>VUYV01000446.1:48001-72238 GCA_008711295.1 Anarhynchus alexandrinus
CCATCCCTCCCTCCCTCCCTCCCTTCCCAATTACCCCAGAATTGGGGTTTAATGACCCCAGAATTTGGTGATAATTACCCCAGAATTTGGTGATAATTATCCCAGAATTGGGACTTAATGACCCCAGAATTTGGGGACAATTACCCCAGAACTGGGATTTAATGACCCCAGAATTTGGGGCTAACGCTCGCCTGCACGAGCAAACCCAGGGGTGTGTTAATAATATTTTGGGGGGGGGGGTTGGTGGTTTTTTTTACGTCAAAGCATCGGCCGCAGAGGGGGTTCGCTCATCCGGGGACTTCACAGAGCGAAAAGCCGCCTCCGTCCTCGCTTGCAATTGCTGGGAAAAAGGTCAAAAATCATCAATAATGGGTTTAAATGTATTTTTTCCACCTGGATGCTGCAGAGAGGGTGAGAAATTGGGGGGTGCCCTTCAGTGGTCCAGTCCTAGAAAACCCCCAAATCCCGCAATAAATGATCAAAGCACCAATAAAGTGAGTATTTCTCCATTTTTCGGGGCGGTTTACCGCCTGCTTGAGCTGAGCCGCAAGTGAGAAAACACCGCGACGCTTCCGTCTAGGAAAATCTGGGGGGAAAAAGGGTAAATTGAGGGTGGTTTTTTTAAGCTGTTGTTGAAATAAAGGAGGGAAAGCCCTGGTTTGTGGGTCTGCAATGGGCTCTGGGGGGGTGTTGTGGGGGGTCAGAGCCCCCCTGGTCTGGCTGGAAGTGAGGAACATCCTCTCCAGCCCCCCCCAAAATGCCACGTGCAGCGGGATCGCCCCCAAAATCCCCACGGAGAACCCCAAACCAGCGGGGTGGGGGTGTTGCTGCTGGCAGGGAGACGCTGCCGGGGACCGGGATGCTCTGGGGATGCTCACGGGATGCTCCAGGATGCTCACGGGATGCTCCTGGGATATCTTGGCATGGTCCCGGGATGCTCCTGGGATGCTCACAGGATGCTCATGGGATATCTTGGCATGGTCCCGGGATGCTCCTGGGATGCTCGCGGGATGCTCCCAGTTGAAACAGCAGGATGCAGCAGCCAAAACTTCTTGAAATGCCGGGAAAACGGCTCCATCTCGCCTGTGCAAACTCTGCCCGCCTTGTACCGGGCAAAAGAGACCGATGCAGGACGGAACCTGACAGGCAAGTTTGGCTTTTTCATTGAAATTCTAAAAATTAGCAGCTTCACTCCTGCCTGCGCAGAGGTAGATACTGGTTCTGAGTTGGCTCTGGGCTGGGAAAAATGCCGCTGGGAAGGAAAAACCACCGCTGTCTCGAGGGGGGATGCGTTTGCCCGGAGGAGGTGGGATGCGCGCAGGTTTTAGGGCAAAAATGCCGTAATTCCCCGGTGGGCGTAGAGGGGACCGGGGGAGCGCCCCGTTGGCCACCGACCCCGCGTTTCCCGGCGGCTTCTCGCCGCGGTTTCCCTCATTCCTCCTGATCCGAGCACACCCCCTCTACAAAATCACTGCTAATGAAGCTCTGTCCCCTGCTCCATTTTCCAAGTCTGGATTTTTCCCCAAATTAGTTAAAAAAAACCCCAAACAAAACAACAAAATCAAACCAAACAATAAAAAAGGATTAGTGTCGCACCGGCCCTACCAGCCAGGCGGGAGAAATTTGAATCGAAATCAGGAAAAATATCAATGAATCCCTCCCCCGACTGGATCAACTATTTGGGGGAGGAAAAAAAAAATTAAAAGAGAAAAAGGGGGAAAAATATTTGCAGTACTTAACAGCAAAGCCCCAGGGTGGGTGACGTCGCGGTTTGGATCTGGGATCTTCCCCTGCGGCCGGTGCCGCTCTTCCCACCAATGCTGGGATGTTCTGATCCCTCCGTCCTTCCCGGAGGGAATCCCGGGCTCCGCTGGCGATTCCCCCCCACCTGCCTGGTCCTGGAGGAGGGGGGGGAAGAGGTTTCTGCGGCACAAGGAGGGTTTCGGTGCGAACCGGCGCTGTGCTGGTGGGCGGCATCAGCGGGCGACGAGCGCGTCGGTGTCCACGTTGTTGAGGAGGAAGAGCTCGGGGCGAGCGGCGAAGCCCAGGCGGAGCTGGAAGAGGCGAAGGACAAGAGTTAGAACCGGGAGAAGGCAGTGGCAGGCGGCGATTAACGAAGCCCGAGTTGGGCGGGGTTTAACGAGGCCTGATTTGAGCAGGGTTTAACGAAGACCAAGTTGGGCAGGGTTTAATGAGGCCTGATTTGAGCAGGGTTTAACGAGGTCTGATTTGAGCAGGGTTTAACCAAGCCCAAGTTGGCAGGGTTTAAGGAAGCCCACGTTGAACAAAATTTAATGAAGCCCAAGTCAAGCAGGGTTTAACGAAGCCCAAGTTGGGCAGGGTTTAACGAAGCCCAAGTTGGGTTGGGTTTAATGAAGCTCAAGTTGAGCCAAGTTTAACGAAGCCTGATTTGAGCAAGGTTTAACGAAGCCCAAGTCGAGCAGGGTTTAATGAGGCCTGATTTGAGCAGGGTTTAACGAAGCCTGAGTTGGGCAGGGTTTAACGAGGCCTGATTTGAGCAGGGTTTAACGAAGACCAAGTTGGGTTGGGTTTAACGAAGCCTGATTTGAGCAGGGTTTAACGAAGACCAAGTTGGGTTGGGTTTAACGAAGCCTGATTTGAGCAGGGTTTAACGAAGCCCAAGTTGGGTTGGGTTTAATGAAGCTCAAGTTGAGCAAGATTAACGAAGCCCAAGTCGAGCAGGGTTTAACGAGGCCTGATTTCAGTAGGATTTAATGAGGCCTGATTTGAGCAGGGTTTAACGAGGCCGAGTGGAGCTGCCGTGGTGCCGGCCGGCTCACCGGCACTTTTCCACCCGCAGAATCCAAAGCTTTGGGGTTTCTCGGGTTCCTATTCCCGGGCTGTCAAAGCAAAGTGATGTTAAAGTGATTTTTTTCACGTGACAATAAAAGAAATCAGTATTTGAGCTCTTCTGAAATTTGGTAAGGGGGTTAACGGTGCCAGGTAATTGCGAGCACTTAATTAATTTGCAGGGCGCATTGCGGGAATCACTGCGGCCGCGTGCAGCTGATCGCGCAGGGAAAGCGATGTCGTGCTTGGACGAAGCCGCCCATCGCTTATAGCACCAGCTTGTGCCGGGCCTGCGTTAATTAGGGCTTATTGAGCAGATAGAACTCGCTGCAGTGCGAATATCACTTCCATTTATTAGCAAATCGATCCACTGTACGGGATCTACCCCCGGTGATCCTCTGGAATAGGCGTAGAGCATCCCCTCCGCTAGTTTAAATTGATTTCCTTCTCAATTCGAATTAAATTTTGGGTGTAGACAAGCCTTAATTAGCACTAAAAGATTATGCAGGTTGGCTAATTAAGAGAAGATATTGTGGGGTGGTTGTCCGCCTCCTCCCAGAGGGGACCGTGACCAGGGACCATCCCTTGGCCGTGGCAAACCCAGGCGGCGGGCGCAAGGCTTTGACAGAGCCAGACTTACCACCAGCGCTCCTTACCGGATAGGAACGGACCCTACGGGGCTTTTGCTCTCCCAGAGCGCCGCGGCAGGCTCACAAATTAATAAAATAAGAGTGAAATACCCCAAGAGAGAGACACGCGGTGCCCAGCTCCTTCCCAAGGGAGCGGGAAGGTGGGAAGAGGACATCCCGGGTCTCGGAGCAACACCGATTTCCAGCTGCCGGAGCCAGCGGTGGTGTCCGAGGGAGGAGGGGGGAACTACCAGCACTTTTCCCCAAGATTTTTAGACCACGAGAGACAATTAGCTCATCCCTCCGACCTCCCGCGTTACGAACCCACCGGGTTACTCAAACTTATCTCTGTGTTAAACAAACAGCCCTGCACCTACACTGGGGCTCAGCTGCAGCTAAAGGAAAGGCTCCAGGGAGTATAAAAAACAGTAAAATACATTTTTTTTTCGGTGCAGCTGATAGCTTGGCTGAGGAGCAGACAGGAGCACGGCACCGCTGGGGGCGGAAAAGCCGAGAAGGTAAGAGCAGGGCAGGGACGCGCGCGCCGTGTCCTGGATGCCAGCAAAGACATCGCAGCGGGGAAGGCACGGCACAGCTCACGGCGACCGGATCCTTCGCTCTCTTGGTGGAAGACGCGGGCGCAGCCGAGCTGCTGCGCGCTGCCGGGGAAGCCCGCAGCAAATCCGACAGGGGCCGGAGGGTCTGGATGCCGCGGGGACGGGGATCGTGCCGGCACGGCACCGCTCGTCCCGCCGGCGCGGTCCGAGGGCATCGGAGCCATCGGAGCGGTCTCCTTTATAGCCAGCGACTAAGAGCAACGCCCCCCCCCCCTCAAAAAAAAAGACCCAAGAAGCCAAGTTGAAAAAGTATCTGTCTTTTAATGGAAAAAGTAGTTTGTACAAACTGTTTCAAAGGCAGATACGGGGAGGGGGGGGAAATAAAATCAGTTTCTGGAGGAGCAGAAGCCAAGACTGAGAACTCGGTCCAAGGCTCTGCCGCGGAGCTACTGTCTTAGAGTTATTATTTCAGCAGCGCAGCCAGGAGAATCTCCTCTGACACCCGACAAATCAAAAATCCCCAATCCAGGAAAATCGGAGGGATGGATACAGCGGGATTGCAGAGCCCGTCGGCCGAGGACGGCCGCCCAGAAGTACGGCTCCGGTCCGACAACCCCCACCAATTCCCACTTACAATGTACGTGCCGGCTATTTGTTGGTGGAAATAGGTACAAAACCTACGAGCGTTACAACGCCGGGGTTAAATCCCGCTGGAATTTGGGAACTAACAATTTGAAAACTAGAAATACATTGTGGTTTTAACGCTTGCTCAGTTCAGGGGGGGAGCAAGCGAAGTTCAGCTGCTTTGCAAAAGGGCAGGAACAGCGTAAATGATCCGGCCCGTAATTAAAATGGAGTTTTCAGGCTGTGCTTTGAGTTTTGTCACCTGCGTCTACGAAACGTGTCATTGACAGCATGAAATTTGCCCCAAACCCGGGCAGCGACGGCTAAAACACTGCTGAGAGCTCAGAAGCTGAGCGTGCTGCCCCTGGCCCTGCCGTTCACCTCCCGCTCGCCGTCAGACGCGCTCCACGCCAGCCAGCGAGCGAGCGAGCGAGCGGCACGCCCGGGGCTTGCTCGTGCAAGAAAAGAAATCCCAGTTAAAAGCAAACCCCAAACCTCATCTCTCTCCGAGGCTTTGAGCACCGCGGGGCTTTTATTTCAGCGAGCAATTCCCTGCCTGGGACGCGAGGGCACGCGAGAAACGCCAAGGAAGGGGATGAATTTCCCGAGAACGTCTGTGCCGTAACCGTGCCGGTGAGCAGCGGCTTCCAGCCGGTCAGAGAAGAGAAACCTCGCTAAATAAACCCCTGGTTTACACCCGATTTTCACCATCAGGACATCTAAATCCACCCCGCCGCGCGGGATGTAACCTCAAAATTCATCTGATGCTGGGAGAAGCGACGGACAACCTTTCCCAATCACAGAAGCAAATCGTACTGTTCCCTCTGCAATTGGCTACAGTGGCTTTAGGTCGCCTTCCAGGTGAAGGCATCTCCCAAAAAGGTAATTGAAAGTCATTAATTGCCAATGAGAAGGGCAATGAGAAAGGTTTTGTCGTGAATTTAAAGCAGGGCCAAGCAGGATCGGCAAATAAAAACCCGAAGCTGCGTTACAGCGATGACCCCGCTACCTCTGCAATGACGTTTTGAGCCATAAACCAGGGATTTTTGAGAACTACAAGGAGTGTTTTCCATTAATCACATCCATAGGGAGTAAACTCACAAAGCCATAAATAACCATAAACACTGCGACCCGTTTCCTTTGCTGACCACCAAAATCGCACGCCAGGCGAGCGAAAAAAAAAAAAATAAATCAAATGACAACATTAACGCTGAGGTTTCCTGTCCTTACGCCATTCCGCCCTCCTCCTGGGAGGAGCCCCACTCTGAATTAGAAGTATTTTCAAGTGAAAAAAAAAAACCCTAAAAATCAAACCCAGTCAGATGGCGAACGGCAGCCGCAATCTGACCGCAGAGGTAGACTCTGGACGTAGTGTCACCGCGTCACGCTTTGCTTCCTGTCAGCAGCAGCGGCGTCATCCTTCAAACCTCGCCCCAAAAAGGTGCATTTTGAATTTCCTAGCTTATTTATCCATTTTTTTTTTTTTTTCAAGATTCTCCAGTTCAGTGCAGGAGCAGTAATTACCTGGAGCTTCAGTGTTTCTGCTACATGGATTAACATGCGAAGGGACGAGAGTCTGCCGGTTTTAATGCAAAAATGAGAGGTTGGAGGAAAACGTTAGCCGGGCAGAGGAGGCAGCCTGCAGCACGGCGTGCTTCCCTCCGCGCTACGGCACGTGTTAGTGTCTGGAAAACAGGCGGCAGCTCCTGTATTGCACAACCGACGTGACGCTCCTCCTCACAAGCGCGATTAGAGGCGTTCAGCAAAGAAAACGTCCAATTTTTGAGTATTTCAGCAGCAACACATTTCCCAATATGTACATCTGATTATCTCTTTTTTTTTTTTTTTCTTTTTACACGCATATTCCCTGTGCAAACCGCACATACGTTTGTTTATGTTCACACAGTAAACCATAGAAACGCACTGGCTCTGATGGCTACTCGCTGTGTACCGACACTGCGTCTACTTAGCGGAGTGAGAAGGTGACTCTTCGGTGAGCAGTGTCCTGGTGACGCTTACCGTTTGCCCGCAGGCCAGGAAGGAGGCTCCCAGAGCAATCAGACACAGCCAGCTCTGCAATTAGAGAAGGTGCCGGTGATCAGAAACGCCGCGGAATATTACAGAGACCCAGACTCCGCTCGTTTAAGTGTCATCGCCTGCTGGACGGTCAATAAATTGCCATTTGAAGTCATAGCGTGGGGTGGGTTAGAGGTAAGATTCTGGAGCGCGTCCAGAGAAGGGCAATGGAGGCGGTGTGGGGTCTGGAGCACAAGGAGAAGGGTCTGGAGAACTTACGAGGAGCGGCTGAGGGAACTGGGCTGGGTTAACCTGGAGAAAAGGAGGCTGAGTGGAGACCTTACTGCTCTCTACAGATACCTGAAAGGAGGTTAAAGCGAGGTGAGGGTCGGTCTCTTCTCTCAAGTAACAAGTGATAGGACAAGAGGAAATGGCCTCAAGTTACGCTAGGGGAGGTTTAGAATTNAAAAAATTCTTCACCAAAAGCATTGTCAAGCAATGGACCGGGCTGCCCAGAGAAGTGGTGGAGTCGCCACCCCTGGAGGTGTTTAAAAGCCGGGCGGACGTGGTGCTGAGGGACACGGTTTAGTGGTGGCTTCGGCAGTGTTGTGTTGATGGTTGGACTCGATGATCTTAGAAGTCACTTCCAACCTTCTGTGATTCTATAAATGACCACTGATGGGCACCACTGATGGGTGGAGCACTCAATGGATAAGGAATTGGCCAGATGGTGGCACTCTAAGAGCTGCAGCCAATGGCTCGATGTCTGGGTGGACAGCAGTGACAAGTGGGGTCCCTCAGGGTCTGTACAGTATAACTGAACATCTTTGCTGGGGACATGGACAGTGGCATCAAGTGCGCCCACAGCACTTTTGTGGATGATACCGAGCAGAGTTGGGTAGTTGATAGCCTGGAGAGAAGGGATCCATGCAGAGGGATCTGGACAGGCTGGAGCGGGGGGCTCATGTGAACCTCATGAAATTCAGCAAGGTCCTGCACGTGGGTCGGGGCAACCCCAAACACGGACACAGCCTGGGGGATGAAGGGATGGAGAGCAGCCCTGCCGAAAAGGGCTTGGGGGTGTGAAAAACTGAATATGAGCCAGGCACGTGCGCCAGTCCAGTAAGCCACCGGCAACCTGGGCTGCATCCCCAGCAGCGTGGCCAGCAAGGTGAGGGAGGGGATTGTGCCCCTCTGCTCTGCTCTGGGGAGACCCCCCTGCAGTGCTGCCTCCAGCTCTGGAGTCCCCAACATCAGAAGGACACAGAGCTGTTGGAGCGGGACCAGAGGAGGCCCCGGAGATGCTGCGAGGGCTGGAGCCCCTCTGCTGGGAGGACAGGCTGGGAGAGTTGGGGGGGTTCAGCCTGGAGAAGAGAAGGCTCCGGGGAGACCTCAGAGCCCCTTCCAGTGCCTAAAGGGGCTCCAGGAGAGCTGGGGAGGGACTCTGGCTCAGGGAGGGGAGCCGTGGGACGAGGGGGAATGGTTTTACACTGAAAGAGGGGAGATTTAGATGAGATATGAGGAAGAAATGTTTTATGCTGATGGCTATGAGCCCCTGGCGCAGGTTGCCCCGAGAAGCTGTGGCTGCCCCATCCCTGGAGGTGTTCAAGGCCAGGTTGGACGGGGCTTGGAGCAACCTGGGCTGGTGAGAGGTGTCCCTGCCCAGGGCAGGGGGTGGCACTGGATGAGCTTCAAGGTCCCTCCCAACCCAAAGCATTCTATGATCATTCTATGATTTTACACCTCTGGCAATATACAGACACATACAGAGGAACTGTACGTTATTGCAAAGTCTCCGCCAACCTTTCACCTGCTGCGACATTAAATCGAGGCCTTTTTGGGAACAGGGAACAGGCAAATTGCTAAAGAGATGGTCGAAAAAGCAGGGGAAAGGCCATGTGGGTGGGCATAGCACAGAACAGATTCCTACGCAAATCTGGCCACAAAAGCCTCAACTTCCCCATCTGTTCTGACCCTGCGGCCAACTTTAACGCCTCTAAAGTTAATATAATGGTGAGAAAATAAATCTATCAGCTTATTCTGCCTACAAGGAGTCTCAGCTTGAACCAGACTTACCAAATACGCCACAAAGGCCAGGTAGATGACGCTGAGAATCCCAGCCCCGATGTACAAAGCCATGTGGTTGAGGGACATGACGTAGGCCACCACGAAGCACATGTTAATGCTGCAGATCAGGAGGATGAGCGCACCACCAGCGATCTTCCAGAACCTGCGAGCAAAGTCAGAGCAAAACCAGGTGAGGCGGAGGGGCCAATCTTGCGTTTGGAGGAGATGCTCTAGGCCAGGAGGTGAGGGGAGGAATGAAACGTGTGCCTGAGGTCAGCAACACGCCGTCTCCTGCTCGGAGGCGATTCCCTTCGTACTTACAATCCGTTGGCAAAATCATGCATGACACTGGGCAGGCTGGTGAACGTCAGGACAGGGATCAAAGCGAACGGAAGCTGGAATAAGCAAGAAAATAGAGAAGAATAAAGAGTGGAAATTGTTCCGATTATCTCAGCACAGAAAAACATCCAAGGCTTGCCCATATCTGACAGCATTTCCCCAAAGCTATTGTAAAGTGAGTCAAAGGGACTTCCCCCAGCTGGAAGAAGGAAGCAATTTCAGACCCTGGCTGATCCTCTCCACCTCCCCTCAGCAGACCAACATCTCCTGACAGTAACTCACTCTGCTCAGCTGCTCCTGCAAACCCTCAGGCACCACAAACCGAAATATTCAGCGCTAGATGTTTTTCTCCGAGACCTGACCCCCAAACCGGGCACTGCTGCTCACCTGGAGGCTCATAAGAACGTTTAAGAAGTCGTTCATGCCAGTCAGGTGTTCGACGTCCTGAAAGATGGCGACCAAGAGGGTGGGGGTGATGGCGATAGAGCGAGTCAGCAGCACCCGGGCGAATCGGGACCACCGGAGGTTCAGGAAGCCCTGCAGAAAACACACGGAGCAGCTGCTGGGGGAAAACAGTACGGAGACTTCAAGTGCAGCAGGGAGAGGGGGGGTTCGGGGCAGGATTAAAAGCTGATTTATTTGAAAGGCACATCAGGGAGTTTTATGGGGCTTCCAGCAAGAGCTGTGCATCCAAGGAAGGGAAATCATCAATACGAGCTTTAAAGGCTCGGGAATAGAGAGAACGGGGATGCAGGCAGACACTAAGAGTGCTAATTACCTCCATGACGAACTGCCCAGAGTACGTCCCTGTCATCGTTGAGCTCTGGCCGGCAGCGAGGATCCCGATCGCCCAGATATAGAGAGCAGCAGGGCCGAAGTAACAGCCCAGAACGACGCCCTGGAACAGAGATTTGCAGTCTCGCATCAGTTCAGTCCCACATCTGAGAGCGGGAACAAGAAAAAGTAGGCGAATTCCCTTGCGACCGCATTAATCACGGGCGTTGAGTTGAAAGAGAAGGAATAATCCATCTGTAGGAGAGGGAAAAGCATTCCCCATGTCGGCAGCAGATAAGGCAATACCTCATGGGCTGCAGTTTTAACAAAGCAGATTCAGGATGGATGCAAGCAAAAACTTTGCCACGGCCAAGCTAATAAAACAGGGGAGTAGAAAGCCGGGGAGTCTCTGGGGCCAGGTTAGATGCCGCAGGGATAGATAATTTTGCTTGGTTAAAGGGCTGGGCTCAAGGATCCCCAGAGGTATCCTCCAGCTCTGTTTTTGGCAATCCCATTACAGGTCCCGGCCTTCAACCCTCTCTGTTTAGCCAAAAGCAGCAGCCGCTCCCAGAGAAGGACGCGCGGCTGCTGGAGACGAGGCCATCCCGCCCCGCGGGTCACTCACCCCTTTGTAGATATCCACTTCCAGTGTCTGGTTGTTGTTTGGGAAGAGTGAGGAGTGTGGGCTGCTGGTGTTCACGCAGACGGCGTTCTGCAACGACACGAGGGGGCAAGAGGTTGGGTTTGCTCAGCGAGAGAGAAGCCAAGACAAGCAGAAAAGGCTGCCCGCAGTGGGTGCTGGAGGTCCCAAGGTGCTGGGTACCTCTTCAGGCTGGTTTAAATGGAAATAATCAGCACCTCTGTTCTTTTTTCCCCCTTTACGCACAGGATATATAGGCTCTGCTTGACCCAGGGGCACCGATAAGGCTCAGAGCCGCCCCTCTGCTCACGCGGTCCCCGTCACTGCTCCCACAGCCCCAGGGTTTGGTGTCAGCCAGTCTGCGATAAGCAAAGTCCCAACTCACCACATCCGCGTTGGTCTTCGCAAAGAAAGCCTCAGCGAAGACGGTCACAACAAAGATGTTAATGATGAAGGAGACAAAGAGAGCGATGCAGGACTCGATGAAGAAATACTTATTCGCTTCTTGTACTTCCCTCTTGTTTGCACGGTTCACCTGCCGGGACTGAAAAGGGGGATGGTGACAACAACAGGTTTGAGAAACAGGAATTCGCTATTATATTACTTATATGTGTAATTATACTGTATGAGACAGCAGGACACGGGTCACTGGACAGGAAAAGAACATGCTGGAGGGAAGAAAAAGCAAACCCCAGCATTTGCAGAATGGCTGGTTTCGCCAGAGTGGCTGCACAGCCAAGAGACCGCTTCTGGTCCCACATCCACACGTAAAGGACACGTGTCCCTGAAGCTCTCGTGGCTTTCCCTGCGCCAGGGACCCCACCAGCCTCCTTCAGGGGGTTTGCTATGTCCCCACCGAAGTCAATGCTTAAAGCAGACTCCCAGAGGCTGCGACCACTTGAGCGTTTCAGGCCATCCCCATGAATCACAGAATCACGGAACGGTTCGAGTTGGAAGGGAACTTGAAGATCATCCAGTTCCAACCACTCTGCCACGGGCAGGGACACCTCCCACTAAACCAGCGCAGCCGCTTACCTTGACCAAGGCAGAGTGCAGGTACATGTTGTGCGGCATGATAACAGCGCCCACGATTCCCACAGCTTGCTCCAGCTGGGCCGTGCTGCAGTTCTGGCAGTACGGGATGAACAGCCCCTGTAGCAGCTTCTCCTGGTCGGGTTTTACAGTGATATACTGGGCACAGAGACAAAAGAAACACGGATATTTTTAGCGTGACGCGTGTCGCACAGCCACTTAGGCTGCCCGTTTGAAGATGCTTGAAAGCCAAAATGTGGCTGCTTTGGTAAAAAGCAAAACCACAATGTGCAATCATCTGTTGTTTAATACAACTGGGAATGTTGCGCTGAACAGTACGTGCCGCTCTGCGCACCGGAGAGACAGCGTTCAGTACAGCCCGCGTGCGGCCAGGGTATGAGCCAGATGACGGCCACACATCGGAAACACAGACCCAGCTTCAAATGTCCTTAATTTTAAGTGTCCACCCTCCTGTTTCGGCACTGGTCGGGCACAGGAGTAGTGGTGGGGGCAGAGGGAATGTGTCACCGAGCAGCGGTGGTGGAAAGGCAGGGAGAGGTGGTGAAGGTACCTCGTATCCAAACGTTAGAGCCATGATGGTAATCAGAAGACCAAAGAACGCTTCCAGTTTTCTCAAGCCTGCGAGAAGAAAAAGAACCATCAGCAAACTGAGAAAAGCTGAATCTCAGATTTAGTTTCCGGAATTCAGGAGGAGAAATTACCATATTTGTCCAGGAAGAGAAACACGAACGTGTCGGCAATGGTGATGAGCACGCCACCCCACAGCGGGATCCTGTGACAGATGAGCACGAGCAGACATGAGCTTACAAAACACTTCCACCACATCCACAACAGCACTTCAAAGTCCAAAATCTCTTTTTATTTAGGGCACTTGTTTGGGGATGGAACCCCAAGGGTTTGTTTGCAGTCCGACAAGACGTTTGGCTGCACAGGGCAAAGGACTGTAGGTTTGTTTTCTGCACAAACAGCTCAGATAAGAGCTCTCTCCCCGAATCTCGACAGCAAATCCCACGTCCACACTGAGAATGACAGGAGCGAGCAACACTTTTAAGAGCTACTTGGTACAAAATTGTAGCTTCCTGTTACGTTTGCATTTCCAATCTTCCCGGCCCAAGGGGACATCTTTCTGGGAGTCCTTTATTAGGAATATAAAATTTGCCAGGAAAGCTGCAGCCCAATTTTGGCGTGTATCAGTTACAGCTAAAATAAAAGCCAGAACCCGCAGTTCTCCTTACAGCCAAAAAAAAAAGCCACAGGCACCAAAGGCTGAGTCATCTCAAAGAGCTAGCACAGCCTAGATGAACCACCCCCTCCAAAGAGCTTATTTCAGGAGATATCTAAGAAATAAATGAGTCTTTTGGCACACATGGTGTCACTTTCTTAATCCTAGAGGGGAACACTCATTTCCTGCTGCCCTCTGACGACAAACCCAACTTACTTCCCCACAGACAGGAGGTTAATAGCGATCGCCGAGCCAATGACTTCTTGCATATCGGATCCAATGATAGCAAGTTCGACCATCAACCACAGGATAATCCGAGGAACCTAGAGGTAAAGAAATATCCAACACCATTAAAAAAGAGGGAAAATGTCTTCTCCCTTTAATTTCCTGGATAAGCATAAGGTTGTGGTGATTGTGCATCTCCTTTCCCTGGCCCTGGTGTGGAAAACGAGTTGACGATTGCCACTTCATGGCTGGTCCAGAGCAGACATCCAGGTTACCTGTGGCAATCACCGGAGGAGGTTCCCGGGTCACTTATACAATCTAAATTACTTGCCTCGATACATTTTGCTCATTGTGAGAGAGAAACTGGATGTTTCTGCATACCGAGGTGCTGGAAATGAGCATCCGAAGATATTTCACATCGTCAGACCCATGACAAAGTCTCAGGTGTTGGATGAGAAACATTAAACTGCACAGAGTTGGGGACATCACCGACTTCCCCACGGCCTTTGCCCAAAGCACAGCCTCACTCATCTTCAGCTGAACGAGACGCAGAGCCCTTTCTTACACAAGCCTTAAAGATTTCTTAAGCAGGGAAATGTAACAGCCATGGAACGGTCTTGTTCTAAAGGCACATTTCTCTCCTGATAATTCCTTGAGCTTATTTAAGCAAAAAAGTATTTCAACTTCGGGAGGCAGCAGTCCAAACAGAAAAGCTGAATTCCTGGGTTTTATTCCTGACTCTGTCTGCAATTCACTGGCAAATGCCAGGACATTCACGCCACCTCCCTCCTTGTGCTTTCCTTTTTCCAAGATGGGGAAGACACCAGCGGGACCTGAAGCGTCCCCCATCTGCTCTAACAGCACACGTTCTTAACAAACTCTTCGCTGCTGCTACATTAGGGCTACAATTAAAATTTTCCTCTAAATCTGCCTTTCTTCCAACTGTGAGCCAAAGCAGAAGAAATCAACTTAATCCCCCAGCTTCTTGGACAGTAAAGCAAGATGTGACATCGAAAATACGTTTTGGCAACCAGAACACTTTCTCCTGAGGAGGTTTTGGCATTTCATGGGCAGCAGTGACACTTCACGAGTCCCCTGCGACCTGCCAGCCCCGGGAGAGAGAACCACACCGACCCAGACCCACGGGATGATCTGAAGAGCCCCTCCGTACCGCCGAGGACCGGGATGTCACCCACCTTCTGGTACTGCCGGTTGCAGACTTCGGCGAGGTGCAGCCCCGTCACCACCCCCAGCCTCGCGGCCAGCCGCTGCAGGAGCAGCCCGATGATCGTCGCCAGCAACAGCACCCACAGCAGCTGAGGGAGACATGAAGGCAGCAGTGGGTGCGTTGGGGCAGCAAGAAATGACGGCTGCGAACAAGGTCCCGGGTCCCCTAGGACGCCTGTGCCCTGCATGCACCTTTAGGAATCACAGGCCTTTTAAAATACACATTATTGACATTCAGAGGCTGTTTTACGTGCCCAGAGCCGGCACAGGAAGGATCCAAACGCATATAAAGCCAGGAATCACTGCCAGAAAGGGCATATGATGAGGGGATTGGAGCATCTCTCTGATGAGGAAAGGCTGAGGGACTTGGGGCTTTTCAGTCTGGAGAAGAGAAGACTGAGGGGGATCTCATCAATGCTGATAAATCCTTAAAGAGACGGTGCCAGGGGGATGGGGACAGTCTGTTTCCAGTGGTGCCCAGTGACAGGACAAGAGGGAATGGCACAAACTTGACCATAGGAAGTTCCACCTCAACCTGAGGAGGGCCTTCTCTCCTGTGCGGGTGGCAGAGCACTGGCACAGGCTGCCCAGAGAGGTGGGGGAGTCTCCCCCTCTGGAGCCATTCCAAACCCGCCTGGACGCCGTCCTGTGCCACTGCTGGAGGTGCTCCTGCTCTGGCGGGGGGTGGCACTGGGGGAGCTCCAGAGGGCCCTTCCAACACCGATCATTCTGTGATTCTGTGATATGAGAGCCTCACGCTCCCCTTCTCCTTCTCTGGGGTGTTTCCAGCTCAACAGCAGCAACAGCACTATCAGGACTCCTGCCCTAAACCGTGGATGGGTACATGGTTTGAACAATTTACAGTGCTTCATCTGTAGGTTTCTGCACTGACCTTAAATCCTGCGACAGCCCCGGACTGTAAATCCGACTCGATGTTGCCCGGATCCAGGTAGGCAATGCTCATCAGAAAGCCCGGCCCCGTGAACGCCCAGAGCTTGCGGAAACTAAAGCACGAGTGCTATCGAAGGGGAGAGAGGATTGAGATGTGAGAGGTCAGCCCTGCAGCGGAGCCCTCTCCTAAGGCAGGGGATGCACAGTTCCCACGAACCACCCCAGCTATCAGGCAAAAAAACATGGCAAGAGACAACCGGGATTTGATTTTAATTTCTTCGCTACCACAGCAGAAAGCGGCACCGGCCAGATCAGCCTGTTCTCTCACCTGATCCTAAACTCTCCAGCAATCTCTGGTCCTAATCTAAAGAGTTTAGGACCAGACTCTGGGACAGCCAAGGACATAGAGTGTAAACCCGGGTGGGGGATGAATCCTCCCAAAAATGCTGCTTTGTTGCTTAACCAAAAGCAAAGAGGGCACCTATGCACTGCTGCAAAGGGGACAACGCTGTCACAAAGGCCAGCGAAGCACTCTCGCTCCCCTTCCTTGATAAGGGAACAAAGAACCAAGGTCCCTTCCCCTGAGGCTACAAGACATGTCTCTGCTCTTAAGCAGATCTTGCTGGGAGACAAATCCTGAGTGATGAATCATTAACTCCGCAGCAAGCTCAGGAGATCCCGCACCCTCTTCTCCTCCAGATCTCCATCCAGCAGCCCGGCTGCCCTCCCCAGACTGGGCAAGAAGGGGAACCGGCACCCAAGGGAATGACTCGCACGGGTACCAAGCGCTCGCAGATTTTTCCGATCGGATTTTCCTATCGGAACGAGGGGAGGAGAGCTCAGCCGCACTCACTGTTTCATCTTCAGGAATCGGGATCTTGTTGTCGAAGTAGGTGGTAAAAGGCTCCTCCGAGGAGGCGTCCGGAGGCTGCAGGGGGTTCATGCTGCTGGAAATGGTGCTGACGACCTCCCCATGGTCCCCAGAGGCATCTTCTGCAGGGGGGGAAGAGAAGCAGGAAAGGAAAGGAGTGAGTGAGGGTCCCTGGAAACACAGAAAAACACAGCAGAGGCCTGGCAAGACCCACAGGCAGAGCAAAAATGAGCGTGTTCTGCCCTTGCAGCTAATGCTCATGAGGCTACTAAGAGACAATCAAATGAAAATAACATGCCCTGCTGTAAACCCGCCCTAGGAGATCACACCGCCTTGCCCGAGCTCTCCCCCTCCCACATGGTGAGAGGAGGCCGGCTAGCTGGCAGGTTATTTATTCAGATTAATTTTAAAAAAAGCCGTCACGGGGCACTGTGCGATGTAATAGCAGCCCCACTGTATTACCATAATGATTAACTGGGACCAAACAAGCCAGATCCAAGAGAAACCCATGGCTCTTTTTGGTCCACTGCAGAGAGCATTACCCCAAACTCTCTGGGCTGAACAGACCGTCTGCGAGAAGTTTAGTCCTGGAAGGATCCTGCTCCCCCGCAGACTGCGGGGAATGCACAATGCAGCACTTGTTTGGAAGCAAGTGACAGTCAGGAGCTCGCCTGACAACTTTCCCTTCTCCTAAAGCACGAGAGGCAGGCGCCAGAGCTAGCCTTGATGAATTTTCAGGACAGTTTCTAAATTTAACCCGTGAGGAAGGTGCGCAGGGCTATCCCAGTGATGAAAATGCGCATTCTCACAGATTACGTGTTAAAACTTGTCATGCCGCCCGATTCCCCCCTTCAGCAAAAAGCCCCTTTCTCCCCCATCTCCCCAATACTCACTTTTGCTCTCCCTACGTGGCATTTTGCTCTAAGAGCCGAAGAGCAGCATGCGTCCCCAGCGCCCAGCTGCGTAAGAGGAGGACTAAAACCAAGGCCGGCTCTTTTACCAAGTTTCCTATTGCATCATCAGTGTAAATGGAAGTTGATTGCTCCTCCTTTTTCCCTGCCTCCCTAACACCGCACGCGGGGCTGCCTGCCCTGCCGACGGACCCGTTTACATAAGGGATTTAGAGCGACCTGTATGTGTGTGCGGGCAGGAGAGAGATCCGTCTGCACAAGACCGGCTTGTTCATCTCGTTAAACAAGGCTGAGTGAGCCCCAGGAACTGTAAATCTCCTCCTGGAGTCATCTCAAAACCGCAAAGGTTTGTGTTCACTATGATAAACAAGCGTACGGGGTGGTAAATGGGCACAACGAATCCTTGGGGTGGTTTTTGCAGGACAAAGGGATTAATTAAATGGAAGGTGGATGTAGGAGAGCAAATCTGCAGTGCCACCAAGCGAGCCTTACCGTAGGATGCCTTCTGGTCCATGTCGGAGTTCCCCATGGTGGAACCCTTCCGGTGGCCTGGAAACTGGTTTAGATTGGCCACCTTGGCTGTAAAGGAGAGGGAAAAAAAAACCAAACCTGTCAAGAAGGAGACTAAAAACCTACAAGAGAGCCGACCGAACCGACAGCTCCTGGCAGGGACAGATTTACTTCCCCGGCCCTTTTCCAGCTCTGAAGGACCTTGCAGGGCCAGGAGAGGAGTGTTTTGTCCGGGAACTGCTTGGAAACTCCTGTTGCAACAACACGAAGAAGGGGTGAGTGGACCGACCGGACAAACCAAGGCAACACAAGTGTTTGCAAGCGGCCAGGCTTAGGACAGCGCCTGTTGTGAAACCCCAGCTAAGGAAACAAGAGTGGAATTTCCTTTATGTGTAAAACTTACATATCATCCCTCCCCTTCCAGGCACGGTTATTACATCTACACCGCACCCTTTACAGGGCATCTGAAGTTTCTTTTAAGGGCACGACGTAACTCTGTCATCGCGATGTATTTTTAAATCTAACCCACGCAGAAAGGAACTGGGATCTGGTACGGGACTTTGAATGAAGCTGGCGTCCTCTGCGCTTTAAAAGGTCAAACCCCCCAAACCCCTCAAGGACAAGCCAAAGTGCCAGCAGTATATACGTTTGGTATGTAAAGCACTTAATCTCCCTCAAAGCCCGTTGTATATTAACAGGAGATCTCCTTATAACAAGGCAATATTGGTTCAGCGAAGACATAAAAGGAAAACATTAGCCAGGAATTCATTTTAAGTGATTTGAACCAATTGTAGGTTTTCAGAGATGAATTCCCCGGTTCCATAACCAGCTCCAGAGGAGGTTGTAACCAAGCCAGGCATGCCAAAATAATCCAGAGAGGGTTACTTCAGGCAGGGCTGGAGCGATACCATTTCTTGTAGGCAGGCTACCATTGTCATTTAGCTATCCAAATATACTCAAGATGTTAAAGTGTCGACTCCAGGGCAGCAGGACGAATAGAGCACACTCCAGCATCTCTCAGCTCCGCTCCACTCGCCGCTCGCGCCCGCCAACAAACCTGCCCAGGGGCAGCGCTCGGGTCAGGAGTTTGCTTATTCCACCTCTTTGCAAATAATCTCGAGTGTAAGATTTCCCATCCCACTTATTTTGCTGCTCCTTGAGCATGACTTGGAAGGAAGCGAGACGCCAGATGCCACCGCGGAGAGCTGTGACACTGAGATCTTAAACACATCGGGGCCACAAACAGCCCCTGCCCCTTCCAGGGTTGAATTGCCATCACAGCGCTACACGCAGTGGGGAGAAACAATAAGACAATACCTCCTGCCACCTCGGTCCACGGAGAGGACAAGTGCCACCTCTGCAGCCTCAACAGCGACGGCGCCTCTGCCCGAGACTGCTCCCTCCAGCAGCTCCCGCTTGGACGGGGACAACCTCAAGGCTGGAGCAAAGCTTTTATCTGTCACACACACTATTTTCTTTCATTACAGGCTCCTTTCTAAAGCACTGAGCCTCAGGGCTTTCATTAAAAAAAAAAAAAAAGCTAAAGTTTAGCAATAAGCCATCTTTTCCCCCAAATCTAATTCCTTCAGGAGGAACGGCGCTTACCCTGGCAGCAAGTCCCAGGAAACACTCACTCCATTAATAAAGGCGAAGAGGAAGAAGATCACATGGCAAACATTCGTTATGGTGCGAGACTGACCTAAATATCTCCTTGCAAAACACATCCCGGCTTGGGCGGGAGTGAATTTGGTTCCCCTATCTCCGCTGGCAGCCGCCGAGCTCGTGACGCGCCCGTTCACAACCCGACACAGGGACGGCTTTCCCACACGTGCTGGGTTGGAAATGCCGCCCACGGATCCTTCTCCCACAGAGCTTCAATAAGAGCAGCCACCGACTATAGCCAAATGCGAATATTTCGCCCGCGCGGCTTCACGGGCTTCCAGCCCAGCTGGGAACTGGAGAGCTGTCAAAAGACAAACGCATCTGAGGGATGGTTTTTGTCCACTCTGACTCCATGCCTGGGTGCTTTTCTAAAAGAAGAGCGACACCCTGCCGCTGCTCTCAACACGGAGGAAATTAAAGGATAAAGAAACTGCGGGATGAAAAAAGTTGGGATTTATGGCTCCTTCTACCCATAACCACTGTGACATCATGATGTCATCTACCTGGACTTGTGCAAAGCGGTTGACACTGTCCCTCTCGCACGACATCCTTGTCTCTGAATTGGAGAGACATGGATTTGGTGGCTGGATAAGGAACTGCCTGTGTGGCCGCACTCAAAGAGTTGCGGTCAACAGCTTGATGTCCAAGTGGCGACCAGTGATGAGTGGCGTTCCTCAGGGGTCAGTACTGGGACCAGCGCTGTTTAACATCTTTCTTGGCGACATGGACAGTGGGATGGAGTGCAACCTCAGCAAGTTGCCAATGATACCAAGCTGTGTGGAGCAGTTGACATGCTGGCGGGAAGGGACCCATCCAGAGGGATCTGGACAGGCTGGAGAGGTGCGCTCATGTGAACCTCATGAGGTTGAACAAGGCCAAGTGCAGGGTCCTGCACGTGGGTTGAGGTAACCCAAACACGGGCACAGGCTGGGTGGAGAATGGCTGGAGAGCAGCCCTGAGGAGAAGGACTTGGGGGTGTTGGTGGATGAGCAGCTCAATGTGAGCCGGCCATGTGTGATCGCAGCCCAGAAGGCCAACTGTATCCTGGGCTGCACCCCCAGCAGCGTGGCCAGCAGGGCGAGGGTGGGGGGGGTTCTGCCCCTCTGCTCTGCTCTGGGGAGACCCCCTGCAGTGCTGCCTCCAGCTCGGGGGGTCCCAACAGCAGAAGGACACAGAGCTGTTGGAGTGGGGCTGGAGGAGGCCCCGGAGATGCTGCGAGGGCTGGAGCCCCTCTGCTGGGAGGACAGGCTGGGAGAGTTGGGGGGGTTCAGCCTGGAGAAGAGAAGGCTCCACGGACACCTCAGAGCCCCTTCCANCTTGGAGCAATCTGGGCTGGTGGGAGGTGTCCAGTGCCCAGGCCAGGGGGTTGGAACAAGATGAACTTTACGGTCCCTTTCAACTCTAACCATTCTGGGATTCTATGATCTTCAAGCAATTCCTCAACGCCAGCCATGGGCTCACCAGGCCACGTTCTGCCTCCTGGAGGTAAACACTCTCTGTGGCCGCTGCTAGGTTTGACTTTATACACCAGATTCACCCTCAGGCAAGCCGCCTTCCCAGGAGGAATATTCCTTGAAGTAAGACAAAAAGCCAAGAGCAAAATATCATGAGGCTGTTCTAACCAAAAAAGCAAAGACACTAGCGCTGTTGTCTAGACCTTCAATACCCACGGAGCGGACAACGGATCATTCTTCCATCTACACCCTGCCTTTTCACTGATGAAAATACAAGCCTCGGTCCAACAGGTCTTTTCTTCTTGACAGCCAGAAAGGCAGCAAAGCCGACAAGGGGAAAGCCGAGGAGCCGATGGCTGCTTGCTCATCCTCAGTGTGGAGACACGGGGGTTTGTTAGCCACATCTTGTCTCACGCTGGGAGCGGTTCCTGCGATTGAGATTTCTGCATTTGATGTCAGGCTTTGAACTCTGGTTCCTGTGGGGCACGCCGCGATCATTAACTCTTTTAGAGCGGTTTCGGGGCCCACATCTCTTTAGTGCGGTATTTCGTTCGTACGCAGGCACTCCCATGGGCTGGCCGCACCAGGCAGCCCTTTACATGGTCACACCGAAAACCCGACCCCGTTTCTTCCAGCCCATGTTATGTAAGTCAAACAGGGGCGGCCCTGGGCACAACACACCTACCAAAACCGGGGCAGACAACCCAGTTAATCACTCGCCGTCCCAACAGGGGTAACTCCTTGCCAGCACAACCAGGTCACCCCCTTGCCTGCTTTCCAGACGCCCACACCGCTCTGCCGGCCCCGGCACTGCCAGGTCCCAGCCCTGGAAAAACCTTTTCCTCCGCATGGACCTGGCGGAGAGTCCTGGGCGGCAGCGTTTCTCCCCATGGGACTCCTCCTCGCTCTCTCACCCACGCTCCTGCTGATGACCAGAGATGATAAAAGCAGGTGAAGAAAAGGCTGTGACATTGGCTTTGCTCCCATCGCTGAAGTCCCCATTCAGCTGCGCCGAAGCAGGTCACCCGGCTGACTCCTAAATGGGTGGGACGAGCTTGTTTCCCGCTAATTGTTCACCCAGGGTCGCCTGCTCGCTCCACCTGAGCTGGGACATGCCCTGGATGCAGGAGCCAGGGCATGGGGGGACAAGCCTGTGCTCCTCACCTGAATACACTCTCCTAGAAAGACACAGCACGATGTATTTCTTTCTACAGAGGGAGAACAACAGCTGGGAAACAACAACCTGGGAGCAAGGAGCAGCTCTCTTCCCCAGCCTGCTCGATCTGAAGGCTCCTGGAATTAGGAGCCAGCCCCTGCGGCTGCTCCCCGCTGCTCTCTAAGTGTGGAAAGGGGGGGGCTGACGCACACTTGAGACTTATTTTCACAACATGTAATAAACCAAACTGATTGAAAAGCTCTATTCTAGCAGCAGCCATGAGGCTTGGCGATTAAAAACGCCCTCAAAAAACATAAGGCAGCACCTGAGACTGTGGAAACCTTGGTTAAGATGTCCTGTAAAGTGGGGTAAAAAAAATGAAGATGAGCAGTGACGCTCTGAGCTGTGGGGCCACCACGTATCGCCCTGGATGCCCCAAGCCTGTCCCACATTGAACACGGAGCCGTTATCTCATCGCCAACCACAGCGTCCCGCTCTCCCGACAAACTCCCGTGCTCAAGAGCTGGTTTGACAGTTCCCCCTGCCCGTTTAACGAGCTGCGCTCACCCCAGGAGAGATCACATATCCCTCCTCGGAGGAAACCTCGGGCTTGAAGTCATGTGTGGACTTTGGTCGGGGACTGCACCTCTGGAGGGTGAGGCTGAGACTGGGTACGTGAATCCCTGCCAGGGTCACACTGACCTTCGCTGAGCTCGGCGTGGCATCAGCCAGCCAGCAGAACAACACCGGGAGCCATCGCCACCGGCCGGCCTCATCCTCCCCACCACAATAACCTGAGGCAGGAGACAGAGTTAGGACCCCGGGGACGCTCGGCTGTGGCTCTGGAGCAATAACAGGGCACCAAATGCGCGTCCAGGATCACTGAGCCCGGGCAGGCAGAGCTCCCCGGGGCAGCTGCCGAGCGAGCCGAGGCTTTAAGAGCCATCCTCTTGTCGCACCGCCAAGCCCCGCTATGAAGTTCATATATAAACACTGTCAAGCCCTCACACGCGCAAGGGACAAGGTTGGGGCTATGTGGGAAGGTTTCATCCCAAACCCCCACGGGAGGGTCCCCGCGCCGGAGGATTAATGTCTGACCTGGCCCTTGGGGAGGAAGACAGAGGATGAGTCGGGGGCACACGACCCCCGGCCACCAGTGGCTTTGGTGGGGCGAGTGGCGCCTGTACTAAGAGAGCCAGGAGACCCCCCCAAGGTCACCAAGCACCCAGTGAGCCCGGGCTCATGGGGGTCCCTGAGCCCCAGCGATGGGGAGGGGTCAGTCCTCAGGGCGCTGGGGGCAGCGGCTCCATGGCACCCCCTTGCAAAACTGATCCGGGATCCTGCAGCGCACCCAGGGGATCCCCCAGGAATCACTCAAGGGAAGAACCGCCACCCCCCCAGCACATGCAAGGGACCCCCCAAGGACCAACTGAGGGGGGATCCCCTCCAGCACACCCAGGGGGCCCCTCAGGAATCACTCAATGGGGAGGGATCCCCCAGGAATCACTTGAGGGAGGATTTCCCCCCCACCCCCAGCACATGCAAGGGACCCCCCAGGGATCAATCAAGGAGGGGGGATCCCCCCCAGCACACCCAGGGGACCCCCAGGGATGAACCGAGGGGGGGATCCCCCCCAGCACACTCAGGGGACCCCCAGAGATCACTCAATAGGGACGGATCCCCTCAGGGATGACTTGAGGGAGGATTCCCCCCAGCCCACCCTGCACATGCAAGGGACCCCCCAGGGATCAACTGAAGGGGGATCCCCCCCAGAATACCCTGGGATCCCTCAGGGATCATTCAAGGTGGGGGGACCCCCCCACAGCACACTTAGGGGACCCCCAGGGATCAGGGATCCCCCCCCAGAACACTTAGGGCACCCCGCAGGCATCATTCAACAGGGGGGACCCCCCCAGCACACCCAGAAGACCCCCCCAGGGATCACTCAAGGGGGAAACCCCCCACAGGGATCACCTGAGAGGGGGATCTCCCTCCCCAGCACGCCCAAGGGTCACCCAGGGGGGATCCCCCCGCCATTCCCCGGTCCCCAGCGTACCCCGAGCCCCCACCGCTCACCGCCTCCGCCGCCCCCGGCCGCCCCCGCTCTCGCTGCCGCCTCATGCCCCGGCCGAGGCCCGCACTGCTGCCGCCGCCAGCGGCTCAGCCCGCCCCGTGACGTGGCTCGGCGCGACCGGGGACACGGGAGACGTGGGGCCAGCGTGGGGAGACCAAGCCCCACTGCAGACTCTGGTGTGGGGGGACACCTCGACCGCAGCGGTCCCCTCTTCGACCCCCCCAGCCCAGGCCGGGCCCTGTTCCTGCTCCGAGGCTTTTTTCCCCCACAGCGGCTTATTCCGCCCCAAAAAACGCGGATCCGTCAGGAGCCAGCCAGCTCCGCCACGACCTCACTGACCTCAGCAGTGCTTTTCATGCCAAAACCCCAATTTGCTAGACTTCTGGCTGCCTGCAAATGGCCGCAGACATAGTTATGTGTTAATTATTCCCGAATGCAGCTGTATCTCACAAAGAATACTCCGTATTTTGGGGGAGAAGAGTCTTGATTTGGCTTTTGTTTGCTTTTGGGTTTTTTTTTTTTTT
>VUYV01000446.1:75945-96808 GCA_008711295.1 Anarhynchus alexandrinus
AGAGTCCCTCCCCAGCTCTCCTGGAGCCCCTTGAGGCACTGGAAGGGGCTCTGAGGTCTCTGCGGAGCCTTCTCTTCTCCAGGCTGAACCCCCCCAACTCTCCCAGCCTGTCCTCCCAGCAGAGGGGCTCCAGCCCTCGCAGCAGCTCCGGGGCCTTTTCTGGCCCTGCTCCAACAGCTCCATGTCTTTCTGCTGTTGGGACCTCCCAAGCTGGAGGCAGCACCGCAGGGGGGTCTCCCCAGAGCAGAGCAGAGGGGCAGAATCCCCTCCCTCGCCCTGCTGGCCACGCTGCTGGGGATGCAGCCCAGTATGCCGGTGGCTTGCTGGGCTGCCAGCCCACATTGCCAGCTCATGTTGAGCTTCTGATCCACCAACACCCCCAAGTCCTTCTCCTCAGGGCTGCTTTCCAGCCATTCTCCACCCAGCCTGTGCCCGTGTTTGGGGTTACCTCAACCCACATGCAGGACCCTGCACTTGGCCTTGTTCAACCTCATGAGGTTTGCACAAGCCAGCCGTTTCTGCAAAAGCTTCACAGAACTAATCGGGAGGGGCTGTGGGGGTTGTTTCGCTGCAGGTCCCCGGTGTGCTGCCTCTCCGCGAAGGCTGGCTCCAGGTCCGTCCTCGCCGCCCTGGTGTCAAAAGTGAAGCACATCAACGGGAGGTATGAGAGGTTTTTGGAAAGGACCTTCCCCCGTTTCTATGTGCTGTACGCGACTTTCACGAAAGGTGGGTTCCAAGGAGGAGGGGACATTTCCTTTTCTCCAGGGAGAATGGAGGCAGCTGGCTGTGCTGCCTGTTCCCTTCCCAGGGCTAAAAACAGCATTGCTGGAGGTGTTTGCCTGGGAATCAAGACTTGAAGGTGCTCTCTGTTTCAGCAGGAATCCAAGCGCTCTTCCTGGAAGTCAAAGAAATAAGAAAAATCAAATCTAAAATGTCCCATCAGAGACTGAGCGTTCAGCAACTTCCCTACCGGGAGATGGAGAGACTGCGGCAGGTACGGCATGGTACTCGGGACGCGATTCGGTGCCACCTGGATCTGCAAAAAGGGGCTCGAGTTCATATCTGGGGCTACAATGAGGGGTCGGAGAGGCCGATTCCTCTGGGTGACGCACATTCCCTGCCTTAAAACAGGGTTTGGAAGTTGTGGCTGAGGTCGGGGCTATTAATTTTGAGGGAATTTTGCGAGTTTGGCATCAGATCCTGATTCTCTCTTCTAATTTCGGAGGCAGTTTCGCAGGGACGTGATCAAGGCCATTCCCATCGGAGTTATTGCCATCCCGCCCTTCGCCAACTTCTTGGTCATCGTCCTGATGTGAGTACTGGCGTCGTGGTGGCCTCCAGGGCTCAGCCGCGGCCCTGATCTTTGGGCTCCTTGATGCTGATATCTTAAATTTCAAAGAATTGGGTTTTTTTTTAGAGTTATAAATCCAGCCAGATGGTCTCCCTTCCTCCCTTCACCTCTCGCTGTAATAAAAAATACCCGTAGCCTACCGAGACCAGCCATTATTTCGCAATACCGGCTCCTGCCTGCCAGCAACCCGCCCGGCTCCCTGTTTCTAACGCGGAGAAATAATCCCCGGCATGCAGGGAACAGCCCTGTGCGTGCTTGGCTGGAGAAACCTCCTTGCACAATTCCCTCCCAGCTGTCTCCGTAGCACTTCGAACGTCCCTCTCCCTGCCAGCTGTCCTGCTGCCAGAGCTAAATCCGGGCTAAATCCCTGGATTTTTCAATTCTGCTCCCTGGCTTTTGTGTCCTGTGGGTGGGTGAGAGAGCCCTGCTGTGTAAAATGGTGCAGGGTGGAGATCTCCGTGTTGTGTTGAGCCTCGGCCGCAGCGGAGAAGCTCCAGTCAGGCATGGCAGTGATCCGATCGCCTGGAGCGCTCCTTCCCGAGCTCACTGCGGCCTTTGGAGGAGCAAATCTCCTTCTATGACAAGGTGACCTGTTTAGCGGAGGAGGGAAAGGCCGTGGATGTTGTTTACCTTCTCAGATCTGATTGATTCATTCATGACACCGTTTCCCACAGCATTCTCCTGGAGAAACTGGCTGCTTGTGGCTTGGACAGGCATACGGTTCGCTGGGTTAAAATCTGGTTGGATGTCCGGGCCCAGAGAGTGGTGGTGAATGGAGTTAAATCCAGTTGGCGGCCGGTCGCAAGTGGTGTTCCCCAGGGCTCGGTACTGGGATCGGTTCTCTTTAATATCTTTATTGATGAGCTGGGTGAGGGGATCGAGCGCACCCTCAGTTTGCCGACGACACCATGTTGGGTGGGAGTGTTGACCTGCTGGAGGGTGAAAAGTCTCTGCAGAGGGATGTGGCCAGGCTGGATCGATGAGCTGAGGGCAGTGGTGTGAGGTTCAACACGGCCAAGTGCGGGGTCCTGCACTGGGATCACACCGACCCCCTGCGGCGCTCCAGGCGTGGGGCAGAGGGGCTGGTGGAAAAAGACCTGGGGGTGTTGGTGGCCAGCTGGCTGAATATGAGCCAACATTGTGCCCAGGTGGCCAAGAAGGCCAGCAGCATCCTGGCCTGTATCAGGACTAATGTGGCCAGCAGGACTGGGGCAGTGATCGTTCTCTCTGGACTCGGCACTGGTGAGGCCCCACCTTGAATACCGTGTTCCATTTTGGGCCCCTCACGACAAGAAAGCCATCGAGGGGCTGGAGTGTGTCCAGAGAAGGGCAACGAAGCCGGTGAGGGGTCTGGAGCACAAGTTTTATGAGAAGCAGAGGAGGGAACTGGAATCGGATGAGAGGAAACGGCCTCAGGTTGCGCCAGAGGATGTTTAGATTGGAGATTAGGGAAAATCCCTTCCCTGAAAGGGTTGTCACGCACTGGAACAGTCTGCCCAGGGCAGGGGTGGAGTCACCATCCCTGGAGGGATGTAGATGTGGCGCTTAGGGACATGGGCTAGTGGTGGGCTTGGCAGTGTTGGCTTAACGGTTGGACTGGATGATCATAAGGGTCTTTTCCAATGGTAAACGATTCTGTGATTCCTGAGCTCACCCCCTGGGAGGAATGAATCTCTGCAGCTCCTAGGGGTGAGATGTGCTGCCCTGGTGCAAGACGTCGCTTCTTTCCAGCAGCACGAAATCCAACTGCCCCCCAACTGCAGTTTTCCTCCCTGAATCCTTCTCTCCTCTTCTCTCCAAGGTATTTCTTCCCACGTCAGCTCCTGATCCGCTACTTCTGGACCCCCAGCCAGCAGGTTGAGTTCCTGGAAGCCTACGACGCCATCCGGAGAGACTCCTATCCGGATGTGGTGAAGAGTTTAGCCCTGGCAGCGCGTTCCCTGCCTGATCTGCAGCTCCAAAAACGCCTGCAGGAGCTCTGCACTGAGGTACGTCAATGCCGTGGCCGGTATTGCTTGTCCTGCCTGTGCCACTGCCGCCGCCTCGGCCCCTCCTGGTGATGATGAACACCCGTCAGAGGTGATGGCAGTGCGCACCGTGGCTCTTTCAGGTGCAGCGAGGTTCCCAGCCGCATGTGACCGAACTCTATGCTGTGAGAAGTTTGTTTTCGGGCTCTCCGCTGGGACTGAATAAGCTCCAGGTGTCTCATGTGGTGAGTGCGGCTTTTCTCCTGCCAGCAGCTCAGAGCTGGCTCTTCCTGAAGAGCGCTGAGGTGCTCATCCACTCAGTTGTGCTCCAAACAGAGGGTTGTGCCCTAAAACAAGTCCAATTGTAGATGAAAAGCTGGACATGAGCTGGCAGTGTGGGCTGGCAGCCCAGCAAGCCACCAGCATACTGGGCTGCATCCCCAGCAGCGTAGCCAGCAGGGCGAGGGAGGGGATTCTGCCCCTCTGCTCTGCTCTGCTCTGGGGAGACCCCCCTGCAGTGCTGCCTCCAGCTCGGGGGGTCCCAACAGCAGAAGGACACGGAGCGAGAGGGCCAGAGGAGGCCCCGGAGCTGCTGCGAGGGCTGGAGCCCCTCTGCTGGGAGGACAGGCTGGGAGAGTTGGGGGGGTTCAGCCTGGAGAAGAGAAGGCTCCGCGGAGACCTCAGAGCCCCTTCCAGTGCCTCAAGGGGCTCCAGGAAAGCTGGGGAGGGACTTTTTGGCAGGGCCTGTAGCAATAGGACAAGGGGTAATGGCTTTAAACTAAAAGAGGGGAGATTGAGATGAGCTATAAGGAAGAAATTCTTTCCTGTGAGGCGCAGGTTGCCCGGAGAAGCTGTGGCTGCCCCATCCCTGGAGGTGTTCAAGGCCAGGTTGGACGGGGCTTGGAGCAACCTGGGCTGGTGGGAGGTGTCCCTGCCCAGGGCAGGGGGTTGGAACTGGATGGCCTTTAAAGGCCGCTTCCAACCCAAACCATTCTGTGAGTCTATGAAAACAGCCCCAGAATGAGACCGTTTGTCTGTCCTGGCTTGGTGGGACCATCAGCCACGCATGAGCCGTCCCACACCCCTCAGCTCACCCTGGTCACCCGTGTCCAGCCCAGGACAGAGCTCGTTTCTCTGGACACCCGCTCCCTGCTCTGCTCGTTGGGCCGGGCAGCTGAGCTGGGCGTAACGAGAACTGCCGGGGGCAGCTCAGGGTTTCAGCTTGGGCGGAACAATTAGGCAGATAATTAAAAGGGACCAAAATACGGGGCATGTCTGGAGCAAGAGAGGCTTTGTCTGATTTAAGTTGTGCCTGAGTGGGTCAGACACCCATTTTCGGAGGGGTCGGACGCCCTCACCAGTAACCCTATCCTTCTTTTCCCTCTCAGAAAGCCCTGAGCCGGGTCCTGTTCCTGACCCCTCACTTGCCGGCCTTTTTCCTGAGGCATCGCCTGCAGAGCCACGTTTTGGAGATCCGGCACCTGGACCGTGCCATGCTGCGCCTGGGCTTGGGCCAGCTGTCCGAGGAGGAGCTGAAAGCGGTGAGGACACCTCCTCTGGCCCCGCGCCGGCTGCTTTACCCTGGGCTTGCATCATCCTGGCCCTCCCCATCGTTAGCAGAGCTGCGTCGGGGCACAGCACGTTCCTCCAGACCCACCGCGAGGTGAATTGCGGCCGCTCTCCTCTGGGAAGGCGTTTTCTGAGCCCGTTTCCCATGTCGGGTCCACACCGGGGCACAGTTCACCGTTGCTCCTTCATGCTGAGGAAGGATCACAGCGCGATGCCCGGCATTTCGTGTTCTTGAATGTCTGTATTTTTTTCTTCTCCCCTGTTCCGCAGGCTTGTTACCTCCGTGGCCTGAACTCCACTCATCTCGGCATGTCGGAGTGCAGAGCGTGGCTGGAGCAGTGGCTGGGGCTCTCCTGCAAGCTGCAAGGTAACGGCGGCCGAGGGGCAGCTCCTGCCTGGTGGGGCAGGGGGGACCTGGGGGCCTCTCGAGTTCCTCTGGGCACAGGGAACGTCAGTTCTGGGGCAATTTGGGGTAAACAACGGCTTTACGCCCCTCTGGGCCACCCCACCGATCGGCCCTGAGAGGAGAACGCAGCAGAGCGTGCTGGCTCTCTCCCGAGCTGTGTCCGTGGGGAATACCCACAAGGGACAACCTGTGCCCGGGTGTCCCTGTCCCGCAGAGACCTCGTGGTGGCAGATTCGAGCCGCGCAGCAGCGCCGGGAGAAGCAAAATGAGAGCAGGAGGGAAACGGGGGACCCAGAGCAGAGCAAAAAGATGCCGGAGAGAGGGGCCGGGGACGAGGGGGAGCCCCACAGCCTCTGGTGCCACAGTGGCAGCTCAGGATGAGCGTGTTTGGAGTGGCTGGGCCATGGCAGTGCTGCTCTGACCCCGTGCTACTGGTTTTTTTCAGCTTCTGAAGCTTCCCTCCTGGCGAACAGCATGGTCCTGCTGTCGCTCAACTACATCAGGGCCAAGGAGTGACGGCCGAGCCGCCGGCTGCGCACCCTCACCCCTGGCATCGCGCGCCGATTTGGCGATTCCCAGCCTGGTGCCGTAAAAACACCTAACACCAACAACCGCTCCACCTTTCGGTGATGTGAAACCACAGCCCGGGGTCGGCGAGAGGTGCCCCGATGCTGCTGCGGGGGGCGAAGATGCGATTCCCTCCGAGGTTTGTGCCAGCGCCGGCTCTTCTCTTCCCCTTCGTGCCGTCGGAGCGGGCTGGCGGTGCCGTGGGGCTGAGCCTCGTCCCTGCCTCCCCTCTGTCGGCGTCCAGGGAAGGCGGCTTCGCTGTTATAGCTCTTCAACTGCGTCACTTTAACTACGGGAGGGGAGAACGAGCGTCTCCGCTGCCTGTGGACACTTCCCTTAGTATCTCGTAGTAGCGGGCTCTGCTCAGCTTGGGTTTTGCTGCTCTGTGCCTCGCCCAGAGGGTTTTACTTTGGTTCTTACTGCACTGAGCAGTCTTAAATATAAAAATCTCCCTGAAGAGTTAAGAAAAGACCCCAAATCCCCGTGTGACCTTACCGGGAGCTTTGGGGAGGTTCCTGTGCTTTTGTTCGGCTTCGGCTGCCTCCCGGAGCATCCTCATCACGGCTCCTCGCCCGGGGAGGCTGGAAACACCGCTGCCGCCACAAACGGGGTTAGAGCGGCAGCGCTGAACTGCACCGACGCCTTCAGTGGAGGCCACGGGCTGCCTTCGTCAAGTTTGGCCTAATTAGATCTTAGCCCTGCGCTGTCTGCTCGGCGGAGACGGTGCTGGCGGCTGTCGGGGCAGCTCCCCGCTCTGCAGGCTGCGTTCAGGGGTTCAAACCCACCGTGTCTCACCTCGCCCCAGTCACTGCATGAGAAACGTCCAGCTGGTGAGTGAATTCAACCCAACTTTAAGTGTTTTATTAAAGACAAAAGCAAGCGAGCGGCTCCGGCGTCTCCCTGGAGGCCCCTCCCTGCCTCCCGCGCCGTGAAATACTCCGTGTCCCACCCCCCGGCTCCTCCACCCGCAGACAGGACGTGCTAACACCTGGAAAAGTTCCTTTTTTAAGCGTTATTCGGGTATAAAGGAAGGTTAGAAATCACCCACCTGTGCACCAGGGCAGCTCCGAGCTCCTCCCCTCACCTCCTGGAGAAGAAACCCCTTCCCCTAAGCCCTGCCCACCCTCTTTTTGCAGGAATTCGAGACCCCCGCCACGAGGGGTGGGTTTAACCCCCTTTAAGATGCGAGCAGCGCAAGTTTGAGCATTTCTTTATTTTTACACTTAAATATTCTCTTTAAATACAGCATTGTCACCATGAAAAGAACATAAAAGGCTGGGGGGAAAAAAAAGGGAGGGGGAAAAAAAAAGCGGAGGACAAGCTTTGGATTCACACTGGAAAATTAAAAATAAAAAGCCACCTGGAGACAGTGTGAGCCGGGGAGGTTTGGGAGTCGCAGAGTCACTGTTTAAATAGGACGAGGAGCCGGGGAACGCCTGGATTTCGGCGGTGCCATAGTGCCACGGCTCCCGCGGCAGCTCGGTAGCACCAGAGAGGGAATGGGCCGGTTGGTTTCTTACACGGCGACGAATCGAGCAGGAGCCAGCGCGGAACCAGCGTTAGTGTCAGTGAGTATGTGTAAACCAACCCGAAACCAACCAACAACAACAACAACAACAAAAAAAAAACCCCAAGAAAAGGCAGAAATGCGCTTTCATTGCACTATTAACAGCATAGTTATCTTTGTAAAAATAGAATAAATCCTATTAGTTCTTTGCTTATTGTGAAAGCACCCATCCTAACCAGCGTCTTAGGATTCATTCTGTCAGTTGACGGAGCCTCCGGGCTCACCTAACGAGCCCCAGCCCGGCACCAGCGGGTCCCGACCTGGCTGCGGTGGCCGAGGGCCGGCACGCAGAGCTGGGGAGGGAGCGCGGAGGCTGTTGAAAATTAAAAAAGAGGGGGGGAAAATAAAGACTTTAACCCATTCAAGTGTCACCATTTGCTCCGGTTTTGCAGCTCGGAGTTGCTCCGGTTTGTGCGGGAGCTGGAAAAAAAAACAAAAACAAAACACCACGGCCAAACCGGCACCGGCACGGTGGCAGCTCCCCGCTGGGAAGGGACGCGGGGACATCGCCGGCGAAGCGCCCAACAAGGGATAAGGCTTTGTTCCTCCCCAATTTAGCCCTTGTGTGCCGGCCGAGGGCGAGGAGAGCTGCCACTGGGATCGGCGCCAGCCGGTAACACACACTGAGACCCCCCCAGTTTGGAAACCAGCCCCTTCCCCTCCGCTCGGCCCCGGGAAAAGGGGACAGTGTCCCCAGGGCTCGGTCCCGGCGGGGAGCGGGGGGACGGGTGGGGAAGAGCCGCTTTGCCAGGCTTAAGGCTCAGTTGGAACCGCTCGCCGAGGCGGCGAGAGCAGCAAAGGGGGTTTCAACCCCTTTAAACACCTTTCGACAGAGGGAGGCGACTGCCAGGAGCGCGAGAAGAGCCTTAAACCGCAACAAACCCCCCAAAAAAAACAATTAAAGCACTTGGTCAGACCACAGTCCTTCCCCCCGCTTCCCCTGCTCGCCAGCTGGGAACGTTTCCCTCGGGAGCACGATCTCCTGCGAGCAGCTCCGGGGTCGTTTTCCGAGGAGAAGCGAGTGCGGCAGCCGCAGGGCTGTGCTGGATTGAACCCTCCGGCAGAGGAAGGTCGTGGGCATGGGGAGGGCTCTTCGCTCCCCCCTCTCCTCTTGATTCTCTCCTTAAAAAGAGCGGATTTGCTCATCCGGAGTCCGGTAAATGGTGGGGGACAGAGGGGAGATGCTTCCCCTCGGCCGGGATAAGGCTGGAGCCGGGGGAGGGTGCCCAGGGGGGACGGAAAGTGCTTTTCCTGCCTGGCTGGGGGATGTGGCAGCCGGTTGTCTTGACTGTTCCTCGAGGCCACCATGGAGCATGGGGACAGACAGACAGACGCGGGGCTCCATCACGGCCGTGCGGTGGCCACGAAGGGCTCAAACTCTTCAAATCCAGGTGGTTAAACGCCCCCTCAAAATTTCCTAGGAGAGTTTGCGGGCCGTGGTTTCGCCCTTTCTTGTGCAATTAGAGCCTCTCCGTCGGCTCCGGGTCCTTCCCGATCCATCCTGGCCCCCTGCGCCGGCTGCGGTGGCCGGTGGGCCAGTGCCGTGGGGAAGGGGCTGGAGCATCACTCGGAGGCGCTGGGTTGTGACACGGCCTGGTAAACATTCGTTAAAGGAAAAAAAAAAAAAATATGGAAAAAAGGTCTTTTTTTTTTGTTAAAAACCAAAGAGGGCAGAGGTCTGCTGGCAGCCCGGGGCTGTGGCTGGGGGCAGCTGAGCAGGAGGCGGACGGGAAGGAGCTGCCGTGAGAAGCAGGAGGCTCCAGGTCCGGCGTGTCCCAGCGCACGGGTGGCAACCGAGCGGCCGCCGGCATCGGCCGAGCTGTGAAAACCGTCTCTGCCGGGCAAGCGAAAGGCTCCTGGCCCCGGGCGAGGGGACGCCGCTTAAAATCCTCTGTACAAGGCAGCCCCCCGGCTCTCCCCCCTCCCTCCCCTGCAATTAAATAACCACCCGCGGCCGCTGCCGGTCCATAAAATATTACTGTCAATAAATAAATGAGCGCTGACGGGGGGGGACGGGGCCGCTCAGACGGGCAGGACGGGCCCCAGCGAGCGCTCCTCGGCGGAGGGCGGCTCCAGTGGCGCGGGGGACGGGGAGCAGGGGCAGCGGGGAGCAGCCGCCGCTCGGCAGCCCTCGGAGGACGGGGCGGCCTCCGGGGACGAGGGAGGATTTTTGGATGCTTCCCCTTTGCTCGGAGCGGCAGCGGCGACTCGGCTGCAAGTCACCACGGGGACGGGGAGGACACCGAGGTCCTTCTCGCCCGGGCAGGAGGAGGACGACGCCGCTGGCGGCTCCGCCGGGCTGCTCTCGCCCTTGGCGCCCAGCACCGGCCTCTGCTCCACCTGGTAGTAGACCACAGGCCCATCGTTCAAGTAGGGTTGGTCGCCCACCGCCGAGGCCGCCTGCTCCGAGCCGTCGGCGAAGCAGAGGACGGATGAGCCCGGAGGTAACTGGGCTTGGATGAGGATGGGGGCGGCCAGACCCGGGCACAAACCCTCCGGCACGGCCAGGGGCTCCTCCAGGATGCAAACGCCCAAGCTCTCCACGCTGGAGCCGTTGCTGGAGTCTTCCTCAGCCTTCAGCCTCTCCAACTCCTCCGCCGTTTGCAGGTGCATGACGGCCGTCTCGTTCTCCGCCATGAACTCCTGGAAGTCCTGCGTTTCGGCCGGCTGCGGCCCCAGCCAGTCGCCGGCGGAGCCGTGAGCGGCGGCCGCCTCCTCCTCCGGCGCCGGTGGCCGCCCGCCCTGACGCTTGTTCTCCAGCTCCAGCTTCATGATGGTGTGGAGGTAGTGAGTCCGCACCCGGATGGGATTGAATTCGATCCGACCGGCCATGTTACCGCAACCGTCCCGGGAGCAGCCGCAGGGGAAGGACATGCGATCCACCTGGCAGGGAGACGGAGACGTGGCAGCTCCAGAATCCCGGAGAATCCCTCCCCAGAGCCTAAAATCCACCCTGGTGCTGCCCGACGCCGGGAATTTGACACTGGGGGAAGTTTTTCCCCCTGGGAGGTGTCCCCAAAACAAGGCTGGAGCTGCACCCTCCGCGATCAGCCAGTACCCAAGGAGGGTATGGGCACACCGGCACCAGGACGAGCCCCGGCAACCCGGTTTCGCTGCCGGCATCTCCTTCCCTGACTCACCTGGCATTTAATCCCCGCCTGGCTGCAGGCGCAGGCCTCCGGGTCGCAGTAGAGGCGGCAGTCGCAGCCGCACTCCTCCCGGGACAGGCGGATGGCCCGCAGCTCCTGCTTCTCCTCGGCGTCGATGCGGTGAACGCCGGAGGCTCGCAGCAAAGCTCGGCGGCGTTTGGTGGGCAGCGGCTGCAGAAAGAAATAGTCGTCCACCTCCACGTTCTCCACGTCGATGTCGTCGTCCGAGACGTCCTCCAGCGTCAGACCGTCCGCCTCCTCCGACTCCACCGTGCCGTTCTTGGTGAGCTGCGGGGCGGCGGGGCAGAGTCAGTGCCCAGCCAGGGGGACACCGAATCCCGGCGATGAGGCAGGAGGAAGGATGTACATCCCTCCGTCTGGCTCCTGGTCCCCCACCGACCACCCGCCACCCGGCTCAGAGCCTTCCCTGTGCCCCCCCGGCACCCAGCAGGGTCCGGCACGGCGAGCTGAGCGCCACACAGAGCTGTCCCTGTGCGATCCCCCCTCGAGTCACACTGTGGGAGGACTCGTGGCAGTTTATAGGAGAAGGAAGGAGGGAAAATTTTAAATAATAAAAGAATTCAGAGCAGAGAATCCCTTTCCTGTCTTTCCTCTGCTACGGTGCCCTGCAAATAGCGAGATAAAAGGAGGTCACCGCTGCTCAAAATATCAGGGGCCTGGGAGAGCGGCGGCAGCAGCGGAGCTGCACAGCATCTTCCCCCCAGTAAAATGAGGTTTGAAAGCAACGGCGGGGCCAGAGCTGGATCCTGCAACGTGCCTTCACCTCCCTGCTCCGGTCCTTCAACCTTCCTTCCCCCCCATGCACTCCAATCCCCCCAAATCTTGGCACTGAGGACAAATGGGGGTCCCCAGCCCTCTGAAAGCCAGCACCTCCAGAGGCACGGAAGGGTCCATTGCCTCCCGAGCAGCTGGTGGTGGAAAAGACTATGCTTAAAAAATAAATATTAGAAAATAGAGAGGTGGCCAGCTAGATTTGCATCCCTTTGGCCAAAGCAGGCTGTCATGGCAGCGGGAGCCGATCGCAGCCTGCGCAGAGCATCCCGCTGAGCAGAGCCCACCCTCCAGGCACCGCCCAAGGGCACAGACCCAGCAGCGGCAAACTGGGGACCAGTTGGGAAACAGGCAGAGCCACCCGAGATCCTCATCATTCCCCATCTCATTCCCCCGACGCAGCCCAACTGCCTCCTCCCAGACTGGAATTTCTACCGGCACAGACCTGGTGAGGTTTGGCCGACAGCTCTCAACCCGGCACAGGTTGACGCTGCCCGGCCGGCCCCGCATGCGGGTGCAGCATTGACACAAAAAAAGAAGTAAAAAATAAAAAGGAAGAGTTTAGCAGTGATAAATCCTTCCCCAGTCAGTGTGAAATAGCAGCCTGGATCTCTCTCCTCCGACCTGGCTCCACCAAAGCTCAGGGAGGCGTTTCCCAGCCGGGATTTCAGCAGCGACACCCCACTTCCCCGGCAATACCTTCATTTTCTTGGCGTGGAGTTTCTCTTCCTTGAGGTGCTCCCGTAGGATCTCCCGGTGATTCACCTCCTGCTCCTGGGCGAACTCGCAGAGCGTGTAGCGGCGGACGGAGTTGTGGCGTTGGGCCATGCCCAGGGAGCTGCCGCCCTGGCTGGGGACGCTGGTGAAACCCTGGCGGCGGGCGAAGTAGTAGACGGTCACTTGGTCGAAGCGTACATTCTTCCTGCGAAGCTGCTTCTGCCGCTTCAGGATGGAGGTGGCTGCAGGGTGGGGGGGAGAAGCCAGAGAGGGGCTGTTAAGAGCAAAAAAAACCCTTCGAGATTCTCATGGAGACCTCCTGCCCCACTGGAAAGCGGCTTTTCTGCAAGCCCCTGAGCCCTCGGGCTCCCAGGAGCAGGTTGAGCTCGTGCTGGTGGCCCTGAGCTGGCTTTGGGTGACGGTTGTGTCCGCATGGGCTGTGCTCTTACCTCCAATGCTACCGAGACCAACCCCACTGATCCCCATATCCCTACACCATCGTCACCCCATTCAGACACCAAAATATTTCAGCAGGGGAAAACACCGGGAGGGGGCCAGAAAAGGTCCAGGATGGACCTCGGTCAACCAATTTGGGGACTAATATTTGGAATTCCTTGGGGTCTGGCATGACCCGTACCCACAGGACAGGCGAGCACATCTCTGCTCGTCACCCCAAACGGGCTATAAGGGATGAAGAAGGGGAAGAGTGGAGCCAGCCCCATGTGCAGGGGAAGGACAGAGCCAACCCCACATCCAGGGGAAGGACAGAGCCAACCCCACATCCAGGGGAAGGACAGAGCCAACCCCACATCCAGGGGAAGGACAGAGCCAGCCCCCACGCCCAGGGGAAGGACAGAGCCAGCCCCACATCCAGGGGAAGGACAGAGCCAGCCCCACATCCAGGTGCCCCATCCTCAACGGCAGAGGCACCCGAAGGTTGGGGACACGGCCGGTGACCATCCCCGACCACTCACGTATGAAGCCGGTGGAGCTGGAGGGGTTGACGCTGTCGCAGCTATCGGCGCTGTCGCTGTTGGAGATCTCGTCGTCCGAGTTGGAGCCCGGCGAGCCCACGTCCACATCCTCACACTTCCTCTTGAGGCCGGCGCTCGCGATCGCATCCATTTGGCCGTGGTTCGCATGGAGAGCCGGTCACCGGAGCTGCCGGCGGGCTCAGCGCCTTCCTGCGGGGAAGGCAAGAAGCTGTAACGGCATTCCGGATAAGGCGGCATCACTCGGCAGAACCAGGAACGGTAACCAGTGGTGTTCCCCAGGGGTCATTACTGGGTCTGGTCTCGTTCAACATACTCATCAATGACCTGTAGGAGGGGACAGTGTCCCCACAGCAAGTCTGCTGATGACACAAGACTGGGAGGAGTGGGTGACACACCAGTAGGCTGTGCTGCCATCCAGCGAGATCTGGACAAGCTGAGAGTTGGGTGGAGAGGAACCTCATGAAGTTCAAGAAGGGCAGTGTGGGGTACTGCACCTGGGGAGGAATAACCCCATGGACCAGTACAGGTTGGGGGTGACCTGCTGGAGAGCAGCTCTGTGGAAAGGGACCTGGGAGTCCTGGGGGACAACAGGATGGCCACGAGCCAGCAATGTGCCCTGGTGGCCAAGAAGGCCAATGGCATCCTGGGGGGCATCAAGCAGAGTGTGGCCAGCAGGGCGAGGGAGGTCATCCTCCCCCTCTGCTCTGCCCTGGGGAGGCCCCATCTGGAGCACTGTGTCCAGTTCGGGGCTCCCCAGGTCAAGAAGGACAGGGAACTGCTGGAGAGGGTCCAGCAAAGGGCTACGGAGATGATGAGGGGACTGGAGCATCTCTCTGATGAGGAAAGGCTGAGGGACTTGGGGCTGTTCAGTCTGGAGAAGAGAAGACCGAGGGGGGATCTTATCAACGCTGTTCGATATCTACAGGGCGGGTGGCAAGAGGACGGGGACAGACTCTTTCCAGTGGTGCCCAGCGACACAACAAGGGGCAACGGGCACAAACTGGAACACGGGAAATTCTCTCTGGACACGAGGAAAAACTTTACTGTGAGCACGGTCAGAGGCTGCCCAGAGGGGCTGCGGAGTCTCCTTCTCTGGAGAGATCCAAACCTGCCTGGATGCGTTTCTGTGACCCGCTCCGGGCGACCCTGCTCTGGCCGGGGGTGGACCAGATGAGCTCCAGAGGTCCCTTCCAACCCCCACCATTCCGGGCTTCCCTGGCTCTCAAGAGCAGTTTCTCCCCCTCCCGCCCCGGATAAAGCCTCCCATCTCCGAGTCGAGCCCGTCCTCCCTCCACCTGGTCTGAGCACCATTATTTAATATTATTTAATAACATCCTTTCATTTTTTGGGCAGCCCCGGAGGGGTCAGGGGGTTGGGCAGGGGGATGGCTGCAGCTCCCTTTCGACCAAACTCTTCTGTTCTAAACGAATTCGGCGCCAAATTAATCCCAAAGCAAAAGGAAAGAGGATTTTTGTAAAGAAAGGAGCTCGCACCGCCCTGGCGGGGCCGACCACCGCACACTTCACCCGTGAAATAATCTGCCGGCGGCTCGGCGTTCCCGCTAACTCCCTCGCTAAAAAAAAACAACCCTAAAGCTTAAAACGACCTCGGGACGCGCCACGGGTTACCCACTCATCGCCGACACCGCATCAGCGGCCCCATCCAAGCCATAGGGAGGGAATAAGCCCCCCTGGAATTTTACTGGGAGAGGCTCTGGCATTTTCCTGCCCCGTCGTTAAAGCCCCCATGCTCCAAACCAGGCGGTTTGCCCACGGGACACCGGGAAACGCTCGGCTCCGGCTCAGGCGAGGAATTTTTGGGAGCCGATGCTGCGGTGGGAAGACCGGCGAGCATCGCTCCGTGTGCTCCTGATGCTTTCGGGTCACCACACCACCAGCGGCTTCTGCTTCTGAACCAAGCCCAGGGCACATCCCTCGTCCCCGTCCCCGGGGCCTGGGATGCCCCATACCCCCCCCCGCGGGGGAGCCCAGCACCCACCCGCTTGTGCCATCTCCTCTCTGCTTTGTGTTCCCTCCGCTCCAACCGCCGTTCTCATGGCAACGGAACAACCGGCTTCGAAAAAAAGCATGTCAGCCCAGGGCACCCCTACGGCACCCCGGGCTACGGCAGCCCCGGCGGGGATCGGAGGGTCTTGGGATGCGATTTGGGGCGAAGGGGCAGCGGGAGGCACTGCCCGCACCCGGGGAAAGCTCCAGGCTGGGCTCCCATCCCCTCCAGCCTCTTTAAAGCCAAAAAAGGAAACACCAGTGCCCTTTTTCTCCCCCAAAAAGAAGCGCCGGTACCCTTTTTCTCCCCCCAAAAAGGAAACACCAGTGCCCTTTTTCTTCCCCCAAAAAGAAGCGCCGGTGCCCTTTTTCNNCCCAAAAAAGAAATGCCAGTGCCCTTTTTCTCCCCCAAAAAAGAAGAGCCAGTGCCCTTTTTCTTCCCCCCAAAAGAAGCGCTAGTGCCCTTTTTCTCCCCCAAAAAGGATGTGCCAGTGCCAAAGTCGCAGTGGCACCGGGGCGGCGGTGAAGCCCCCAAAGCAGGGTGCGATTTCCCAACCCGGCTTGGGTTTAAATACGGCTTTTTGGGGTATTTGTTTGTAGGTAAATTGCTTAATCCTGTCGCTAAAGGGGCGGAATGAAAAGCAGCTGTTGAAGCAGCGTAAGAGTCAGCCCAATTCAGGAGCCGATTTAAGGACACCGATCCCGCACGCGATCCCAGCGGATAAGCGGAGGCGGAAAACACGCACTCGGGCATCGCTGCCACCACGTCCCTGACCCCCCCACCTTGTTTTCCCACCTCCATCGCCCCAAAACAGCCCCGTTTCCATGCCTGGGTGGCCCCGGCCGGGCTCCTGCGGGGGCTGCTCCTCCCGGGGCTCAGCTGAGTTCATCAGCCTCGTTAATTAACGAGGAGAGCCTCTGCCATTTCTCCCATTCCCTCCAAAGCAAATTTTCAAAATATCACCTAAAAATCCTCCCCCTGGGGTGCTCACGGAGAGGAAAATCAGCAACGGTGTCCACGTGGACACCCCCACCTGCAGCATCAAACTCCGGCCGGGGCTGGAGCCGGGATCCTTCCCCAGATGGATCTATCCGGAGACGTTGGACTCGGTGATCTTAAAGGTCTGTTTCAACTTAAAATGATTCTACGGTTCCTATTAATTGTGTTTCTTATAAAGGACCAACTCGCTGCGCTGGGGGAAAAGAAGCCGGGGAGGTGGGCACCCACCCTGGGGACGGCTGGGGACGAGGACGAGGAGCCGGGAGTGGGATGAGGCATCCGGAAAAATGAAGTTTTCATCTCATTTCTCCATGGTAGAAGCTCTTCTGCCTGTGCAGGCAGCCTCTTCCTCCTCCTCCTCTTCCTCCTCCTCCTCCTCCTCCATCAGCACGGCGGCAACTACCCCCATGTGCCGCAAAGGCCAGTTTAATTCATTTATTAGCTCAAATTACTCTTTTTTTGTGATAAAAACTCCCTACTTTTGAGGTGTGGCTTAAGCGAAGGTTTAAGGAGAGAAGAGGGAAGAGCCGGCGGGGGAATCCCTACGGCAGGGATGCTCATCCCACCGGGAAAGCCTCTCCTCCTCCCCCCTCCACCACAGACACAGCCAGGGAAAAAAAAAAAAATAGAATAAAACTATTACTGAAGGCGGCACAAGTCAGAGTTGGGGGTGAAATTAAAATAAACCGTTTGCAGATTTTGTTCAGTTTTTCAATGGGGATAAAGGCCCACGGAGGGGATTTGGGACCGGGAAAGAAAAAATTTGACTCAAATATTGCGAGGAAAGGGCCATACAACCCCAATTCCTCTTCTTTCCGCAATTAAACCACACTGAAAGGAGCTCAACTAAAAATATTGATATTTTCCATGTCAGCCGTTGCTGGAATTGCCTTTGGGAGCAGGGAGGGGTTCCGGAGAGAGACGGGACTCCTGTGATGACGGATGCCAAGAGCCTCCCGAGACAGAGCCGGTCCAGCCGCAACGCTCCAAGATCCCATCAGGAAAACCTGCCGCCTCGAAGCTCATCCAGGGTTGATTAACGAGCCCAGATCATCACGAGTAATTAATGCTATCGCGCTGCAAAAAAAAAAAACCCAACACAACACCAACCCCACACTGCTGGTTTGCGGGTTGCCAGCTTTCGGGAGAGGAGGAAGGGCGGGAGCATCTCGGGGCGAGGGATGCTCCGTGGTCCCCAAAGCTCGTTTGCCGACGCCGATGGATCCGCCGCCCTCGGTCCAGCTCCCACTAACGAGTTTCGTTTCGCCTCCCGTGACTCCGGCATCGCCTCCGATGCTCCTCGATCCCCGTCCGATGCGCTGCCGGGCTGCTCCTCCATCGCAGCTTGTCCAGGCGGAGACTGAAAATAGCAATTCCGGAGCGACGAGCGGTTTGATTTCCAGATATTCAGAGCAATTAGTAATTACCAGGCGAGCATCCTGCAGACTTCGTCATCCTCTGGGCATCCGATGGATTTTGTGATCGCTCCTGAAAATCTCAGGTGGATGGAGGGCTCCAGGACCGGGTAACTCGGAGAATGCTCAAAATTTCCTCCTCTCTATAAACTGCTTTAACCACATCCCTCGAGCGTCAGTTTTTGGGAGGGGGCCGGTTGAAATAAGTTGCCTTTAAAATAAAAAAAGAGAGCCAAAAGCGGATCCTGACAAAACCTTCCAGGCTTTCGAGGTATCAGAGGTGTCGAATACAGGGATGCAGGATTATTTCAGCAGCCGGACAAGGAGAGGGTGGGAATGATGTGCAAGAAGGAAAAAAATATATATATATGTGTATATATATATGTGAGGAGAGACCTCTGGGCTAAGCAGGAGCTCCGGGCATCAGAGAAGCATCCCGACCCTGTCCCGGTTGATAACGGGTGTATTTAAGAGCAGCTCACGGTACGTGAAATAAAGCCAGAAAAATATAATCAAAGAATAACCAAAGGAACCCATTTTATTCCGTCGCAGCACCCGGCGTCTCCTGGGAAGGCGACGCCGGAGCGCAAAGGCAGCTGGAAGGAACCAGGCTGCAATTTCGTATTCCTCCCGTCTCCAGAGATAAGGATGGCTCTCAGCAGCGATTTACATCGGAAAATGTCTCACCCTGAGGTGAAACCCACCTAAAAAGGGGCTCCCCCTCCGGCAGTCGCCCCTCCCCGCTCGGCTCTCTCCCTCGTTACCCATTACGCAGCAGGATGAGCATCGCCGCGATGACACGGCAGCATCGCTGCGGAGCATCACGCCGCGACGCTGGGGAGTGGGGGGGACGCGCCGAGGTGCCCAGCACCCCCCACCCGCCACAGCCCCGCGGTTGTGCAGAACGAAACACCCTTCAGCGCTCCTCAAGAAGCGGAAAAGCAGCTCCCACCATCACCCCAAAGCCCCCCCGGTGCATCCGGCACAGCCCCGACCCCACCGAGGATGGGGCAACGGTGGGTTTATCGCCAAGCGAATGCAAAGAGAAACCCGCAGGGAAGCCAAACCCTCGCTCCGCGCTTCCTCCGAAGAGCAAATAAAGCCGCTCACCTCCTCAAGGATGGTCGCCGGGATGGGGAGCCCCCGTGGTACCCCCCCGGGGCGGCAGAAGGGCTTCGGATCAGGTTCGGCACCGCTTGGGAAGGGTCCGGTGCACTTGAGCACGTGGCCGGACACAGCGGAGCACGGAAAACCCGCTCCAAGGGGGAAAAATTGAAGCTCACGCTCAATAATTGCTGCAGAATTAAACCAGGAGCCAGCAAAAATGCTCAGATGCGGGGGCACCTCCACCTGCTCGTCCCCCAGCACGGAGCTCGCCGCTCCCGGCCCGTGCTCCCGTCGGATCCGGCGTTATCCCGGGGCAGGAATTAGGGCAGAAGCTCGTTATCGAGGAGCCCAGAAATGAGATGAAATAATTTCCACCCTGGACGGAAGGGCCAGCTGCTTGGCCACCGGGAAGAGTTCAGCAGGTCGGCTCGTTTACAAATTAGCTGTCGTGGTCGGAGGCTTTTCCCCTGGGATCGGCCCCCGCAGCCGACGGATCCGCTGCGCTGCGGTTCGGGGACGCTGCAGCCGGTCGGCACGCCGGCGAGCCGAGTCCAGCCTGGGCTGCTCCTTACACCACCGGCACTTCGGTGAGCGACCAGCTTTGGGTTTTTATGACAAACGGCAGAAGATTTGGTTCCCTCTTTTACACTGCTGCTAACGAACGCGGCTAACGAATAAATCTAGGCTACAGCTCCCACGGCTCGAGCACCAACGGCACTGGAGCCTGCGCTTACACAACCACCATCACAGTCGGCAGCGATGGGGCTGGGTTGTCCTAGAGCCCCAAATCACCTCGGTGTGCCTGCTGAAGGGGGGCAGATCTCCCCCCCACCACTGCCTGACCTCCCTGGGAGGGTCAGGCAGGTGCTACGGAAAAGGCTGGTCCCCAAAAAATCCCACTCAGTCCCCAAAAACCCCACTCGGTCCCTTTGCCCATCACCATAATCAAGTCATAAAGGTGGGTCCACCCCACATTGCGCCTGGTGGCTCCGCAGAACACCTTGATCCAAAGACCTTGAAGGTGACGGAGACCCTGAAGGTGAGGCCAAAGAAGACCTTGAAGGCAAGGGAGACCCTGAAGACCAGGCCAAGGGAGACCTTGAAGGTGAAGACAAGGGAGACCCTGAAGACCAGGCCAAGGGAGACCTTGAAGGTGAAGACAAGGGAGACCCTGAAGGTGAGGGCAAGGGTAGGGCAGGAGGAGAACATCACTGTGGTTGTCCCACTGGTCCAGCTCCTCCTGAGGGTGAGCGTGGGGTTGCTGAGCTGAGCCCTCGCTCCTGGATGCTCTTCTCACCTCAGTGAGAGGGGCAAGACCTCATGTGCCAGCTGACACTGGCTCCTGGGCTCCCTCCAGACAGTGGCCATAGCTAAGGACAGCTGGAGACCCTGGTCACTACGCCACAAGGTGACCGTGGCGCACCCGTGGGACTCCAGACCATCGGGGTCACCTCTGCCCCCACGCAGATCTCGGCTCCCACCGCAATAACCCCAAGGAGGGTCGGGGCCACGGCACAGCGAGGGCCGGGCAAGGAGGAACCTTCTCCGCCGCGGCCTGATGGAGGTCCCACCACCGCTCACCAAGACGGGGGACCCTCCCAGTCCCCTCCTCACCTCCCAGCGCCAGCGGTCCCCCTGCAACAGCCCCTCCCTGCCATCGGGGACACCGGACCAGCACCTCCATGACAGCTCCTCCTCCAGACCAACGCGTCCCACCACCATCACCAGCTGTGTCCCACCACCCCACCGCTATGGGGCTTTTTGGGGACCCCCGGAATGGCCCCCCCAGCCCTGCCTCCACCCCAGTATGACTCCTGTAGCCCCCCACTCTGTGTCCCTCACCTGTAAGCCCCACCCCCAGACCCCCAGCTAGAGGACAACCCAGCTACGTCCTCCATAGGGCCCTTGGATATAAAAGCCCCCCCATATCCCTCACAGGCCGCCCCCCTGGTACGGGAGAGGGGACAGCACCAATGGGCCCCCACATCCCTTATAGCCCCCCCAAATATAAGGGTACCCCACACCCCTTACAGGCTCCCAAAAGTCAGGAGAGGGGAGAGCCCCAGCTGCAAAGGCCCCCTACATCCCCTATAGGCCCCCAGCTGTAGGGGTCTCACATCCTCTATAAGCCCCCCCCATCCCTGCAGGCCCTCGTCTGTAAGGGTCCCCCATATCCCCTGTAGGTTCTCCAGCTGGAAGGGGGGGGGGGCCCATCCCCTACAGGCCCCCACATCCTCTACAGCATCCCCCCCCCC
>VUYV01000446.1:97607-121230 GCA_008711295.1 Anarhynchus alexandrinus
GGCTGGGCGCGCGCTGGGGCTGCGGCCGCGCGGACCCGCCCCGCCGCCGCTCGCCGACAACAATGGGGCCGCCGGCGCTGCGCCGCCCTTTATATACCCCGCGTCACGTGACCGGCACGCCCCCTTCCTTCCTCCGGCCCCGCCACCGCCCGCGCCGCGGGGCAGGCTGGGAAAGCGAGTCCGGCGGGCGGGAGAGGCGGCGCGGCCGCGGGGCACGACGGGAAACGTAGTGCGGAAGCGGAGGGGAAAGGCCGCAGGTTTGGGTTGAGGGCGCGGAGGGGAGGGCAGGCCGGGCCCGCAGCGGTGCCCTCCGCCCCCGGCGGGACACAGCTCAGGGTCTTGGGGGGCTTCACCCCCACCCAAGGCTGGGGAAGGGCCTGGGGAGGGCAGGGGGAGCCCCCCAGAGCCGCCTCCGCGGGGTGGGGGGGGGGCTGCAGGCCGCAGCCCTCCACACAGGCCCGGCTGGAGGAGTCTAGACAAGAGATTAGCGAGGCTGGAAACAGCAGGAAGAGGCCAAAAGCGCCTTATTTTAGCAATAACAGAGCAGCTGCAGCTCCGGCAGCAGGGACCCCCCCCAGGGCAGCTCCCCACGGGGGGCCCAGCTGTGGCCTGTCCCGCCTCAGGGGACCCCTCGCAGGTAGGCAGCTCCCTGCACCCTCCTCCTCCTCCTCCCCAGGCTCCCCGAGGGGAGGGACCCGCTCCTGGGGGTCTCCCCACACTCACCTCGGCAGCCCCTCCAACACGTTCCTCCCCAGGAGAGCTCAGCCAGCTGCCACGGCGTTTCCCCCCGTTCCCGGATTACGGATTAGCTGAGTTATTAACTAATAAGCAGGTCAAGTTATAGGATTAAAAAATCCTCTTAATTCCTCCCCCACTACGACCCCCTCATCTCCCCCCTTGTTTCCAGCCGGCAACTGGAGCTGGAGGAAGGACTGGCCCATGGCTACCCCCTCCATCTGGGGGCTTTCCTTCTCCTTCCAGAGCCACCATGTGCCACAAAGCACTTCCTTGGCATTTTTCTCATCCGATAGATTAAAATCAGCTGCACGCACCCAGCAACATCAATATAAAGAGTTCACCAAGCCCACATCAATACTGTACAGGTCCATCGCGCTTCTTGTATACAAAGGGGAAAAAGACAGGATTAAAATACGCATCTTCCCAATCACTGGAGGTACCAAAGGACGTACAAAAGGCAAGTGGCTGAACGTGAGCCCCTCTGCCCACGGAGGCAGCAGTTCAGCTGCCGCTATGCTTTTCTGGGGAGAAGCGAGCAAAATTATTCAATTTTTTGAATGACTTTTCTTGGCATCTTTACCCCTGACCAATTTATGAGGCTTTGGCGGGTCAGGGGAGGACCCGCAGCGGCACGGGGCATGCTCACAGCTCTGCTGCAGGGTTAGAGAAGTGAGCTATCTCAAAGCCAGAGGAGGAGACCAAGCGGCTGCCACCTCCCTGCTGGAATTACCAGCCAGAGGCTTTGGCCCCTGAGTTCATGCAGCACAGGGTGAACAAGCCCAGGTGGAGCATCCTGGACACCCGCTACCACCGTTCCCAGGATGAACCTCTGGATCCTCTGGTTCCTCACCAACCCTGACCCTACGCAGCCCTGGATGCAGCTGGGAGGCGATTTTGGGGGCAAGGGGGAATCGCCGCAGTCCTGAACAACCGTTCTGGGGAGCTGCTGACCTACATCCCGCCTCTGGCGCTGGAGTGAGAGTGTGCCCAGCAGCATCACAGGCAATGCCGAAGGGAGACAGGGATGCTATGGGGCCGTTTGCACCAGGATGGAGTTACACGCAGTGGCCAGGGGAGCTTGGCCAGTGCAAGCGAAGGATGGGAAACCTTGACCAGGACTGAAACAGCTCTAATTTGTGTCAGGTATCTTGATTGCATCTCCAAGAAGACGACAGCTGGCCCAGGAAGATGGGAACAGAATCCTTTATGGCTTACAAACACAGAAGAGCAGCCGGTATTCCAGCAGTAGGGACGTTGCCGTCGCGATTGTCGCATCCACCAGTGCCTTCACTCACCCCATGGGCCCTCCCTGGCCTGAGCCCGCACCTGCATCACCTGCCTTGGGCTGGATCTCGTTGCAGCCTGATTTAAAAATTAAAGCCCTGATTTACATTGTATTTTTCCCCTATTTTTTGGCTGAAAAAGTCCTTGGGTGGTGCCAATGGTTCAAGGCAGGCGTTACCCCAGGCACCTCAGTCTCTACCGGGGATCTTACGGATGGAGAACAGGATCATGGCAGGGCAGATCCTTCACCCCGGAGATTTCACTGCCGTCCTGCAAACCTGCACAGTGGCACTTTTGTCACTGTCAAGTCCAACAGCTTTCACTAACCCTTGGAACTTGCTGTCTGCCTCCTCCTTACTGCACGCAGGGCTACACCAGCGCTGGGGCAGCTACACAGGCTGGGCAGGGGGATGCGGGAGCAGAAAATGAGGCAGTAGACAGACATCGCTCCAAATTTTCAGAAGAGATAGCTAAGCCTTTTTTTCTCCCTAAAACAGGCAGAAAAGAATCCCACAGACCCAAGCTAGTCAGCTATTTCTTTATCCAGCTCCGCTTCACTCCACGTTTCGCTCCAGCTTTATACAACTAAATGTGTATATAAAGTTCCTGACGACCTTACACACTCGCAAGGGAAGCAGGATGGCATCGCAGCCACCACCCGCACACACACAGCCAACACCATTCTCGGGGTGGGTGGAGAAAAACGAAGCCACCACCTTTGTCTAACAGACATGTTGTAATATTAAATGAAAGCTTAAAATCTTTTAAGAAAATCCCCCCCTCCTCCCCCCAGCCCTAGCCTACCACTCCATCAGCACAGTACATAGCGTATTTGAGACCTGCTCAGCTCAGCACGTGCCCGAGGGCCAGTTGGCTTTGTTGGGCCAGTTTAATTCATGTTCTCTTGCCAGTCTGCGAGCGTCACGGGAGCTGATGCCTCTCAGAAAAGCAGAGTACGCTTGCCATAGAAAAAGCCCTCGCGCAGGTTTTAGGTCCTGATGGCAAATTTCTACCGAGAGCTACATGAGTGCGACCTGGTAACTTCAAGCCTCAGAGCTCCAGCAATTAAGCAGCACGTTACCATCAACGGCCGTTTAGATGCCGTCAGAGCAAGGAGGTCCCCTGCAAGAAAGACAGCCCAGTAACCAACAGTTCGGCATCTTTCCAGAGGGTGCCCAGGAGTTTCCAGATCTCTGCTCGTGTCCTTGTGCTGGAAGTGAAGGGTCTTCATGCACGATGAGAGGATCACGGGTGTTCCTCATCCCGTCCTCTCTATTTTAAGATGATGTGGTAGCTATCATTGGTTTCAGCTGCAAAAGAAGCAAAACTCATAAGCCACCCACAAGAGCAAAGGAATCTGCCAGGTTGAGCGGATCTGACACAAGAGCTCCCCAAGAAGTACGGAAGGGAAATACAAGATGGAGCCCGGGCATTTACGCACCTTTCATGGTGTCCAGAACGAAACAGGATTCGTCTTGGAAGTTCTGTATCATCTGAAAGAAGCCACAAAAGCCAGCTTAGTCTGAGGCCGTATTTAAACCCAGCAGAAGTGCTTCACAGCCCTAAGTGAAGGCTTTGTATCCTGCCGTTCAGCGATGGGCATAGATTTAGAGTACCAAAAGGGCTAGAAGCTGCTCAGGCAGGAGCTTAGTGCTCTAGGAGGTAGGAAAGGCACCAGCCGTAAATATTTATTCCTTCCTCCAGCTCTCCAGAACAGAAGGTCTGAACCAGAAAGCCGAGAGAGAAACCATCGGATTCTGGGACGTGGGTCTGACAGCAAAGTCCTCCCACAACAATTCCCCTCCCTGTTTTTAAAGCAAAGCTAGATGAAACCCAAGCACGAAGGAGGAAGGTGTGCGCACAGCCTGGACTAGCTCAGGGAGAGCTGTTCACACCTGATAAACCTCACGGGTTTAAGTGAGGTGCCCCTAGCAGCAGAGCAGCAGCAGAGCAGCGTCCCCAGACTTCAATGATTAACTCCCAATCCTTCAGGAATTGGAGGCAATTGAGCAGGTCCTTTCCTGAAGACCTGCCCAGGGGACCTGTTCCCCCACAACCTCCACAGTGGAGCACAGAGCACAATCAGACACGAACCAGCTGAAGCAACCGAGCGCAAGAGGTTGAAGATAAGGAGCACCCAGAGGCTGTTACCTCATCGCTGATCAGCACGTGTATCCCCGTCGGACCTTGCTTGTAAATCTGGCTGATCTGTTGGGAAGAGATGCTGAAGAGCTGGGCCAGCTTTTCCGTCAGTTCCACCGCCGTCAGTTCCTCCAGATAAATAGCGTGGTACACTGCGAGGAGAAGAACTATTACAGCTAGACACCAAGTGCAGCTTCGATATCTACATTGTGGACGCAGAGACTCTTCAGCCAGTGCCACGTACGCTAGCCTGGGGAGCAGATGCTTAGAGGAGCACCGCAAACAGGCTGCTCTCTGCCCAGGAACATCACAGCCCCACTGGGAAGGGACTGTGCACGGCCCATCTATTGAGTGTTCCTTTTCGGCAGGTTAAACACCCTCTCTGCTGCACCTGACTATCATCTTTCCAAGCCCAAGCTGCTAAATCTATGTGTAGTGTGTCTCTGGTGTCTACAGCGTGCCCGGAGCTACATAAGCATCAGCTCCACAGTAACTTGGCTGTCATCAATGTCCTGCAATGCTTGCTCTGTATTTATGCAGTCCTTGCCCCAAAAAGCTTCTATTTCAACTAGCATCAGCCGAGAAGCGTTCTGTACCATTCCTGGCTGTTTTCCATCCCAGCAGGATGGAAATGCCACCCCAGCAGCTCCCCAGAGCTCCCCCTCTTCCCCCACTCCCACAAGGCAGGTCCTGGGGGGAAGCGAGAGGATCCGAATTGGAGCGGGGCAAGGAGAGGACGAGCCGTTTGCTTTTGCACTTGCTGCTCCAATCACGGAGGTGGATAAACCGGCGCCTGGCTGCTCCACAAATGTAGGTCACTCATTGTTGTCTGGGCAATGCTGGATTCTCGCAGGAGCTATCATTTGTCGGCTTAGAGCAGGCAACGTGCCGACAGTCGCATTCTGCAGCCACCCATTTGGTGGGCAAGGAGAAAAAATCGGCTGGGTAGGACCAAGGCAAGTAAAAAGGGTTTGCTGTGATTTTTTGGCCTTATCCTAAAGGAAAGCGTGCAAAACCCCTCAGTTTGTGTACGGAGCCTGCATTAGGTTGCAGGTGAGCTCGCATGTGAGCTCGCTGCGTCCTTGCAGTGAAGAGACAAAAATGACGGCAGCCAACATGAGGCGTAGCAGCTGAAAGCAAAAGCCGCAGACCCTCTTTCGAGCCGCTGTGCGGGCTCAGTGGGCTCTGGTCACACAAGCAGCTCTGGCTGCGAGAGGCGCCTTTTGTCAGCCCAAAACCCACCGGCCAGTGGCGTGGGGATGAGGGGACGAGAAGCAACTGGTGCTCAGCACATGTGGGCAGCAGCAGCGGGGCTGGAAACAGCCCTCACCGCATTTCTCTTTGGCTGTTATTTTCCCCCCTTGCACTGTCAGCAGCAACCTGAGCCCACGTGCCCCCAGCCAGGCTTCGAAGCCCTTACCAAAAAAAGTGCTGGTTACTGTGTCCCCGTCCTCGTGTTTCTGCTGGAGGTCCCTCAGCTGCTGGGACTCCTGACACACGTAGATGGTCAGTCTGGGCCGCACCATCCTACGGACAGAGCAGTGAGTGAATGCCATCGAATTTACTGAAGGACACCTCTAGGTCCTGACACTTTGCCAGCGCTCTTCCCTCCCCAGCATCCTCAGAAGGAAAAGAGGAGATGGACGAACTCATCTCGAAGCAAAACCATCGTGGTCATCCCCACCTTGCTGATGCAGCAAAGGTTTTTGCAAGAAGGGGATGAAGTCGGCACGTGGACGTGGTGCCAGCTGGCTACCGAGCGGCTAAATTGGACGGTTTACTCCCGAGGACAGAGCAGCCACGGGTCAGACCGAGCTCTGCTGATAACACCCACAGCTCCTTCTCATTCAGAGTCCCATTTTGCAGTGCAAAAGTCGGCAGGGTCTCCCGTCCTTTGTGCCCTTCTCCCCAGCACAGCCCGACCACGTTTCCCCGCTATCTCCTGAGCCATCGGAGGCAGTACATTAACCCCCTGGAATGCTTCCCACCCGCGCAGCTCTTGCTGCCCCATATCAGAGACGGGCGCCGATGTCTCCCCAGACCTTCCCTCCGGCATCCAGCCCACCCTGTGCCTCTCCGCCCGGCTGCAGCGGTGCCTTCCGAAATGCTCCATCTCAGAGAGGAGCTCAGTTAAACACCAGTCCCTGCTTCTTCAGGGAAAGGTGCAAAGGAATATTCCCTTTCTGAGAAAGTAGTTCCACTGAGAGGCTGTTCAGAGGACAGAGGGAACAAGTACTGTATCGGCAGGACTTTCTGGCTTATGGCTGGACTCTCTGACACTCAAAGAGTAAGATCATTTCTAACGCTTCTCTCCCACATGGATTTTCTTCCCCGAATTGTCTCTGGAGCCATTACCCTGCTGGCTAAGTTATCAAATTTGACTGAAAGAGGTTCAGGGAGGTTAATGAAACTCTGTTTTCTCTTATAGCAAGAGCCAAGCAAACAGGCTAAACCAAATACCATTTACCTACCATCCACGATCAGCTTTTAAGCAAACAACATACCGTCCTTTTAACGCATTGAAGAGCCTGATGCCATCCGCAGGGCCGCAGATCTGGATAACGTCTTCTCTGGTCAGCTTCAGTAAGTCTGCACCTATAGTTTTTAAAAAAAATCAAAAGGAGAAAAAGTCACACAATCCAGCCCAATGTGTCCGGGATTGGGGGTCTCTGGGCACCGCAGCTGTGCCAGCTCCCCCTCCTCCCACTCGCAGAGCTCACCCCATTCCCAAATCGCTTCTGCCTTCTGCTAACAACCTCCCACTACTTCCCCCCTGAAGGACGCTCGCAAGATTATTTTTTTTTCCAGACTGGTTTTGCAAGAGCGTGTTTCAGTACAACCCTGTGTCCTGCCTTATCATTTACAGCCGGCTATCCAGCGCCTCGGTGACCCCGGGAAACGGAGACCGTATCACCAGGAAAGGAGAGGAAAATAAACGCAAAGCATTTCTTTACACACCGTGCTTTCCCCCAGATCAGCATTTCTCAGCTTGTTTTAAGATCGGAGGGTGCTGCGAGCTCTTGGAAGAGAAACCACCCCAGTCCCCACTGAGAGCGAGGTGAGAAACGAAGAACACAGCTTTCGGGAAGCCAAGTTTTATTGTGTTACAAAAAAAGACGAGATTTTAAAAAACAGTTATATTTGCAACGGTAACACACAGACGGCCTCAGGAGCAAGAGGAGGCAGAGCGACTCGGCACAGCGAAGGGACAGACACGGAGGGGATGTTGTAACCTACCTGAGAAGTTTCTGAAAAGCCGAGAAAAAGTGGAGAAGCGGTTTCGGTGCAGCCACTGCTGAGCCTCCTGGGGAGTGCTGGTGGGCAAGAGGTTCTGCAACGTAGGAAAAGAAGGGTCACGGCCTCAGAGGTGATGTAGAAGCCATTTCCAGCGAGGAACGAGCACAGTTCGGCTCAGTCAGTGTTTATAATCAGAGTCTTAAATCCAGACCTGAGTGTGCCAGGCTCACAGCACACGCACACAATAAAGGCTGCAGCCTGGACAGGTTTTGATTTAAAAGCTTTCAGAGGGACAGAGAAAGAGGAAGGAAGCAAAGGGGGAAAGGTACAGTGAAGATCAAGGCAATAAGTAAAGGTCACAGCGAGCTACAAAAGGCTTGCTCACAGCTCCACATGGCCGTACTGGACATTTTTCACCCAGTCACCTCTTTTTCCAAAGAAGAGTCAAAAAGAAGTTGTAACTCCACAAAGACGTTAAACTAGAGCAGCCTCTTCCCCAACAAACTACAGCCACCCACAAACCCACCCCTGCTCCATCCCCAAATCCCGTTTTCTGACCTGTGCACCATCCTTACCACAAGCATAAGCTCTGAGGTGTGACTTACATCTGCGATCGGAGGGGGTGGCTCGGGCTGATGGTTCGGAGAGCCATTGCTGGGTTGGGGAAAAGAGCCAGACAAAACAGAACACAAAGTTAGCGCCGCTCTTCCCTTTCCGGCGTGGGATCCCGGCAGGGAGCAACCACCACCCTCCCAGTTCCATAACCAAGAGCACTGAAATACAGGGGCGCAGCAGCAACACCATCATCGTTGCGGCGCAACACTACGCAAGAACGAATGGCTTATATTGGGAGTATTATCGCGACGGGGAAAGGCAGAGCGAAGCAGGCTGGAAGCTGAACGCAGGGGGAAAACTGCTGATCGAATGCGCACAGGTTTCTTGTGCAAGAGCCGAGCTTTGCTGCAGCCAGGAGGGGTAACAGCACTCAGCTTCAAGGCTTTAATTTGATTTTCCCTTGCTGACATAGCCTCTTAGGCTGCTTCCACCCCCTGTACACCTTGGAACCAGGCCCTTCTTTTCGCTAGTGGTCACTGCCAGCTCAGGCACATCAATCTCTCGTGAAAAAAAATCGATAGCCAGGCAAACCTCTTCTCCGGACTTACCCTTCGCCAATGGAAAAACTGCTGTGGGAACTGTTGAAGCCAGGGGATGGCGCGTTATTGACGTACGTTATCTCTGGCCAGGGAGAACACTAGAAAGGAAAAGCCAGAAGAGTCACAGGATTGCTCTGAACAAGCGCACGCATCTGCTCTGGTCGGCACAGGTTAACAGCTATTTGCTGACCGACAACAGACTAGGAAAGAGAATTAAAGAATAAAGTAGGGGATTAAAAGAAGCTATGCCAATTCACTGCAGACGGTCACAAAGCTCAGATTTAGCCATTCTTAATCTCAAAAGGCCAAAAGTCACAAAATTCAAAACGCAGTGAGATCTGGGATCTAAACTACCGCTCTGGCACTGGGCTGGCACACACGGTGGCCGCCAGCCTGGGTGGCTCCACGCAGCGGATCCAGCCCAAATCGGGCACCGACGAGCATCCCTGAATCCACCCAGGGCAGGACGAGGGCTCCTTCCCCAGAGCTGTTCAGCACCGACCCCTCAGACGGTCGCATTTTAATAGACCGACACTTTCCACTAGCACAGGGAGGAAACAACGGGGTTTTCTGCCAGCTCACAACCTCGGCGGCCAGATGCCACATGGGCGAAACAAAGCTTGCAGGGAGAGGCAGAAATCTTTTATTAGATCATCTGTTACAGTGGGGGAAAACCCCCATCACGTTTCCAGGCACAAGAGCCCTTTTTCAGGTCTAGTAGGAAACACCTCCTCTGCCTACAAAATTTATCTTGCTTTTGTCTTGCAGCTATTAACAACTCAGCCAAACATTTCACAGCAGAGCAGCCCGTTCCTTGCCACCTGCGAGCGAGGTAAGCCAGGTTTTGTTAAAACAACAATGCCAGCTGCTGCATGAAAGAGCACCCCACCTCTGTGAGTATCGTGGTTTCGTAGGAAGGCTGGTATTTCTCTTTCTCATGAGGCGTTCGCTTCTCCATCTTTTCCCTGTCTGTCTTCTGCTTCCGATCAGCTCCTTTGGGCTGGAAAGGAGATATTCCTGTTAGAAGAGCAGCCCGGGAGGGCGGCAGGAGACGCAAGCAAGAAATGCAAGAACCAGAAGAGGTGACTCGTCCTTCTACTCACCCACTTGTTGCTTTACAGAGGGAAAAGGAAGAGGGCTGGGACTACCTGCGTGGAGGATTAACTACGGTGACAGCATCGCTTCTGTAACAACCCCAACACCCTGATCTACCCACACCCTTGAAAAAGGACCCAGAACATCTGAGCAAGGAGGTGAAACATTTTTTCGGAAGGAACTTCTCCCGACAGCATACGTTGGCTCTAAGGGGACAAAGACCAGTTTCTGGTGTCACGTATCTGAGCTGTCTTCTGCACCTTCATCAACCACTTTGAGAGGTGGTATTTCAGTGGCACAAACTGCCCCAGAACACGAGAGCGCTCGATTATGTCCTTGCCTTTGCCACGACCCTGAAAAACCGCGCACTTTCTCATATACAAGATTAAGATGATTTTACTTGCTGCCTTTATCAAATGCTCAAAGCTTTGGGGGAAGCAGCAAGTAAGACAGCGCCTTTATAACCACCAAAGCCACCCTGGTGCTCCCCTCGGCAGAACCCAAGAGAAATTCCCTTAAAACTTGGCTGTGCATGGTCTCTGCCTGCACTCCCAAGTGGAAGGAATTTGGCCTCGCTGGACCAATACAGCTGCCTGCCAACACGCGGATGCCTCCGGAGTGGATGAGCGCATCCACCGCACCAGCAGCGAAGCTTTAGGACTGCAAATCCAGCCGGGTACCACAGCCCTCCCCCAAGCTCCAAATTTCTTTTCCTCTGGACAGCAAAACAAGCCACCACCACGCTCGGAGCTGGGCGAGGAGGAGGTGCTGCTTAGCTGTGGCTTGATTAGACAGTTTCCACCAAGAAAAATCTAATGGTTGCTCTTATCTTTCCATGGTCAGCGCTGCTGCTTCTGGCAGCCAGAAAGGACCTGTGCTCCAGACACTGCTGAGCGTGGGTAAGGCTGTCAGCAGCTATTTTGAAAGCACCAAAATGCTCCCGGCTTTGAGGGGCAGAGGGGAGAAAGGGAAGAGCAGGACAGGAGCTCAAATCATGTTAACTCTCAAAGGACACCCTGCGGCAAACAGATCTCACGCAGGCACAGGGAAACACACGCACGGTGTTGAGTCTGCGGCCCAGACAGCAGCCCTGACCCCCGGAGAGCGGCTGCGTCAAACGAGCAGGAGATAAGGCGGACACCATCAGAGACCATCCTCTGCAGGGGGACCGTGCCCTGAAGCCGCAGCTTCGCTGCTTTGGCTTTTCCTGGTTCAAGGTCATGAGAGCTGAAACAACCCTTTCCCTGGCACAAAGAGTGGAAGCTCAGTAGAAATGCGGCGCCAGATGCCTCGCAATCTCACTATCCTCCAGGCGCTTGCGTGCGACCAGCCTTATCCCTTAACTCCCAACTCCGCAGCAATCCACTCGGGCTATTCGCATCCAGATACCAGCCAGAGCTCAAACAAGCCCTAACAAATCTCACCCTTGCCTTTGAAATGTTATAATCCAAATAGGCAAAAGAGAAGAGAGGGAAGGGAAAAGATGCCAAATAGGCAAAAGAGAAGAGAGGGAAGGGAAAAGATGCCAAGTTAACAGCAGCGGGGCACACTGCCCGATATCCCACAGCAACTTCGCAGCAGAACTGCAAAGCAGCACAGGCGCCCGGCCAGGCGACCGACCCCGCTGTGTGCCAAGGGCCCTAAAGGGAGAAGAAGAGAAGAGCCACAGACAAGATTTTGTGGGGTATTACAGGGAGAACGGGGTACCAGAGGCAACCTCGGCGTACCAGACAGCGTGGGCACAGTGTTCCCCCGCTTATTCCCTGCACAGCTGCCCCCATGGCACCCGGGCACTTCTCAGCCACCCACACCATCGTGCTGCCGCGGCTGCCACCGCCACGTCGTGGCTTTGGGTTTCTGCAAATGATTTGCAACAGGGACCAGACGCCTGCACCGCTGGAGAGGCGGGACGCAGACGGACCATCAGCAACAGGTAATAATCAAGTGAGGAGTTTAGACAGACACCAAAGCTCCTTGGAGGATCTCCCAAGCTGATAAGACTCAAGACTAAACGTGGGAGGTTTCAGACAGAGGCAACACAACCCATGTTCTCCCTGTACTGGTTTTGTAGCCTCAACAGCATCCGGACTTGATCGACAGAGAGTAACGAGGGAGACAGCGGCAGCACAAGACCAGAGGGACCAAGAGGCCCTTTTGCAGGCAAGCTTGGCCATGGTCCTGCACCCGAGACGTTCACTGGGGCTGCAGCGTGAATTGGGACCGGCTCCCAGTTTGTTTTCTCGCGGGGAAAGGCCATGCACGGACCGAGGTACCTTGAAGACCTTGATCTGGCAGCTGGCGGAGTGCAGGTGTTCCGTGTACTCCCCATTCTCGTTCTCCTTGAAGGTGTCAATCTGGACCCGAAAGGGAACCCCCTTCTCTCCTCCATGCTTCCGCATGGTGAACTCCGTGCTGATACAGTGAACCTGGGGGAAGGCAAGGCATCCCGCTGTCAGTAATTCTGCCACGTTCCACTGACCACACACTTCCCATTCCCCTCGTGGGAGCCAGGATAGCGCTCACGTAAAGGGCAGCCCTGTGAGAAAGGCAAAATAGAGAGCTGGGATGGGACCACACCAAGTACCCCCCAGCACGAAGGAGTTAAGGGGATGCCACAGCAGAGGTGGAGCCACATTCTTTCAACAAGTTTTGCAACCTCTTAACGTTACGAGCAATCCCCGGTACAGCAGGGCAGAGAGTTCAGCTGCACCAGCCTTCACACGCTGCAGCCTGTTATTCTAAGCGGGAGGGCCAGAATTCCAAGAGGTATTTTAGGCAGCTGGCGAGATGTGCAAAAGCATCTCAGCAAGATGGAGACCCAAATCACGAAACCAGCAGGACCTAAACCACCACAAAAATGCGTAAACCAACTTAGCAGTGGTCAACTGTGCCTGTGCCTTGCTAAGGCATGAGCTGCTCCTCTCTTGCACTGCTTGAGGCAGGAGGTAGGGTGTATTTTAGTTGACATCCTTCTACCACTGTAGCACCTGGCTGCTATTTCTGTGCTCTGAGTTAAGAAAAAAGCATCTTCTCCCTTGGAAAACTCATCTTTTCCCCCCTAGACTCCTGCAACAGGAGTTTCCCCACTTCTCTTTTTGTACCTGGATGAACACAGAAGTCCTCTTTGAAGGATCCCATAGAAACTCCACTGTATTGAGCTGGGTTGGGTTTGCTCTAGGGTCGATGATGCCCACGGACATTGGAATATCTGTAGAGGCAGATACAGAGAACAAGCTGCGGTTTGTAGTAGAAGGAGAAGGAAGAGATTCACAGGGAACATATGGAAGAATCAACCGTGTCTCTCAAAGCGCAGAATCGTGACAGCACTTTGTCCCTTACAGTCAAGGGAGCGGGAGCTCAGCTGGAGGCACTTCAGGCACCCACATCTCCTCCAGCCCCAGCCAAGGTGCTGCCACGGGGACTCACCGATGTCCAGTATCCTGTCCCCAGGCCTGTTCCACCGCCAGCCCTCCAGCTGCTGATGCTCCGTGTACTGCAGCCGTCGGTCATGAAACACCACCCGGAATATGCTCTAGAGGGGAGGAACATTCAGTGCCTGGAGCTGCCCCGGGAAACCTGACAGTCTTCAAGCTGCAAAGCATTTCCCAGTGCGAGAAAGGGGGCAGGGAGGGGAGCAGAGGAGCTGGAAGGCTTCATGAAGAAGCCAAAACAATAAAAGAAAGCCCAGACGGACCCTCGGGACAGAAGAACGAAGGCTGCAGCTTATCATTCCTGAACACTAAACGATCAGCAATCGCCTCTTGTCTTGACCCCAGGAGACCGGTTGGACCCACCAGCCAGGCTGGTCTCAACAAGGTGGGAGAGAGGGAAAGGGGAAATAAACCCCCAAGCAAGCCAGACCTATCCCACACACGCTGTCACGGGGGCTGCTGCAGGGATGCAGGCCAACATCTCGCTCGCTGCTCCCTGCAGCAGGGCACGGCCCCAGCTGGACACGCGTACACGTGCTCTCCGCTTACCTTTACCAGTTTCCCATTTATCTCCGGCAGTTCCCCGATTTTCCTGTTGTCCAGCATCCGGATTTCATAGGACTGCCCTGGGGGAAAGAAGACAAGGGCACCTCATGGTTAGTCGGGGATGGACCTTCACTGTCACCCCTCCTCTGGCATTCTGACATATTTTTCTGCCACGCTAGACATCCCACTTGATCTTCTTGCCATGTTTAAGCGAGGGGTCATAGGAGCATGAGCCATTGGAGCCACAGCTGTAACACCCCTCTCCAGGAAGAGACAGTCCTCCCCCTTCCTGCAGCAGGACTTTCCAGGAATTACCCTTATTAACCCAAGATCAAGAAGAGGGAAGAAATCGATTACACAAGCTTCATCTGCCTTTGGTCGCCAACCCTGATCTTCCAGTTCTATTCGAAAGCGGCGGGTACAGCTTGAACCTGTAAAACACACCCACTGCAGAGCACCCCAGCACGGATACACCAGTTAACCACCTTACATCACACAGATTTTAATTAGGTTAAATCCTACAGGTGATTCACCGCCGTAAGCAGAGGGCAGGCAGCAAGGAGAAGGAAGTGGCGCTTCCAAACAGGAGCAATCTGGGGTTTACTATCGAGGCGCTTTCCATTCCCAAGGGGAAGTTTCCAAAGGCAGAATTTTATTTTTAGGGCGTTTACAGGAGGCACACACGGCCCGCGGAGGGCACGGGGCTTCTCTCACCTTGGTTGAGATAGGTGAGCGTTTCGTCGTGGAGCTTGACGGCGGGGGAAGTGGCGGCACACAGCACGTACTGGAAAGGCAGAATTTTGTTCTCGTTTTCAGGGGGCAAACTCGATTCTTCCTGCTTGAAGATGGGCAGGGCAAGGACGTCGCTGCGAAAAAAATGGTCAGACAGATTCATTTCAGCTCTGGCTACGGAGACATGATGCGTTTGGTATTTAGTTCCTCCTCCTAGGAAGAGCTTTGAGCTTTTTTTAGTTAAAAAACCCCACATACGCTGACATCTCTCTGCAGAACTGCAGAGGAGCAGTAAAGCAGCCCAAGTAGTCTGAGAAGAGGACCCGACACCTGCTCTTGCTAAAGCTTTTTTCAAGTTAGCCTCCCTGTCCACCCAAACCCCACATATTTCTTGCTTCAAAGCTAAGAGACAACAGAGTTTGTGTTGCAGACTGAAGCCCAGCTTCCCCGGCAGCGTGACTCCTGCAGCACTCGAGCATCAGCGCAGAGCTGCTGCAAAGACAGACACGTGCAGAAGGACATCCGTATCGCACCGATAAATGCCCATCCTCTTCCCCGGGGTACCAGCCCGCTCACCTCCGCCAGCAAAGCGGCCCCTAACCCCTTTCCCTGCTCCAAGCGGAGCGGCCAGGATCTCGTCTACCCTCCAGGAGAGGCTTGGCAGGAATTTGTAATCTTGCTCAGGTCAAGGTCACCAATTTTTTCACCATTGTCTCCTCTGTGCTTATAAAAGCCCCCCAGTGAACAGGGGTGTCAGCCACAAGTGCAGGCAAAGAACTCGGGGCACATCAAACATGTGGTCGGAGCAGCAAACCCTCCCTCCCGCTGCTGTAACCTGCTGCACGATGCACACAAACATCTCCGTGGAGCAAATCCTGCGGGTTCCAACATGGAAAGAGCCCTTCCAGCATGAAAGCAGCACGAAGTGGACCCCCCAACTTACCCCAAACTCATCAACAAGCCCCCAGACCCAAGAGCCCTTTTGCCACCCAGCCCTGACCCAAACCGGGAGCTTGGGACGCCCATGGAGGCCAGAAGGTGCTGCATCACTGGCAGCACAACTCACGCCATGGGTCCCCGTGCCACGGGACATGGGAGAAACCAGACCCAGGGTTCTGAGACCACCCCAGCCACCTCTTTTACACCTTACAGGATTGCCTCTTGCCAAATGCCACCAGGGCTCCCGCCCAGCCTACATTTAACGGCAGGAGGAGCTGCCCTGGGGAGCCATCAGGATGGCTTCACCACAAACCATCCACCTGCACCAGCCCGAGCACCCTCCTGGCTATCACGTTATAAGAGATGAGTTCTGTGGGAGCTCCGTGCCGTGCCACAGAGCAGCACGGAGCTGCTCCAGCTGGCACGAGCTCGGGATCATCATCCTCTGGATGCTGCCACACCACTCCTGGCGCTGGCCGGGAAAAGCGAGGGTGTTCAAGCCCTGTGCTACCAACTTTTCCCAGGAGAAGGATGTCTCCAGGTCTTTGCGATCATGCAAAAAGCTCGCTGTCTCCACTCCCCTGTGATCACAGACGCTTTTCTATACTCAAAAGTCCACATGGCAACAAGAATTTGCTGAATAATGTTTATTTAAAAACCATCAGTGATACCCCTGAGCCTATGGACACGTATTTAATAGAAATTGTTTCAGAAGCTGACTCTCAGCAGTTGTTTTGAGCTATAATAATGGCCAAGAGCAATTACTCTGTAGTGCATAAACCAGAACATCCTCCCACCCATCCATCCATCCGAGCAGAGCCCAGAGCAAAAGCAGAGCCCGGGCAAACGCACTCGAGCATGGACGCGACCGCAGAGCTGCGGGTCGGCTGCCAGGGCCACCCAGCACCATCCCACCACCCCCCGGTGAAACGTGGCAGAGTTATTCGGGTCCCTTCGAAGGGCAGTAGCGAAGGACTAAGCCCTGATGAAGAGTCAGGTCACCTTCCTCCATTCCTACAGGCTCCTGGGCTTCAGATGCTCAGGGGAGTGCAAGGAAGAAGGAGTTAAATCAGCTTTTTTTTCCTTTAGTTGAACATTAAAAACCTTTCCCAAGGAAAAACTGGACTTATCTGGCCAAGTACCAGCTCCCACCGTAACAGGGCTTTAACCCTTTGGTCTCAAGGGACCAAATATGCACCCTTCCTTCAGCGCTGTGCAAATAATGCCTATCACTGCTGCCCAAACCCAAGCAGGAGAGCCCATCCCCACCCAAATCCCAACTTTTCAGACATTACACAGAGCCGTGATGATGCCCCGGTCTCGGCTTCGAGGCACGTGTACACAATTAGGTAAATTACACAACCCGGAGGACAAACTTCCCTGCAGCTCCATCTCATTAGCAGAGGAACGGCGGTTCCTCCCGCAGAAGGATTTCTCACCCAAGCAGGCGGCCGAGGCAGGACATAGCACGGATGTTACTGATCCCTGTAAGAAGGCACAAGGCGCGAGGACGGGGAAGACCAGCACTAACCTGCTGTGCCCCGACAGATAGGAAAATTAATTTAAAGGCTACGCCCTGCGCAAATCCTCCTGGCAGCCGGAGGAATGCAGGATGCGCTTCTCCTGCACGCACGAGCGCTCGTTTTCCTCGTAGGCTTTGACACGGCAATGCTTCAATCCCACTTCTGAAGCCGCGCGACACCCCGGGTTTTCCTCTTTCTTTTGCTTTGCCTCGCACAAAACCAGTCTGGGGGAGACAGAGGCAAAGCTCGACGGTGACCTCCCCGCACGGAGAGCTAGCACATCGCCGTCATCCCGGCTTTCGCTCCCTTCTCCCGCGCACGCCGAGCTCTCACGCGACGCTGGATCACTGTTACACAGCACCGCAGTCCGCTGAAAAATCACAAGCTGCTTTTCAGGGCTCCCAAAGCTCCACACGGCCACTAACAGCGCTCGGACACCCGCCGAGAGGAACGGCAGAGCCATCTCTGCAAAACCTCCCCAAATCCAGCCTCTAGATCTGTGTTCGCTAAGACTCTGCATAACCATAACATGAAACCCACATTTTATTTCAAGCTGCAAAAGGGGCAATAACTTTGAGTAGTGGCATCCCTGTATTTCTGGAACAAGAGTCCAACCCAATTAATCAGGAATAATCATCAAGCAAAAGACACTTTGCTTTTGCAAGCAGCTGTTGGGGAAGCAGGGCTGCTCTCGGTGCAAATCTGCATGCGTCGACAGAGGAGCATCGCCGCGACACCTCAGTCTGCGGGGAGCGATCCTGCACCATCCCAACGGCCATGGCTCTGGCTAAGAGCCCTGGACGGGGACCTCCGGTCGGTCAGACACCGTTATGTTCCTGTGCTACAGCACCCAAGGAATCGGGTCAGCTTTACGCACTGCAGGGCGCAATAAAAAGTTAAATACTTATAGATATGGCATGGTTATAAAGCAGTAAGGGAAAGCATGGCAGCTCCCAGGCCTGGTGTCCTCACGGCATCTCCAGGGGAAGGACAACCTCAGCCACCTGCAAACGGCAGCAAAATGCCACGGCCACGACCCGCAAGGCGATTCACGGCGGCACAGAAAGCACTTTGTTATTTCGCCTCCTGCTTGTCTCCCAGCCTGCCATTGCTGCCGAGTCCGAGAGAAGCCATTTTACGGGCTGTTTTGGGAAGCTGGGACTCCTTCAGGTACCGACACCCCACGAGCAGCCCCCTGCGACATCCCCGCCGTGCCCAGTGTGGCCAAACCCAGCAGCCATCAGCGGATTTTTCTTTAGTCAAACCCACGCACAGTCCTGCCTGCTCCAAAGGCACCCGGAGAAGTTCCTGCAACTCCTGGGGACACACCTCCCTTTAAAAAAAAAAACAACACAATTCACTGTGCAATTTAACGTGCTTTTGGGGAAAGACGCTTCACTTAAGGCCTCCGGTTCTGGGGTGGGAGAGAATCTCCTGGAAAAGAGGGGAAAAAAATAATTACAGAAAACCTCTGCGGATGGAAGTATTCAGCCAATGCCCGATGATTGCCTCCAAAGCCACCTCTGCTCTCCTAAAAACCTAATTCCAGGGAACAATAACAACGCCAAGAATTCAGGTTCGTTAACAAACGCAAAGCACAATCCTACCCTGCAACTCAAACGAGAAAAAGCTTCCAGCCCGAGCGACAACCCTCATCCTCCACCACCACCTACCAGCGCTCGTTCCCAAGGTAGTACCGTGCCTCTTCCATAGGGAGAAGGGCAAAGCACAGAAAAGCCACAAACACCCGCAAAACCCGAGGTGCCTGTTGAAACCTTTCCCCCCTTCCCGCGATACGGAGAGAAAATGTCAGATGTCAGGACAGGAAGGTCGGCGCCCTCACCTACGGGGCCACACGCTCTATTTACGGGCAAGAAAAGTCTCCCAAAAAGAGAGTCGGGTTTCAGACGGCCGAGAGAGCCCCGCAGAGAGCGCAGCTCGGCAGCAGGTCGGGCTCAGAGCAGTGGCACAGCCACCGCGCCGCCGACACGGAGCCCAAAGCCCTTCTGCACCCCTAATACTGGTGTGGAAAAGCTTTGCAGCCGGTTTGGTTCAGAGCTGCGGCCTCGGGAAACCTCTGGTGCTGAAAACCGGTGTCCAGCTGGGTCAGCTGTGGTAGGTAAAGGATGTAAATGCTTTGAAGCTCACAGCTGCAACATTTCCTCGTGCAATGAAAACTCTGATGCACGGCTGATAGGTTTTAGCTCAATGGAGGCAACTCTACACATTAAGATGATCCACGAAACCTTTGCTCGCCCTGCGCGAGAGGGCAGCGCTTGTGCACGGGACCCCTTCCCCAAAAGGCATCAGAAAGGGAGGAAAAGGAGCTTCAGAACTTCACAACTCCCCCCCAGAGCAAAGCTGCACCTCCCCTGCACAGCCTGGAAACTCATTCCCTCCCTCCCCATCAAAGGAGGAATCCCTCCTCCGAAAAGCACTCGGCGTTGCTATTGCCAGGAGAGGTGCTGGACACGCTCTCTCCGAGCTCACACACCTTTGGGGCTTTGATTTTTTTCCCCAAGCACTCCAATTAAACAACCTCCAAAGGTTGTCAGGGNTCAGGGGTAACTCTGGGGAGGTGCTGCCTCCCCTCATCCCTGGAAGGCAGGAGCGACAGAGGGATGAGAAGAGCTGCTCTTCCTCTTAACCTGGAAAAGGGCAGCGGGCCGGGAGTCATTTTCCAGCCTGTTTTACCATAAGCAACCACCAGATGGGTCATTTTTAATCCTGAATTTTACCATTTCCAATTGCAGCCCCCTCAGACAGCCCCAGTCTGGTGTCAAGGCATCCTCCTGCGACATCCTCCTCCTGGACAGCTTCACCGCAGCCCCAACCTCCGGACCGTCCTTCACCGCCCGCCTGCGTCCCCAGCGCCTGCCTCGGGTCTGCGGGGAGGGATCCACCTCGTCCTCCCTCCTCACTTCCAGCCGAAGGGGGGTCCCAGGATGAATACAAGCGGAAAAGAAGTTGCATTTGAACTAATAAAGCTCTCACCCCAAATTACACCAAGGCAGCTCGCTCACAGATGGCATTGGATCTGCACCGGCCCACGATGGAGCTAATTAATCAAGGATGGCGGCGGGGAAGCGCGTGGCTGCTCGCAGACCGACTCGGCAGACCCCGTCCAGTCCAACCCCTCATCCACGGGCTGCGCTTCCCCGGTATAACTCACACTGCCAGAAATGAGGCGTTAACGGGTTTCAAATGGAGAGCATGGCACAGTGCTTTGGCCTCACTGCTGCACAGGGGCTCGGCCGAACGGCGAAGCAAGCTGGGCCAAAGCACGGGCTATGTACTCGTGCGACGTGGTTTGAGCATCCGACGCTACGAGGTCCCAATCCCTGTGCTCACACATGGGGCGTTCGATGCCCTGCGGGTCCTGGTTCCCCCCTTTGCTCTTGGTTTAGCTCAGAGTCAGGACAGAGCTGGTCTGACCCGATAAAAAACATGCCAATGTCCCTCCGGGAGGATAATTAATTAGGGCAAAGCACTGCTCCTGGGGCGATTACCGTACGCTGCACAAAACCAAAGCAACCGGCCGCAGGCTCTTCCAACCAGCAGTGGAGGAGAAGCGTGGGACTAACACTGGGTGATTCCGCTGCACTTTGAGGTCGCAGGAGACCAAAGAGCAAGAGCGGCGCAGGGGCTGCGCAGCCCCACACCCTCAAGTACATCCACTCGCCATAAGGGCTGCCCAGCGAGCCCCCCGAAGCCACGAGCATCCAACGTGCTCTTTGCAAACGCAACTCTGTCCCAACTTCACGCAGCTACCACCACGTCCCAGGGTTGGTGCCGGAGCTGAGCGCCCGGCTACCTAATGACCCATCCCCGTGGTCGCCAAATGTGCTGGCGAGCAGCTCAGTCCCCCATCTTTAGGTGTATTTTGGGGCTCCCCAGCCTACCCCGAGCCCCCCGGGGAGGCCAACCCCTCTCCCAGGTGTGAGACGGGCCCTTTAGGGTGGCCGGAGCAGCCAACCTACCTCATGCTGTAGGCCCCAGCGCCCAGCTCCTGGCCGATGCCCGACAGACTGGCGTCAAAGTCCTGCACCAGCCCGGACTCGATCACCTCGTCGGCCAGCGGCAGCTTCAGGGCCCAGGCCATCCTCACCCACAGGCGGGGGGCACAGGCCCCGGGCGAGGGGGCCGCGTCCCCCGTGGGGGAGGGCAGCGGTGAGGGGGGGCTCCTCGGTGGGCGCCCTGGCGCGTCACCCCTCGCAGCAGAGGTAAACTCGCTCCGAGGGGGCCCGAGGGGGGTTCAGCTGCGCTCTCCCCTTCTCCTGGGGGCACCCAGGCCCCCAACGCGCCTTGGGGGACCCTCTCCTGGGGTGGCAACTTTGGGGACCCCCGACACTCCCCCCCAAAACCCCACCCAGGGGCTACGCGAGCCCCAAACACCTCAAGGCCTACAGACCCCTCCCCCGAAGGGGCCTCACCCTCCAGGGACCCCCAAAACCCTCAGCCCCCCTCCCAAGGGGCTGCGCCCACAGGGGACCCCGAGCCCTACTGACCCCCTCCTCGAGGGGCTGCACCTCCAGAGGACCCCCNACAGCCTGGAAACTCATTCCCTCCCTCCCCATCAAAGGAGGAATCCCTCCTCCGAAAAGCACTCGGCGTTGCTATTGCCAGGAGAGGTGCTGGACACGCTCTCTCCGAGCTCACACACCTTTGGGGCTTTGATTTTTTTCCCCAAGCACTCCAATTAAACAACCTCCAAAGGTTGTCAGGGATAAGTCTGGGGAAGTGCTGGCTCCCCTCGTCCCTGGAAGGCAGGAGCGACAGAGGGATGAGAAGAGCTGCTCTTCCTCTTCCCCTGGAAAAGGGCAGCGGGCCGGGAGTCATTTTCCAGCCTGTTTTACCATAAGCAACCACCAGATGGGTCATTTTTAATCCTGAATTTTACCATTTCCAATTGCAGCCCCCTCAGACAGCCCCAGTCTGGTGTCAAGGCATCCTCCTGCGACATCCTCCTCCCGGACAGCTTCACCGCAGCCCCAACCTCCGGACCGTCCTTCACCGCCCGCCTGCGTCCCCAGCGCCTGCCTCGGGTCTGCGGGGAGGGATCCACCTCGTCCTCCCTCCTCACTTCCAGCCGAAGGGGGGTCCCAGGATGAATACAAGCGGAAAAGAAGTTGCATTTGAACTAATAAAGCTCTCACCCCAAATTACACCAAGGCAGCTCGCTCACAGATGGCATTGGATCTGCACCGGCCCACGATGGAGCTAATTAATCAAGGATGGCGGCGGGGAAGCGCGTGGCTGCTCGCAGACCGACTCGGCAGACCCCGTCCAGTCCAACCCCTCATCCACGGGCTGCGCTTCCCCGGTATAACTCACACTGCCAGAAATGAGGCGTTAACGGGTTTCAAATGGAGAGCATGGCACAGTGCTTTGGCCTCACTGCTGCACAGGGGCTCGGCCGAACGGCGAAGCAAGCTGGGCCAAAGCACGGGCTATGTACTCGTGCGACGTGGTTTGAGCATCCGACGCTACGAGGTCCCAATCCCTGTGCTCACACATGGGGCGTTCGATGCCCTGCGGGTCCTGGTTCCCCCCTTTGCTCTTGGTTTAGCTCAGAGTCAGGACAGAGCTGGTCTGACCCGATAAAAAACATGCCAATGTCCCTCCGGGAGGATAATTAATTAGGGCAAAGCACTGCTCCTGGGGCGATTACCGTACGCTGCACAAAACCAAAGCAACCGGCCGCAGGCTCTTCCAACCAGCAGTGGAGGAGAAGCGTGGGACTAACACTGGGTGATTCCGCTGCACTTTGAGGTCGCAGGAGACCAAAGAGCAAGAGCGGCGCAGGGGCTGCGCAGCCCCACACCCTCAAGTACATCCACTCGCCATAAGGGCTGCCCAGCGAGCCCCCCGAAGCCACGAGCATCCAACGTGCTCTTTGCAAACGCAACTCTGTCCCAACTTCACGCAGCTACCACCACGTCCCAGGGTTGGTGCCGGAGCTGAGCGCCCGGCTACCTAATGACCCATCCCCGTGGTCGCCAAATGTGCTGGCGAGCAGCTCAGTCCCCCATCTTTAGGTGTATTTTGGGGCTCCCCAGCCTACCCCGAGCCCCCCGGGGAGGCCAACCCCTCTCCCTGGTGTGAGACGGGCCCTTTAGGGTGGCCGGAGCAGCCAACCTACCTCATGCTGTAGGCCCCAGCGCCCAGCTCCTGGCCGATGCCCGACAGACTGGCGTCAAAGTCCTGCACCAGCCCGGACTCGATCACCTCGTCGGCCAGTGGCAGCTTCAGGGCCCAGGCCATCCTCACCCACAGGCGGGGGGCACAGGCCCCGGGCGAGGGGGCCGCGTCCCCCGTGGGGGAGGGCAGCGGTGAGGGGGGGCTCCTCGGTGGGCGCCCTGGCGCGTCACCCCTCGCAGCAGAGGTAAACTCGCTCCGAGGGGGCCCGAGGGGGGTTCAGCTGCGCTCTCCCCTTCTCCTGGGGGCACCCAGGCCCCCAACGCGCCTTGGGGGACCCTCTCCTGGGGTGGCAACTTTGGGGACCCCCGACACTCCCCCCCAAAACCCCACCCAGGGGCTACGCGAGCCCCAAACACCTCAAGGCCTACAGACCCCTCCCCCGAAGGGGCCTCACCCTCCAGGGACCCCCAAAACCCTCAGCCCCCCTCCCAAGGGGCTGCGCCCACAGGGGACCCCGAGCCCTACTGACCCCCTCCTCGAGGGGCTGCACCTCCAGAGGACCCCCGGGCCCTACACGCCCCCAAAGCCCTACAGCCCTCCCAGACCCTACACCCCACAGCCCCTACACCCCCGCAAAGCCCTTTACCCCCCACCAGGGGCT
>VUYV01000446.1:121710-141202 GCA_008711295.1 Anarhynchus alexandrinus
GTAGCCAATGGAGAGCTTAGCGCCCGGCCCGCCGCGCGGGGATTGGCCGGGGGGGCGGGGAGTGAGCGGGGCGGGGTGGGGCGCTGGGGTCCGTGAGGCGGCTCCCAGAGGGTCGCGGGTTCGAGTCCCGGCCCCGGCTCATCGGTGCGATGAGTTGCGCGGGTCTCAGCCGGCAGTGGGCCCGGGGGGAACGGTGGAGCTTTTCTCCCTCCCGGGGATGGAGGGAACGATGGCGGCCCAGCTCCATCCTCGGAGCCGCTTCCCCCAAAATTCTGGGTGCCAAGAGCAGCCCTCCCTCTGCGTCCCCCAGGGTTTGGGACCAGGGAGGGGGAGTCGGGACACCCCACCGCCCCCCCCCCCGGAAAAAAAGGGGAAAGGAAAAGAAAAAAGAAAAATACAGTTTATTTCACATCACTACAGCAAGTGCATCAGTCTGCCGTGTCCGGTGTCCCCTCCCTGTCCCCCCCCAACCTCCCCCCTCCAGTCCCTGCCTCTCCCCATCGCTCCCCCTGGGCACGGCGGGGGGTGAGGGATGGAGCCCCCCAGCCCTCCTGGCCCCCAGCTTGGGGTGGGAGGAGGCAGGGAGGGGGTGCTGCCTCCGTTTTGGGGTTTGCTCCCCACCCCAAACCCTCTCGGGACAGTGGGGAGTCTGGTGAAGTCCCCAACCACCACGATGTCCCCGGGGGGGGGGGTGGGTGGCACCGAGAAGCCCCTCGCGCTGGTGGGCAGGAGGTGGGGGACCGCAGAAATCAAAAGGGCGGGGGTGAAATTAAATTAGGGCTCACCCCTAGCGAGCCGCCACGCTACCGCGGAAACACGGGAAACGGCCAAAAATTGAAAATCACTCCTTTTTTTTGGGGGGGGGACAACACTCGGGGGCAGGAGAGGCGGTGCGTGCAGGCAGGGGGTCTGTCACCACGCACGTTACAGGCAGGAGGAGGCATGAGGCAGGCGTGACACCCGACGCGAACACGCTTAGGTCATGTGTGATGCGGAGGAAAGGGGAGAGACGGACACACGGACACACCTACGGGTACGGTGGGGTGACGGAGACCCCCCGGCACCCACCGCGGGGCCGGGGGACAAAGTCGGTGGTAAAAGTGCTGATGGCAGGAGGTCGGGGTGGGCGACGGGGGGGTGGGGAGGGGGATGTCCCCGTCCCCGTTCCCCGATTTAGGGGATCTGAAAGACGTTGAGTTTACTGGTGTTTTTGAGGGTCTGCCGGCGGTTGCAGAACCAGACGCGGACGACTTCGCGGTCGTAGTTGAGCTCCTTGGCGATCTCGGTGATCTCCTGGCCGGTGGGCAAGGCGTTCTTCTCGAAGTAGGCGTTGAGAGCCTCGATGGCTTGGGGGGTGAAGGAGGTTCGGCGCTTTCGTTTTTTGGATGGTTCCCCCCCAACGAATTCCATCAGGTTTTGTTGCCCCTCTTGATTCCGCAGCTCGGCTTCACTCAACCACTTCTCCAGTACCGGTTTGAGCTTCTGGGCGCTCTTGGGGGTGATGTCCAGCTTCTCGAACCTGCAGCGGGCACCCAGAGACCCTCAGGGACATGGTGGGGACAGGGGGGACACCGGGGGACACCCCACCTCCCCCCACGACAGGGTTGGGGGCACCACTGCCTTCGGTGGGCGAGACCACGGCGGGGAGTGACACCGCGGTGAGGGGTTTCGTGGGCAGCGATCCCACCCGCCCTCCTTTTCACCTACTTTCCTCCCATTTTCCTCCCTTTCCGTAATTTTCCTTTTCTCCAGTTTTCCTCCTTTTCTCCAGTTTTTCCTCCTTTTCTCCAGTTTTTCTCCCTTTCTCCAATTTTCCTCCCTTTCTCCATTTCCCTTCCTCTTCTCCAATTTTCCTCCCTTTCCCTGATTTTCCTTTTCTCCAATTTTCCTCCTTTTCTCCAATTCTCCTCCCTGTCTCCAGCTTTCCTCCCTTTCTCCGATTTCCACTCTTTTCTCTATTTTTGCTCTTCTTCTCTGATTTCCCTCCCTTTCTCAGATTTTCCCCATTCCCTCCTTTTCTCTAATTTTCCTTCTTCCCCTCAGTTTTCCTTCTTTTCTCCAACTTTCCTTTCTCTAATTTTCCTCCCTTTCCCCCATTTTCCTCCCGTTCTCTAGTTCTCCTCCTTTTCCCCATTTTTCCTCCTTTCTCTGATTTCCCTGTTCTCCAATTTTCCTCTTTCTCCAGTTTTCCTCCCTTTCCCTAATTTTCCTCCTTTTTTTTCTTCATTTGTTTTCTCTCCTTTTCTCCATTTTCCCTCTTTTTCTCCATTTTCCTTCCTTTTCTTCATTTTTCCTTTTCTCCAACTTTCCTCCCCTTCCCTAATTTCCCCCCTTTTCTCCAATCTTCCCCCTTTTCTCCAATTTTCCTCCCATTCTCTAATTTTCCTATTTTCCTCCCACTTCCTTCCTTTCTCCAATTTCCTTAATTTTCTCCAATTTCCCCCTTCTCTACTTTTCCTCCTTTTCTCCGATTTTCCTCCCTTTCTCCAACGTTCCTCTCTTTCTCCAATTTTCCTATTTTTCTCCAATTTCCTTCCTTTCTTCTGTTTTCCCTCCTTTCTCCCACATCCCTCCTTTTCTCCCACTTTCCTCCCTCTCTCTATTTTTCCTCCCATTCCCTGATTTCCCTCCTTTTCCCCGATTCCCCTCTCCGGAGGAGGGCCCTGCAGTGACCCCATGGACGCAGCCGCCGGCCCCCCGATACCTGCAGATGGCCGACTGGCTGTAGGCGGGTCCCTCGGTGGCCGTCAGGGCCTGTCCCACCTGCGTCTGCGTCAGGCCGAGGGACAAACGTCGGATCTTGAAGTTCTTGGCAAATTCCCGGATCTCCTCCAGGTTAATCCCGTCCTCCTCCGCGCTGCTGTTGGGAACCGGGGGCTCTGCCGGCGGAAGGATGCGGGGGCTGCCATGAAATGGCTACGGAGCCGCCTCTCCCACCCCGCCATAACGAATATCCCTTTCGTTAGGCTCCCTAACGAAGGCTGCGTGCTGACAGTCATCCCCAAAGATGCAGAGTGTGGGTGCACAGCACCCTCTCCCCATCCCAGAGGATCCCAGACCCCGGTATCCCCCCAGTATTCCCCCCAGTAACCTCAGCATCCTCTCCCCATCCCAGGGCATGCCAGACCCTGGCATCCCCCCCGTATCCCTCCCATCCTCTCCCCATCCCAGGGCATGCCAGGGTCTGGCATCCCTCCAGTATCCCCCCCCAGTATCCCCAGCATCCTCTCCCCATCCCAGGGAAGCGCAGTCCCCAGTATCCCTCTTCCCAGGGTATGACAGACCCTGGCATCTCCCCTTTATCCCCCCCAATATCCCCAGCATCGTCTTCCCATCCCAGGGGATGCCAGACCCCATTATCTCTCTTCCCAGGGCATCCCAGTCCCTGCCATCCCCCCAGTATCCCCCGCCGTGACTCACTGGAGACCAGCTGGCTGACGGTGGGGGTCTCTGAGCAGGTGATGGGGACGGGTGCGGAGGAAGCCTTCGTCGCCGGGACGGGGTTTGCCATCACCACGGCCGGCTGGGAGAGTGCCGGGGCCGGCTGGATGGGCTGGACCTGGGGCAGAGGGGAGGGTCAGCACCCCCAGTGCGGGGGATCCCCCTCTTCCAGTGCCACGGTCGGGCTCCTCCCTGCCCACCGGCTCCATCCGCGTGGTTGCAGGAGAGCGGCCACTGCGTGGCTTTTGCTGATGGTGGAGGTGAGACAGGCTGGGACGGAGACGTGACACTGGAAACCCCAGCTCCATGCTGGGAACAGGGCCGTGACAATTCTGTACTGGGTTTGGGGTGTCGCGTCACGTAGGTTTGGGGATGACCAGCATCTCTGCTCAAGTCAAGATGAGGTTTGCTCACATCCCGTCCCAGCCGGGAAATCTGGTGGGCACAGAGAGCGGGATGCCCCATGGGGCAGGAGGGGTCACGTCCCAAAGACGCTCACGGGCTCCCAAAGCAGCGTGGCCAGACCCCAGAGCAACACAGCCACATCCCAAAGGTGCTCACATGCTTCCAGAGGAACGTGGCCGGGTCCCAAAGCAACGTGGCCAGGTCCCAAAGCCATGCATCTGGGTCCCAAGGATGCTCATGTCCTACCAAAGCAACCTGGCTGGGTCCCAAAGCCACTCACGTGCTCCAAAAGCAACGTGGCTGCATCCCAAAGATGCTCTTGTGCTCCTAAAGCTGCACAGCCGGGTCCCAAAGATGCTCACATCCTCCCCAAGTAAGGTGGTTGGGTCCCAAAGCAAGGTGGCCAGGTCCCAAAGCTGCTCATGTGCTCCCAAAGCAACGTGGCTGGGTCCCAAAGCCACGCGGCCAGGTCCCAAAGATGCTCACATCCTCCCCAAGTAAGGTGGTTGGGTCCCAAAGCAAGGTGGCCACATCCCAAAGGTGCTCAGATGCTCCCAAAGCAACGTGGCTGGGTCCCAAAGCCACGCGGCCAGGTCCCAAAGATGCTCATGTGCTCCCACAGCAATGTGGTTGGGTCCCACAGCCCCCCAGCCAGGTCCCAAANGTAAGGTGGTTGGGTCCCAAAGCAAGGTGGCCACATCTCAAAGGTGCTCAGATGCTTCCAAAGTAATGTGGCCAGGTCCCAAAGCCACGCGGCCAGGTCCCAAAGGTGCTCACGTGCTCCTAAAGCAATGTGGTTGGGTCCCACAGCCACCCAGCCAGGTCCCAAAGACGCTCACACGTTCCCAAAATGACGTGGTTGGGTCCCAAAGATGCTCATGTGCTCCCGAAGCAATGTGGACAGGTCCCACAGCCACACAGCCAGGACCCAAAGACACTCACATGCTCCCAAAGCAACATGGCTGCATCCCAAAGATGCTCACGTGCTCTCAAAGCAACGTGGTCAGGCCCCAAAACCACGTGGCCAGGTCCCAAAGATGCTCACGTGCTCCCAAAACAGCGTGGTTGGGTCCCAAAGATGCTCATGTGCTCCCAAAATAATGTGGTTGGGTCCCAAAGACACTCATGTGCTCCCAAAACAGCGTGGTTGGGTCCCAAAGACGCTCACGTGCTCCCAAGCAACGTGGCCAGGTCCCAAAGCAAGGCAGATATGACCCAAAGATGCACAGGTGCTCCCAAAGCCACGCAGCCAGGGACGCTGCCAGCCCTTTGGCCACGCGGCCGTCAGCCCCGTGCCCATCGCTCACCTCGTTCTTGGCGGGGGGCTCGGGGGTGCCAGTTTTCTTGATGGCGGCCGCCGGGATGGCGCTGCCAGCCAGCGTGGCGATGACCTGGCCCTGGGCATTGAGCAGCAGCTGGGGCGTCACCGTCTGTACCTGCAGGTTCTGGGCCGGCAGAGCGGCCGGGACGGGGCTGGCTGCCGCCATCCCGGGGGTGTTCACCACCCACGGCAGCGTCCCGATCACCTGCACGAAGGGAGGAGAGCCAGCGCTGGGGGGTTGCATCCTGCAAACACCCTTCCCCAGCGTTGGAGGGACGCGCTGGTTGCGTCCATCCCCTCCTCCCCCAGGAGAAACAACCCCAGGGGGACAGCCGGCGGTGGGTTTGCAAGGACAAGACCCCCTCCCCAGCGGTACCTGGCCCTGGGCGTTGGTCAGGATCTGGCCCGTGATGCCCTGCACGCTGGAGATGGTGTTTGCGATCACGGGGGTGGCTGCCAAGGAGCCCAGGAGCTGGGTTTGGCCCCCGAGAGAAGCCGCGCTGATCTGCGGAGAACCGAAAGCCGGGGGTCAGAGACGTGGGGTGGCACCCAAGGGCCACCGCGTCCCCCCGCGCACGGCCAGCCACCCCCTTCCCCGTGGCAGGGTGAGTCCTGCCTCGCCGCCGCGATGGGATGCAGTCCCTTGACATCCTTAAATCCATCCTTCAGAATTTTGCCTCAAGCAAAGCATCCTGCTTGGTCGATCGTCCTTCGCCAGGGATGGGGAAACCGAGGTTGGGATCTCGCACGATCCCCCGAGAGATGACAGCTCAACCAGAGTGCTTCGTCCCCGGGGAAGCACGACTTCTCGTGGCTCTCCGTGGCCACATAAAGCACCGGATAAAGGGGTGCTAAACTCGCCCGGCTCCACGCCGCAGGCTGCCAGGCTCCTTACTATGCCAGGGTTAAAGGCAAATCCGGCAGGTTGGACGGTGATCTGGGTCTGCGTCTCTAAGGGCTTGGCCACGGGCGGCGTGGGTGCTGCGGAGGGCTGTGGCAGGATGGGGGGCTGGCCGGGTGCAGCGGGGAAGACGCTGGGGGGCTGGAGGGGGGGCCGGGGCTGGACCGCAGCCTGCAGCGGCTGGGCTGGCTGCACCGGCGCTTGGATGGCTGTGTTCAGTACGGCGGCGGCTGCGAAGCAAAGAGACAGAGAGAGAGTGAGCCCGGGGGGGACAGGAACGCCGGGGAGACCCTGAGCTCGGTGTCCCCCCCACCGTTCACTGTCCCTTCCCAAAGGGAACTGAATCACCAGGTGATTCATCTCCACGGGTGCAGGTTATGGCAGCAAAATGTCCCCCCAGCTCCCATGTAACAGGCAGAGATGAGCCCCCCCACTACAGCAGGACTCATCCTGCCCCGGCTGGGGTGCTGGGTCTAATCTGAACCAGCACAGAGGGTGGGGGGCACCTCCGGGGTCCTGTCATCTCCCCTGTCTACGAATCACTCCCGGGACAGGCTCCTTCCCTCGCGGGAGCTCAAGAGGAGGAGACGATTCCCTCTTATGGGAAGGGCAGGAATCCTGCCCCGCGCATCACCGGGAGGCGCTGATCCCCCTGTTCTCAGATCGGAAGNTCCTTCCCTCGCGGGAGCTCAAGAGGAGGAGACGATTCCCTCTTATGGGGAAGGGCAGGAATCCTGCCCCGCGCATCACCGGGAGGCGCTGATCCCCCTGTTCTCACACCCCGCAGCTCTCCCCCCTTGCAGAACCTCAGTCACTGCAACAGGGTGCCATACCCAGAGCCCCAAATCTAACCTGGACCTCACATCCCATCCCCGTGTGCTGCCTTCCTCCCCCTCGCCGTCCTCATCCCGCCTTCCTCTTCTCCCTGGCTCCCGGCACCTTTGGTACTCAGGGAGCCGCAAACAAACCCCCCAAATTTAACGCCGTTTCAGACCCCTCCTGGAGAGGACGGCCTGGATTCGGCACAAGCTGGGAGGTTGAGGCGGGGGAGAGGATGAATTAAGGAGGCTGCGAAGCAGAAGAGCACCGGTTACCTTGCAAATTGGCTATAGGCGGTTTGAAAATTCCCCCTGTAGGAGAAGCAGCCGTCAATCCGGGAAGGGCAGCGACCGTTGCTGTAGGAAATGTCCACACAGCCAGCCCCTGCTGACCTGCCACTTGACCTGCAATACTGATGGGGATAAGAAGAGGTTGAGTAACTGTCCCTGCTGGAACCATTACTCCTGTCACAACTGTTGCTAAGTTTTCCTGAGTCAAGACCTGCAAAAGTAAACAAGATTTAAAAAAGAACAAAAATCAACGCCACTGCAGACAGCATCAGCGGAGCATAAGTCTTTGTAAAGGGGCGCGTAGACCCGGCGGCCGGGCGGCCCGGGGTCCCTCCCATCTCAGCAGCTGGGTTCCCAGCTCCGCGGAGCCCCCTCTCCGTGGGGAGATGGGGGGGTGAGGGGGGGGAGAGACCCCCGCCCCCCTCCTCGCAAACCACCCGACGCGTCTCTGGCAGCACCTCGGCGGCACGAGGCCCTTGGCGAGGGCGCCAAGCAGAGGGAAACCGCCTTGGTTCGGGGCATAGGTCCTACACCCCGCGCCACGAGCGCTCGTCTCTGCCCTCGGGGTTTGCCTACAGCAAGCGGACGCCTCCCCCGGGGGTCCCCACCATGTCCACCCCCCCTTCCCTCCCCTCCAGCCCTCTCCCCCCTCTCCCGTCCCGCTCCGCGGCTGCGGGGTAGTTACCTGCGGGGTGGCTTGCACGGCCAGCGGGGCCAACGTCTGCGGCTGCTGGCTCGTGGCGTGGCTGAAGGTGCCGACGGAGGGGACGGTGCTGGGGGATGCTCCGGTCGCCGGTTTGGCTTTGCCTGGGGAAGGGCAGAGGAGACGGGTTGGAGAGATGCTGCCGGTGGAGCGATAGCAGCTCGACTGTGCAAAGGATGGGGGAGCCCCCAAATTACCCACACCCGGGGAACGGACACCCTCCCACGGGGGTCCCGGGGGAGCTGCAGCCCCACGGAGCCGGCGTGAAACCCAGAGCGGAGCACCCTTGGGAGCAGCGCTCCCCACGGTGGGTCACTGCCCAGGTGAGGGGACGCAGGGGAAGGGCATTTGGGGGCTTCTCTTAGGGAGGAGGCAAAGGAGGGAGAAGAGAGAGGTTTGGGTGATTTGGAGAGGAATAAGTGTGGGAAATGGGGGGGTTTAAGGGGATAAAAAGGAGCGGTCGCGTGTAAGTGGTTTGCTGGGCTGTGCGTGGCTCTCTCGGGCTGTGGGACCCAGCAGGAGATATTCTCCTCCGCCAGCTGCCGGCTCCAAAATTAGCAGCAATTAAAGCGGTGTCAGGCCCTGAACCGCTCACCCGGGAATGGGGAGCTGGAAAGGGAAGGGACCGAGGTCGCCCGGCCAGCGGCCGGCACAGGGGGGTCCCCGTGGGCTGAGCTTCGGCTGGTGTCTTCCAACCCTCCGCCCAAATTCACACAATATATTCATATTTCTTCGTTATCGCGAACATCCGAGTAAGAGGAAACCTTGTTCCTAATCCATATTTATCACTCGCAAAAGTAATTACTTGGTTTTTGAGCAACCTCTTGTATTTATTCTGCTCAACTTCTAATAATGGCAACCCTCGAGTATAAAATCCACTTAATCCCCGTCTATTTTTGTAAAAAGAAAAACCACCCTTTTCCTGCCTTTTCCTTTGGCAAAAAAGAAAAAAAAAAAGTTTCACCAAATAAATACTTTTTTCAGCTAAGAGCCAGACGTTCCTTGGGTTTGGTTCCTCTCCCAGAAATAACTACAGGTCTGGAAGATTTAAAAAAGCCTTTTTTTTGCCTTGGTTGGTTGTTTTTTGGGTTTGTTTTTTTTTAATTTCCTACCAAAACCAAGCACAGATAACACCCAGCACTTCCCAACTTGCAAAGCCCGTGCTATGGGGCAGTGATGCCACCGGCCCCCATGGGTTTTGCGTATCCTGACGTGCTTTTCCTCCTCTCCAGCCCGCGGCAGCAGGACCGGAGCATCCCTCAGCGCGGAGGGACACTCGCCGCCTCCTCTTACCAACCGGCCTCAAACAAGCTATGATCCTGCCCGTGTTCTTTCGGGAAAAGCAGGGGGATCTGGTTGTGCTCTGTGTCACAGAGGTGACAACCAGAGAAAAGTCCTATTAATAAATAAAGCACAAGAGTGGCAGGAGAGGGGATGGGAGATCCGCTCGCTGGCGGATTTGGGATGGATCTGCAGGAGGATCGGGGTGCCAGACACAAAAAGCGAGGAATAAAGCGGGATCTCCCCAACGGCTGCGTTCCAGAGCAAGAAGGGATGCACCCGCAGGGAGCTCAGCACCCCACGGCAGGGGGGAGAGGAAACCCAAGCCCCTGCTCTACGCGACTGCAGGACAACCGAGCTCCCCAGCAAAACATCTCTGCGACAAGTGTTCTCTCTATTTTAAGCACGTGTTTGAGGGTTGTCCTCGATGCAGGATGCTTTTCCCCATCGGCTCCCGCAGAAGGAATCGGTTTTGCTAACTCCTAAGCTGGGGATGGGGATGCTCCAGAGCGGGGTCTGCACCTACGGGCGCAGCTCATCCTCCCGGCTCCGACCCAGCGGTCCAGAGCCCAACTTCACTTGCAGGGATGGACGGACCAGGGGCAGCCCAGGGAAGGAGTCCCGGCGAAGGAAGGTGTCTTACCGGCCACGTCCCCGCTGCAGGAGCTCTGGGTGCTGGGTGGGACGTCCTCTCTGCCCAGGTGGCCGGTCTCTCCCGGGGAACCCCGCGCTACATCCCGTGGTGGCATCTCCAAGGCTTTCCGGTCCTCCTCAGCCGGGAGCGGGGTGTCCACACCGACCTCCAGCACTCGGATGGTTTCATGGCTGGACATGACAATAACCTGCAAACGTGCCCCAAAATGTCCATCAGCTCCAGGCACCCGACCCCACAGCGGTGTCCCCCATCCACGCACCCCAGGGCAGAGCAAAGCAGCTCCCCGTGTCCCACGGGACATGTCTTAGGGTGACCTTTAAAACAAACCAAGCAGAGCCCACACTGTCCCTTCAAAGAGGGATGGGATGAGGGGACCGCAGCCCCTCCAGCACCTTGCTGCTTTAGTTAATCAGCAGCTTCTGGGCTCTGATAACCCCAGCTCCACCTGCATTGGTGGATGACGTCCTCAGCAGGTAAAGGACGGCTGTCGGTGGCCACAGCAGCGCCGGCAGTGCTGGCAGCACCGTATCTGCAGCACCAAAGCGAGCACTCATCTACAACCCCATGGCTCTGACCCGGGGTCGGGTGAGCCCTCTGAATCACCATACGATTTCCCCCATGTGACATTACCTGGGGACACACGGGGAGTGAGGAGCAGAGATACCAGCTCCTCCTCCAGCTCTCCCGCGGCTGCAGGAACCCAAACCCTGAAGCAAAGATCTCTTGCAAACTGCACCCGCAGCCTCACCAGGCTGCCGGGACGAGGACTTCGTGCCTCCTCTTCATCATTAAAAACCCCTCGAGATGAGGCAGCCAAGCTCCAAAAGGTGGAGCGGAACATCTGCGTGCCCAAGCATAGGGGCAAACGGGCTGGTTGTGAGCGTGGGGCAGGCACAAGGTGTTTTTTCACCCCACACAGTGGGGCTCAGGCTGCTGCTGAACCCCAGCTCCCCAGTCCTTGGCCTTCCTGGCTGTGGGGTGCAGCGGGGACGGAGCCGGCGATGCCCATACCTGTTCATTGACCGTCAGCGAAGCCTCCTGGGGCTGCACGGCTTCGGTGTCCATGGTGTCCCGGCGAAGGTGGGAGAGAGCTCAGACCTTCCACATGCTGCAAGTGGGGAACAGGGGAGGGTCCGTCACCGACCCAACGAGTGGCTCGGGGGTCACACGCTGGCTCGACACGGGGTTCAGAACAAACCTGGTCTCTCCCACCACCTCCCTGCTCCTCTCTGGCTCCACCACCCACCTCTCCCCCTCTGTGCTGGCCCCGGCTGTGATTTGGGGCAGCACAGAGCTTGCTAACGCCCTCCTGCCCCACACCGTGGGGATGCACGCTCCTCCCCAGGGGGGGCTTTGGTGTCTCGGGTACCTCCCACCACCTCCCATCCTCTTGGCAAAGAGGTCACGGACGTGGGGTAGCATAATTTATTGGGTGAGCATCAAATACACAAGCAGCAGAGGAAGGGAAGGGTTATTCCGAGGGCCTCTCCCTTTGGGAGATGAGGATGCAATTCCTACAGCCTGCTCCGAAAACCCTACAAAACCAGGCAAAGCCCACGTGAAACTGCTGGTGCTCCCTATCTGAAGCCCAGAGCAGGTCCCCAAAGTCTCCGCGTGACACTTCGCAGCTCTCCCAAGCCCCTGACGCTGGCCACAAGAAGTAGGAGAGTCAATTTGCTCTTTCCTGAGGGGACCTAAATTGATGGGGATACTTCATTAAGCTGGTGAGATGAGTCTTTCACGAAGGGAAGGGGCTCGGCACACCTGTTGGAAGGCAACTCTTCCTCTTCCGACGCCCTTCATTAACTCATTTGGTCACGTCTTGTCCCCTCGTTGCCTTGCAGAAGCATAATTGCCTTTATAAGAGGCTTATGAATTTTTTATTAGGAACGTCTCGGGGACGCGTTTAACCAGCCAGCCTGGATGACATTCAAAATCACTCGATGCATGTGCGAAGGTGTCCTTGTTTGTGTAACTGCTCGGGAGCCTGGGGGGCATGTTGACGCCGGTAGGTGCAGCCAGACCCCAGCTCTCCCTGCCCGAGCCGTCCCAAACCGCTGGGCAGCGCCTGCTCGCCTCCAGCCTGGGTGCCGACCACCTCTGCGCTGGGCCCGATCCTGTCTCTGCCCCACGAGGGATGCTGGCATCACACATCCGTGTAGCATCGCACGGACCGGGCAGCTCAGCCCTCGGCAAGCTCTGCAAATCCCAGCGCGTTAAACCCAGGGCAGAGCTTGGGCAGAGCCTTCCCAGGCTCACAACTCATCTAAAAAGGAATTTCAGCCCCAAACTTGTATTAGTGCATCTCATCCATCGGTTTTTACTTCTGCCAGGGAACCCGGAGCAGTGCAGGCATCCCCCGCCGCTCTGCTCCGCTGCGATACATCGGCACGTCGCGTCAAGCCCAGGAAACATCCCCCAGTGCCGTTTTACGAGCCCTTTATCGTTTCTCTGCGTCTCAGAAGCCACCAGGCTCCTGCTGAGGCCACTGAGCGTATCCTGAGATGGAGCCGGCATTTGTATGCAATTAGTAAACATAGTTATTTGGATCCTGTTGATCCAAAGCGGCCTAAATTGAATTAAGAGCCCAATTCTCATTTGAAACTCAACAGGGGCCGAGCATCTAACTCCCTTAGGCTGGCTTTTGTACACACCACTCGTTATTTATTATCTGCAGTGGAGTGACGTTTGGGTTCCCAACAGAGACGGAGCTATTTTCTTCACCAGCCGCTCGCCACAGCTCTCCCCCTTCCTCGGCCCTGCCAGGCTCAACCCAAAAATTCACGCAGGATCCAGCACCATCCCCCTTGCCAGATTCAGCGAGGACTTTTAGAGCAGCCGGTGACTGATCTCTGGTAGCTGCTGTGAATTTTTAAACCTGGCCTTAGCTTCAGAGCAGACAAACACCTTGGGATGCCGGTGCACAGTTTAATTAACAATTTATTCTAGTGCAACAGAGAACAGAACAAGGGACGAGCGAGTGGCTTATGCAGGCAGCTGGCATTATTAAAAGTTAATGAGCTCTCCAGCAGCCAGAGCCCGGCAAACAGCGAGGAAGCCGGAGCAAGGGATATCTGTGCCGCCTGCAAGGGGCAGGCAGTGCAGGCAAACCAGCAAAACAAAGGTGCAAAGCGTCCCGCTGCAAGAAGAGCGAGCAAGGGAAGGAAGACGCTCCGGAGGAGCTTTCTGAACTTCTCTGGCAATGGGGAAGGGTGTCGGGGGCACAGGGGGAATGCTGACCCTGCGTTCTGCTGAATTCACCCCACGGGATGTGATGCACTTGCTCCAGGTAGCTGCTCTTTATCACTTTATCTTCCCTCTGCATCACCGGACCACGCTGGCACGGATGGATCCCGGCACAAGCAGAGCAGCCCTTAGGGATTTGCTAACAAGGAGCAACCCCCCAGCACCCTGTAGCAGCTTTTTCCTACATCTGAGCCTGGAAGAGGTGGGAAAGCTCCTTCCTCTCGTCCCATCACCTCCCTACCACCGTCACTGCCCCAGGGATCCCCCCCCAGCTCCCCCCTATGCCTGTCACATAGGTGTCTTCGTTGGAGCAGGTAGTTGAGCCCAAACTGGGATCCCAAACTGGCGGGTGAGGGCACAGTGATGGCAGTTGGATGAGACGGGATGGCCAAGGGGCTGTTCAGTCTGTGGGGAGACCCTTCCTGCACCGCCGGAGCACATCCCCAACCCAAACCCACCAGCAAGTGGAGCCTGGGGCACACAGGGAGCAGCGGGTTGCTGCGTGGGGAATGTGTAACTGGAATCCCGTGGGATGGCCGAGGCCACAGCGATTTCCAGTGTGGCATGAGGAGAGGTGGCAGCCCCGGTACTCACTCACTGTTTGCTCTGGGGTGAAAGGACGCTCCCGGCAGGAGATGGGGCTGACTGCTGTGTCCCGCTCCTCAGGACGGGCTGCGGCACTCCGGGTTTAGGCTGTAGGGAAAGAAAAACCAGAGTTGTCTCGGTGCAGAGGTGTCGCGCTATGAGTATAGTTTGAGGTTTGTCTATCAGAGCTCCTCCAAGGACTTTCACTGAGACAGTTCGACGCTTGCCTGTCTCAGAGCCCCGCCAAGGACTGCCACTGAGACAGTTTCGCAAAGTTGAAAAACAGATGATTTATTGAAGCGACGGGTAGAACACATTCGGAATTACCGTTGATACACGCACTAGCTGCAATAGCGCTGATATGTGACGATAGCGCCAGCAAAATAAACACGCTCCCGGGTATTCCTCACCACGAGGTGAAGGTGCAATGCTTACCAAAACGGCGTCCCTGTCTTGGGGGAGGAAGAGGAGCACAGCCCATCGACCCCCTCTTCTACACCTCTAGTCTCTTCTCTCCCTCAGAGATACTTTCCCCAGTGTCCTTTATATCCTAATCTTATCTGTTCCCCTCTCTGGGGTGACGTGATTTGGGTGGAGAGTCAAGTACTATGGTCATATATGTTTAGCATGTTCTTCGTTAAGCTCATTATCATATTCAAGGATGTTAACTTTAATATTCATTTCACGGATAATAAAGCAAAAGGTCTCACTCTGAGCGCCGCGACCTTCAAGATTCTGTGCTGAAAGTGTTTATCTACTCAGTCCTGCAATCTTTAGCCAAAACAGTACTGTCCTGCCACCGCAAGATTTCCTCCTTCGGCTGCTTCTCCAGCCGCCCCGGCGGATCTCCACCCACAGGGTTCGCACGAGAGATAAGTGGACACCAGTGGTTTTAACCTCTTATGTACAATTCCCACATGAGCTCTGCCCGCTCCCGTGCTCTCCCCAAAAGCTTTGAGGAGCAACAGGATCCCATGTGCCAGGCTCTTGGTGAGAGGGAGACAACCTTACAAAGTTCAACAAGGGCAGTGTGGGGTACTGCATCTGGGGAGGAATAACCCCATGGACCAGTACAGGTTGGGGGTGACCAGCTGGAGAGCAGCTCTGTGGAAAGGGAACTGGGAGTCCTGGGGGACAACAGGATGGCCACGAGCCAGCAATGTGNTTTGGCAAGAGGGGGACAACCTTATGAAGTTCAATGAGGGCAAGTGTACGGTACTGCATCTGGGGAGGAATAACCCCATGGACCAGTAGAGGTTGGGGGGTGACCTGCTGGAGAGCAGCTCTGTGGAAAGGGACCTGGGAGTCCTGGGGGACAACAGGATGGCCACAAGCCAGCAATGTGCCCTGGTGGCCAAGAAGGCCAAAGGCATCCTGGGGGGCATCAAGCAGAGTGTGGCCAGCAGGGCGAGGGAGGTCATCTTCCCCCTCTGCTTTGCCCTGTGGAGGCCACATCTGGAGCACTGTGTCCAGTTCGGGGCTCCCCAGGTCAAGAAGGACAGGGAACTGCTGGAGAGGGTCCAGCAAAGGGCTACGGAGATGATGAGGGGACTGGAGCATCTCTCTGATGAGGAAAGGCTGAGGGACTTGGGGCTTTTCAGTCTGGAGAAGAGAAGACTGAGGGGGGATCTTATCAACGCTGATAAATCCCCAAAGGGAGGGTGCCAGGGGGATGGGAACAGTCTGTTTCCAGTGGTGCCCAGTGACAGGACAAGAGGGAACGGGCACAAACTTGACCATAGGAAGTTCCATCTGAACCTGAGGAGGGCCTTCTCTCCTGTGCGGGTGGCAGAGCCCTGGCACAGGCTGCCCAGAGAGGTGGGGGAGTCTCCCCCTCTGGAGCCATTCCAAACCCGCCTGGACGCCGTCCTGTGCCACTGCTGGAGGTGCCCCTGCTCTGGCAGGGGGTGGCACTGGGGGAGCTCCAGAGGGCCCTTCCAACCCCCACCAGTCTGGGATGCTGTAACTCAAAAGCATCCTCATCCTCTCAACTGAATTCTCCCTTACTGCTCCCCGCTGCTGCCAAAGGGCAGAGGAGCTTTGGGAACTTGAGCTGAATCACCAAGCTGCCCCTAAAGCCCGCGGTACTGAAAAGTTAATGCACGTGTTGGTTTTTCTCAGAGCCTTGAACATGCCGACGTAAGGAGCACCACTACAAACACCAGAGCTTGCTGTTATCCATCCCCATCCAGCCCAGCCCGAGCTAAAAAGCCTCTCTCAGAACCGCAGATTTATTCTAGCACGACTGGAGCGGTGAAAGCCTGAAGAAGGCAATAATATCCCCGCTCCGACCGCTGTATTTATCTCCGTGCGAGCCGCAGATCTGTTCAGGCCTGCCCCATGGGGGAAGACTCAAATAACGCGGAGAGGAGAGAGAGAGAGAGGGTTTTTTTTTTCCTCGGTGCCGTGCAAAGAGACCAATTAGTGCGCTAGACGATTAAACAGACATTTCATAATGTCAGGCTCGATGCAGTTTGGCGGCGCGCTTCGGATTTCGGAGTGGGCTGCTTCTCCTTCAGCAGACGTTCGGCAGGTCGGCAGTACCATTTCATTTTGTTTCTTCACACTTTTTTTTTTTCCCCCTTTTTNTAATGGGACAAATAATTTGTCCAGATGGTGGTGTTAAGTGCACGCGGCAAGAAGACAGCCATTTCGCAACAGATGGCGGCAAGGAAATGAAATGCACAAAATAATAATAATAATAATATTAAAAAAAAAAAAGGAGGGGGGAAAAAAAAAAGGGAAAGATAATTTAAGATGCTCCGAGTCTCACTGTGAATATAATTGCCGTGTTAATTACAAGTGTTGATGAGTCAGAGATGTAGACACTTGGATCCCAAGTGGGTGGAAATCTAAGTTTGAACAAACTCGCCACAGGTGAGGAACCCTAAGAGGTTAATTAAACCTGCTCGGCGCAGAACACACTTTGGACATGGCTACATCTCGCTAATTACTCGCTGTCGTTATCCTGGATTAATTCCTTTGGATGGACACTCTGATCCCAGGCTGAGGAGTCTGAACGTGCTGTAAGCAGACACCAGCTTCGGGCAGATGAGCCCTATAAGACACCGGTTCCTGCCCCGCGGTGGGTTTGCAACAGGGCAAGTGTGCAAACGCGTGAGGAGGTGCAGATCCCCCCCCAAAACCTCCCGGCAAAGCCGTCACCGACGCAAATGGGGACAGGTCCAGGTCGTGGTCCCGCTCCCTGGAAATGGAGCGTTATGGTCACAATGCAGCCCCAAGCATCCCTCGCCGCGGTCTCGCCGGCTCTCACCATTTTTTTTTTCCACCGCGTTCAGAGCGGAAAGATCCAGGCTGGGAACGACGCCATCAGTGGGAATTATTTTTCATATTTGCAGGTGTCACAGTGGCGGAGACCCGGACCCAAGCGCACCCAAGCAGTTTGCAAGGTTCTTTTTCCCGTCCTCACGAACCAGCTTCCCTCTTAAAATGCCTCTTTTACCCTTCTAAACTTTATCGCTTTTAAGATTTTACTGCGTTTACCGGTGGGGAAACTGAGGCAGGGGATGAGATGTGATGCGTTGCTGCCGGCAGAGTTCAAAACCATCCATCTCCGCCAAGACAGGCGTCCCGGAGCACCCCTGCACCCGAACTCACCCTCCGTGAGCCGGGAGGAAAAAGAAAACCAGGTATTTCCTTCTGGTGAGAGAGGAGCCGAACTGGGCAGCCCCAACCTCTGAATCCAAACCTTTCCGCTAAGCAGCAAAATGATGTAAATCGAATCTCTACCCCATTTTGCCCCTGTTCTTTGGTCCTCCACCAAACACCCCCCCACACCCCGACGTGGTACCACAGTAAGGCTTCGGGGCCAGGCACAGGACTGCAGGCAGCCGATGTCGAGCCTTGCGGAGCACGGTTTTACAGCCAGCTGTAAAATTCCTGAAGATCGGGGCTGTAAGGGAAAGCTGGCGGCATCCTTACACGCAGGACGGTGAAATCTTTTTTAAGACAGAAGGTTTGTTTTTTTTTCTGCTGGGAGGCTTTTGGAGGAGACATGGCAGCTCCCCAGCGTTCCTCATCCACAGTGTTGAGTCAACTTCACGCCTGGAAAGCCCCGTGCCAGGGCTGGGGCAGCTGAATCCCGAAGGAGAGTCCGGGAAAACTCATCCACTGGCCCAATTCATCTTCCAACGCCAGCGAAAAGGTGCAGCCGGGGCTGATCAGAAAGTTTACCAAGCAAATCGAGGGGTTATGTTGAACCGGGACGCGTGGCCGCAAGGAGCCTCCCAGGGCAGGAGCCGGCTCGGGAAGGGAATTTGCATTGCATCGATGGAGAAAATGGAGCTGCCGACACGTAGCGGGAGCTTCCCAGCCTGGATTATCTCTCTTGAGAGATGCAAATGGCATGGGAGCGGGAGATGGAGAGGTTGGTTGGCACCGATTTGGCCCCAGCCTGCGTAAAGCTGCCAGGGACGAGCCCTGGTGCAAGCGCAGCTCGCTCCGGCACCCCGATCCCGAGCTGAAATACAGGCGATCCTTTAATCACTTCATTACAGCCTCTGCTGCCCAGGCAAGGGAGAGGAAATACCCGGCGAAGGGTCCCAAAACTTGCTTGAAAAAAGGGGGAAAACCCAAACCCGGTTGACCGGGTTTCCCTGCCAGTTTGGCGGTTTATCTCCGTTATTTTGCAAAATCCTCTTCACATCATTAAAAAGAAACATTTTTATCCCAGCCATGGTGTGTTTTTACTGCTTTCATTGACTATGGCCCTAAAACACCTTCATCCCCCGCCGGAGGGAGGGCAGGCGGGAACGGGAAGATGCACGGGAGCATGGGGTGCTGCATCCCGCTCTGCTACCGCCGTGCTGCGTGGCCTCGGTTGCATCTCTTCAACTTTGCTTTGCTTCCCACCTTCATGGCGGTTTTTGGGGGCAAAAGCCTGATCCCGAATAAAACCTCCTGCCTGCGTGGCCGTGCTAAGGATGATGGGGTTCCCTTCTTCTTCTCTGCCTGTTTGCAATGCAAACCCCATCCAGCTCGTCCCGCCGGCTGCCGTGTGGTGCCCGGCACTGGGAACAGCCAGATCAGCTTACGGTGACTTCCCAGGAATCTGCTCCTTTCTCAGGAGAGACGGGAAAGTATTTTTATTCCCGCTACGGAGGGGACGGGATTAAGTTCACCTCCCAAGGTCACGCCAGACGAGCGTGGCAAAACCAGGAGCAGATTTCGGATCTCCCAAACCGGTGCACTTGGAGCTCCCATCTGTCTCCCCCAAAATAGTGCCCGGAGCATCAATCACTCCCCGTCCTGCCAACGCCCCGGGACTGGAAGCCACCTCGAAGGCCCAGGACAGCTCAGAGAGACATCGCGGTGGGTTCAGGGGGCACAGGACCCCCACCCTGAGCCTACGGTCCTGTGAAATGCAATGTTGGGGGGCAATGCTCTGCCCCTCATCACCACATCGGGGGCTTTTAAAGCGGGGTTCATCGGCTGAAGAACAAACCCGACCCTGAGATGGCGGCGGCTGCAGGCGCTGGGGACGGGTCCAAGGCGGGGGACAGTCCCCCTCCACTCCCCAGGGAAGGAGCGAACGCAGCTCCCCCATCCCATTTCTCGCCCCCCCTGTGATGGTCGAGATCCACCATACCCCGTACAGTCCCCGCCATCCCCTGTGCCGTCGGACCCCTGCCAACCGGGGCTCTGCAGCACCCGGGGACAGTGTCCACCCCCCCGAAATGCCCACCGAGGGGCTCAGGGTGGCTGTGGGAGCTGCCCCCGGGACAGTGACCCCCCTGCAGGGGTGCACAGCCCCCCCCCAAACCCTTGCAGCTCCCTATGCCCTGCCCCACCCTGTGCCAGAGCACCCCAAAATGCCCTTGTACCT
>VUYV01000446.1:150767-164162 GCA_008711295.1 Anarhynchus alexandrinus
GGGGCCGGGCGGCCAATGGGAGCGGGGCGGGGGGGTGGGCGCGCGGGGTCGCCATGGCGCCGCGCGCCTCGGCCCCGCCTTAACCCTGTGAGTGCCGAGAGTCGTCCCCCCCCCGCCGTGACGTAGTGGGGGGGGGCGTGCTGCCCACGCGTGACGTCCCCCGTTCCATGCTTGGAGGACGAGCTGAGGTGGGGGAGACACCCCCCCCGCCCGGGATGACGTAGGGGATCTCCCGGGTGACGTAAGAGGGACCCCAGGAGTTGGCCGGGAAGGAGCTGGAGTGAGAGGGACCCCCCCCGCGTGACGCAAGGGGGACCCCATTAGAAGGGGGGGGCGCTGAGGAGAGGGAGACCCCCCCCCCGCTGACGTAAGGGATCCCCCAGATGACGTCAGAAGGGACCCCATTTTATGGCAGGGTGCGGGAGATCCCCCCCCCCCAGGGTGACGTAATGGGGGGTGGGGGAGAGCCCCTGCACCACACGGGAGGCCCGCGGCCTGGGGGGGGCTTCTGGGGGGGGGNTTCGGGTTAAGAGTTTGCGATTCTGAGCAGGAGCCGCCCCCCGGGGTGGTTTGGTTTATTATTATTATTATTTTTTCGCTTCGCCGAGTTTCCTGCCTTCCCGTTGCTCCCAGTTCCGGAAAATGATATTTTCACTCCCAGTTTTGCTTTTGCCGCCGCGGCCCAGAAGTGCCGAGGTCTGGGCGGGGGTGGGGGGGACGACGATGGCCCAGGCCGTCCTGCGCGGTCACCGATACCCCCTTCTGCTCACGGGATAATTAAGAAACGGGGCTTTCCAAAAAAAATAATAATAAATCGCCAGCGTCCGGTCCGGCGCGGTTCCTGCCTCGGGCTCAATCCCCCCCCCCCATTTCCTGCCGGACAGTTCCCCCCCCCGCCCTCCCACCCCGTCCCGTCCCCCCCCCTCTACCCCCAGCCTCTGCCCCTCCCCCACCCCCCGCCCTAGACGCACNGACTCTGCCCCTCCCGCAGCCGCCGCCGTACACGGACGCACCTCCTGCTTATTCCGAGGTAGGCGGGACGCTTCTCCGAAGGTTTTATAGCTGCAATATTATTATTAATTATTATTATTATTTTGCCTGGAGGACTGTGTTTGCTGCTGGTGTCACTGGGCGGCAGTCGGTCCCCGAATTCTCTTCTCTGAAGGTTTTATAGCTGCAATATTATTATTAATTATTATTTTGCCTGGAGGACTGTGTTTGCTGCTGGTGTCACTGGGCGCCGGTCGGTCCCCGAATTCTCTTCTACGAGATCTGAATCATCCACTCAAAGTGATAAACATTTCCGAGCTTCCCCTCCGGTTAAGACGACAAATTTAGCTCACCTGTAGCTGTAAAGCACATCTCCCATCATCTCTCTTAGTTGGATTCTTGCAGGCAGTGGGGGGAAAACTGTCTCTAACGGTGGGGAAGAATGTCCTTTAGCCCCAGCCCCCGGTAAACGCCGAGGGAAGGGGGTTCCCGTGTGCGAGCAGGAGGGTGAAAGTCTGTGTCGGGGCTCGCGCTTTGACAGCAAGGCCCAGCGAACAGCTGGGCGTGGGGAGTGACAAGTTAAAGAATCACAGAGTGGGTTGGGTTGGGAGGGACTTTGAAGCTCATCCAGTTCCAACCCCCCTGCTCTGGGCAGGGACACCTCCCACCAGCCCAGGTTGCTCCAAGCCCCGTCCAGCCTGGCCTTGAACACCTCCCCTCCAGGTACTGGAAGGCCACTATAAGGTCTCCCCGGAGCCTTCTCTTCTCCAGGCTGAACAGCTCCAACTCTTTCAGCCTCTCCTCATAGGAGAATTAAGTTCTTTGAAACACCACTAAATATAAGTTAGGCTTTGCTTTGTTATTATGACCAGTTTACTCATACACTGATAATTTTTACTTTCTTTATGGATTAATCTCCTTGTCCGAGATACTGGTAAGTGATAGATCAGTTTGATTGGATGCTTATTATTTTCTTTTTTCANCCTCCCAGCAGAGGGGCTCCAGCCCTCGCAGCGTCTCCGGGGCCTCCTCTGGCCCTGCTCCAACAGCCTCATGTCCAAGTCTCTAAACTTGTTTTCACGGCTATTTTTCTTCCCAGCTTTACCGTCCCAGCTTCGTGCCTCTGGGGGCTGCCACCGTACCTACCATGTCTGCAGCGTATCCCGGCGCTTCCGTCTTCCTGCCCATGGCCCAGTCTGTGGCCGTGGGGCCGATCGGCTCGTCGGTCCCCATGGCGTATTACCCCGTGGGACCGGTTTATCCTCCGGGCTCGACAGTCCTCGTCGAAGGCGGCTTTGATGCTGGAGCGAGGTTTGGGGCTGGTGGAACAGCCAGCATCCCTGTAAGTATAAAAGTATCCTCAAAACCCCGCGTGCTTCAGCGTTAGGGGTTTGCAGATGGTAGTGGAGGAGAAAAGGTCCTTTGTTTTCTGAGAAAAAACATATTTCTTCCCTGATCCGTCATTTGGGAGAAGAGCAGGCTCCTGCTTTCACGCTGAGGGTTTGCTGCCTCTGGCCAACCTGCGGCTCTGGAGCCACGTTAGGCTCGCAGGTGGCTGTGGCTCACAGCAAAACCATGGCGTGGCCAGTGCTAGCCGCGATTTGGCCTGGGGGCCGTGGTGTGATGTGCTTCGGGGGAGGAGGCAAACCGGTAGGGCTGCGTAGCGACCTGACTTTCCCTGGCCCCAAACACAGGCTTGGCCTCTTTCCACGCTACGGTGGAGCTGTGGGAGGTCCCTGCTCCCCCGGACGTTCCCCCCTGTGGCTCGCGGCCACGGGAAGATGTTGTTCCACGGCTCGCAGGCTCCTCTGCGTGGGCAGAAAGCCCCGGGGGTCGGCCGCATGGGCTGCGGGCTCCGAAAAGAGCGGGCAAGGGCACGGACGAGGAACCGAGCGTTCGCCATCAGCTCCTGGGGGCTCTGTCGCTCGAGTCTTTGCTCGGTAGCGAGCGACGGGGGACGTCGACTGGGGAGGTTTCTGGGGTCCCCCCGCAGCCCGCGGTGGCTTCGTGCCAGCTCCCCCCCCGTGCCACCGACCTCAGCTGATCCTCCCGCCCCACCTTTCTNTTCCAGCCCCCCCCGCCTGGCTGTCCCCCCAACGCCGCCCAGCTGGCCGTGATGCAAGGAGCCAACGTCTTGGTGACGCAACGGAAGGGAAACTTCTTCCTGGGAGGCTCAGATGGCGGCTACACTATCTGGTGAAGAAGGAAGGGGAAGGGAGGGGGGAGAGGGGGGGCTACATTTGTGTAAGGAAAGAAACATCACATACTGTCAGCACTTCTCACGATGTAACTGCTTTAGTCCATATTAACCTGAAGTTGCAGATTAGACGCAGGGCGGTGAGGTGTCGTCCTGCTTCGGTGCCCGGCCCTGCAGGCACTTTAAAGCGAAGCGAGAAACCCCGTTAACGATAGCGGTGCCTCTGTTCAAACGGGGAAGGTCGGGGGGGGGGGCGGGGGGATTAATTCGCCAAAATGAATGTGAGCTCAGCAGCCCTGCCTCTTCCTTTCCTTTCACTGGAGTAACACCGCAGCGCTGAGCTTTTGGTAACGGGCTCCCTGCACGCTGGCGTTGGGGCGGGCGAGGGAGCGGGTCCGGTTGCGCTTTCCCTTCGCGGTCGTGCCGGTCCGCTGGATCCAGACCCACAAACCACCCGGGTTTCCCCAGCGAAGGCGCTGGGTAGCGAAGCGAAGCAAACTCCGCTTCCCAGCAGCCGGGAGGGCACCTCGGCGCTTCTTTCTTCCCGCCCTCACCCTCGGAGGGATCCCTTGAAGCACTCCGTGCTCACATTCGCCCGTCCTTTTCCTCCAGGAAGGTATGCAGCTGGCGTGTATCATGGGATTTTTTTTTATACACTCCAAGTAATCTTGGATTTCTTTGCACATTAGAGCTAATCAAAGCCATGCTTTGGTGCCAGAAACACAATGCAACTCATGTTTGAACATTTCATTCAATGCTAACTAGGCTTTATAGAACGATGCTTATTAAACAAACTTCTGATTTAGTGGTTTTTTTTTTTTTCAACTCAACCTGGTGTCTTCACACCAAAACTCCTTACGGCTGTTGTTCAAACAGAGAGGCTGGTTACCATCTGTCCGAGGGTGTGTAGCAACCGTCAATCAACACACAAATGAGCTTGGTTAATGGGTTGTTTCATGAATGCATACTTTAAAAATGACCTGGGTATGATGAAGTCTTAGTAGGGTTAAGAAGAATATTTCAGGGATCCTCAATGTTTTGGTTTTTGTTTTGTTTTATGAAGAAAAATATCAGATTCAAATATATTTTATCTTGAGGTTTCAGTTTAATCTAAATCTGTGTCTTGTACATGTTGTGTTTAACCATACGACTGACTGTTATGAAAGTTCAGCATTACGTCTCTCTCTGTATACACTGTGGTGCACTTAACTTGTGGATTTTTTTATACTAAAAAAAAAAAAAAGTAGAATAAAGACTATTTTGAAAATTTGAATAAAGCAGCAAATTTGCATTAGACCTCAAATAAAACCCCTTGGCTCCTTCCCATCGCAAGCCTTAGGGTTTCTCCGCTTATTTCCTCTTCGCTGCTATTTTGTGAACTTCCTCCTTTTGGGTGTTGGGTTGCGTTTTGTTTTTTTTTCTCAGGTTTGATTTAGAGTAGGACCTGCCTTTGCGAAGGGAGCAGAGGAGGGGGGGCTGGAGCCTCTCCTCGCCCCAAAACGGAGGAAAACTACTGCCTGCGCCTCCACCGGCCCGTGTGTCGGTGCTAACGGCGGCTCTGCCGATGAAGGGGACCCGCTCCGCTCCTGACGTCCCCGAGCCCTGCCAGGTCAGGCGCCTCTCGGCGCAGGGATGAGCTGCCCCGCGGTTGGCGGCTACAATGGGGCTTTCTGTAACTCGCACGGTCCCTCCGTCTGTTTTCCCTGCGTGCTTAACCTTAGCCTGTGGATTAGCCGTGCTAATTACCCCACCCCTAAATCATCGGCAGAATAACTTAATTGGTTTTTTGTGAGATAAGGAAAACGGCGACTCTTTGAGCGTTTGTTGGGGGCTGCATTAGGAAGCGGCGAAGGGGGGAGACGTGGTGGGTTCTCCCTCTCCTCCACCGAGCTGATGTACTCCCCGGCCTTGCTCCGCGCTGGGCAGTGATGGGCAAAGCTCTGCCACACACCTCTTTATTTTCCCTTCTGTGGTTAGCTTAATAAATTAAGGAAAACAACAACAAGAACAACAAAAAAAGCAGCTTGTAGATCCTTGGCTCCAGGAAATTCAGGTAACTTGGACCTGAGCATGTCGGGTGTGCGCTGGGCCGGGTGGTTAGATAAAATACTCCTCCTTCTCCTTGGATGGAGCATCCTCCATCTGCACTGAGACGTCGGTCTCTGCCACCGGCTGCTCGTAGGTGAGGTAGCTGCCTTTGTTTCTGTACAGGTAGACGATGATCACCACCAGGACGGTCAGCAGGGTGAGGAACACCAGGGTGATGACAACTGCCAGGGGGAAGGCAGAGAGAGGAGCAGGGGTTAGCCCCGAGCAGTCAGTACCGAGCGGGTAAAGGGGGTGGATCGGGCAAGGAGAGCCCCCACCTGTGATGACCACGGTGTTGGCGTCCTCATGGAGAGGTGGGGTGTGAGCCTTCTTCAGGGAGGGGGTGGTTAGCTCTTCTTCATCAAACCGAGAGAGAAGGAGAGAGGAGAAGGTGAGCAAGGCTGGTTCCGACCCGGCTCTGAGCCAGGCTTAGCCGGATGTGTGCGGTGGCCCCGGGCAAGGGCTCGCCGAGGTTAGAGAGGGGATTCTGCCCCTCTATTCCCGTCTGGGGAGACCCCACCTGGAGTACTGCCTCCAGTTCTGGAGCCCCCAACATAGGAAAGACACGGAGCTGTTGGAGCGGGGCCAGAGGAGGCCCCAGATATGCTGCGAGGGCTGGAGCCCCTCTGCTGGGAGGACAGGCTGGGAGAGTTGGGGGGGGTCAGCCTGGAGAAGAGAAGGCTCCGGGGAGACCTCAGAGCCCCTTCCAGTGCCTAAAGGGGCTCCAGGAGAGCTGGGGAGGGACTCTGGATCAGGGAGGGGAGCCATGGGACGAGGGGGAACGGTTTGACCTAAGAAGACGGGAGATTGAGATGAGATATGAGGTGGAAATTGTTGAGTGTGAGGGTGGTGAGCCCCTGGCGCAGGTTGCCCCGAGAAGCTGTGGCTGCCCCATCCCTGGAGGTGTTCAAGGCCGGGTTGGACGGGGCTTGAAGCAACCTGGGCTGGTGGGAGGTGTCCCTGCCCAGGGCAGGGGGTGGCACTGGATGGTCTTCAATGTCCCTTCCAACCTAAACGATTCTATGAGTCTACGATTCTACAGCAAAACCGTCCCGGGGCGCTCACCTGCAGCCAGAGGGGGCTGATCTCCTTCCATGGCATCGGCTCCTTCCAGGCGAAGGGCTGGGGTCCTTCAGAACTGCCAAAAAAAAAAAAAAGAAAAAAAAAAGGAATAAAAGGGATAAATTCACACACAACGCCCCGAAAGGCACAGCCAGGAGAGGGGGCTGCCGGCGGTGACGCAGCCGAGGTTTTATTCGGGCTGATGGAGAGGAGCGGGCTGGGGCACGCCGGGCTGGCGGGAAGGCAGGGAAAATCCAGCCACCGACTCCGCGATTCCCTCTCAAACTTTGAGAGCTTCAAATTGCCGCCCCGTAAATCCTTGCAAATCCTCCCATCAGGGTCCCGGGGTTGACGCCGCAGCCGGACCAGCAGCCGCTAAACCGACCTCGGTGGCGCTGCCCGAAGCGGCTGGAACCTTTGTAATCCCCCCCAAAAAAGACAAATTATATTCTGCAATGGCTCCGGTGCGCGGGCACAAGTGACTCAGCGGCTCTGCGGAGAAGTGCCGCTAGATGTCAGGAGCAAATAAAATTTAATTATTTTTTTTTTTCCTAAAAAAGAGGATATTTAACCACGGGAGCGTGGACACGGGCCAGGAGCACGGCCGTGCCGCGCCACGCCGCGCCGGCAGGATGCGTCTCGCAAGGATGGGGTGATGCTAACCTTGCCGGCGACCTCCTGGAGTTTGGAAAGCGGGATGAATTTCTGAATTTCTCAGGATCTGGCCCTGCCCCGGTTGCCCCACCGTGCCCTCGTGACTCACAGCGCTGCCGGGTGTTTGCAGAACATCCCTTACACCAGCAGGTTTTGCTTTCGAGTGCTACCGGAGTGCGAACCTGCCGCCTTACAGAGACATGGGAGTTTAGGAAAACAATTTTCCCCCTTCCCGGCAGTGTTGACGGACGGTCGTGGGACACATCTCCCACTCCCCAGGCACCGGGACTTCGACCCTCCGGCAGCTCCCCCCGAACACAACCCCTTTCCCGTGGGCTCAAGCTCAGGCTGGTGTGAGCCACCAACTCATTAAACCCAGCTTGGCTTTGAACCCGGCTTTGCATTAAACAGGGGTTTGCTTTAAACCCGGCTTTGCATTAAATATGATTCTGCTTTAAACCCAACTTTGCATTAAATGTGGTTTTTTAAACGCAGCTTTGCATTAAATATGTTTTTTCTTTAAACGCAGCTTTGCATTAAATATGGGTTTTTTTAAACCCAGCTTTGCATCAAACCTGGTTTTGCTTTAAACCCGACTTTGCGTTACATATGGTTTTTGTTTACACCCAGCCTTGCATTAAATAGGGTTTTTCTCTAAATCCAGCTTTGCTTTCGAGCCCGTCGGGCTCCTCCGGCAGCGACGTCCGGGCGTCGGGGAGCTGCACCGAACCCGACCGCGACCTTCCCGCAGAGCAGCAGCTGCAGCTTGGGTGGCTTCGGAGTAATAAATGGGTAAAATTTCCCCCCCTCCCCAAAAAATTTAAGATTGGGATTTAAGGGGAAAGAGGAAAAGGCGGCGCTGGGTGGAATGGGAGCTGACGCAAGGCGGGTGACTCGGAGACCGGGAAGCCGTCGGCGTTGCCAGGGGGAAACACAAACTGGTTTCGTGCTCACAGCACCCGCGAAACGGGGTCCTGGGACCCTCCGAAGGTTTCACCCAAAATTTAGGGTGGGGGAAAGACTGACTTCAGCATCAAAATGTCAGCGGTCAGGAAAGCGAAGCTCCCTGGGGCAGGGGGGATGCTCCGCTCGGGTACCCCCTCGCCGGTCCCGCTGGGGGGATGGCGGGAAGGAACTCGCCAAAACCGACCGGGAAGGAGCCGCCTCATCGCGGCACGGAAAACCGGCGGCGATTTTGTGGGGTTCCGTCGCTGGGCCGGGATGCAGCCTGCGGGCGTCCGCAGGGGCTGCGCTGGGAAGGGGGTGCTGAGGGTGGGGAGTGACTCACTTCTCCGGATCCCTACGGATCAGGGGTTGTGAGAAAAAAAAAATAAAAAAATAAATACAAACCCCATAATCTTCCTCATTCTTGCTTTGGGGCCAAGTTGCTCAAGACCTGTTCCCGCAGCGCAACCCTCCCCACCCCGCAGCTTTGCTCCCGAAAAGCTCCGTTGAGCGCAGTCTGCCGTCGGCGGTGCTCCGTTCCCAATCCCTTTCCCAGTCCCGTTCCCGTTCCCACTCCCAGTCCCGTTCCCACTCCCATTCCCATTCCCAGTGGATGGAGGATGGGATGAGCAAACCCCCCCTCGCAGCCTGCTCGCCCCCATTTCCCCTCCGTCACCCCGTGGCCGCCGTTTCGCTCTCCCCCGCGCTCCGCTCAGCGTTCCCGCTGGATTCTCTCACCGTAGCAGGATCGGGCCTTTCCCCTTCCCGCACCGCCTGAAATCCCGCCGGAAAACACCCAACCGACAGCCGACGTTTCGCCTTCCCCCCCAAAAACCCAGCCGCGCTCCGGCATCCCTCGAGGCACGACTCCGGTACAAATCCGCACGCCCGACGCAGCCGAACCCCTCCAAACCTCCTGGGGACGGTGACTTTTTTGGGGGGGATCACCCCAAAAGCTGTGTCCCCCCCACCCCGGCTCTTACCTGCGCCCGCTGTGCGTCCCTGACCGGTTGCCGGCACCATGTGCGGCTGAGAGTCTCGCCCCGGCGAAGGCGTAGCCCTTTTCCTGCCTCACCTTTCCAGTTTGGCTGCGATGATGATAAAAACCCAGAAAAACCCCTCCTCCGTTAACCCCTCGCTCACCGGGCAGAGCCCGGCACCCGGCATCGGGGCCGCCGCCGCGCCGGGGCGACAGTCGGCACCGGGGTTTTGCTTTGATATTGGGGGGAGTGGGGCAATTTTGCAGCACGACGGGGTGAAATCGGGGGGTTGTTGGCTTCTTTTTTTGGGTGGTTTGGTTTTTTTTTTCTTTTTTGCATGGCGGCACATTTTCCCAGAGCCGGCGAAACCGGCTCGACGCCTTTTTCTTGAGTCACCTCAAGGCGCCGAGGCAGCGGCGTTGGGTGCTGGGGCAGAACAGGGTGACAAATCCCTCTGGCACCCGGCTTCGGCCGCAGGCGGGGTCCCCCCTCCCCGGTGCTTGCGATGCCCCCCCCCGTCCTGGTGATGGGGAGTTGCAGGGTGGAGATTTGGCCCTCGCCGGCATCTTTGCCCCCCTCTTGACACCATTTCTGCCCTCTGCCTTTATTTCGGGTGGGATGGGGGGGTGGGAAGCGCGGTACGGTTATGGTGAAACAAAATTGTCTGCCCGTGGCACCATAAAACACCCGTTTTCCGTGCGGGGCGCCGGGCTCACAGGGAGGTGAGGGTCTCAGTGGGGTCCTGAGGGGGGGTTGCTGCTGGTGGGGGGTCCTGGCTTGTGTCCTGCTCCGGCGTCCCGGGACAGCCGTGTTCCTGGGAGAGACACGGAGGTGATGCTGAGATGGAGATTTGGCTCTTCGATTAAACCAGACGCAAGAAGGACCGAGTCTGGATGGGGAGGGGGCGGGTCAGCGTCTCCCCCCGCAGCGCCGTTGTACCCACCTCGGTTGGGGAGCCGGCGGGGGGGCGGCTGTCCCCGGTGCAGCCGCTTGGCGCAGCGTCGAGGGCCGGATCCAGCCCCATCTGCCAGCAGAGGAGCATCGCACCGGGCTGGATTTGTCCCATCACCCCCCCGGCCCCGTGTCCCTGCATCCCCGCCGGCTGCCCCCCAGCACCGGTTGGGTCTCCGAAGAAGCCGGGCACCCCCTGTGCCACCGTGGGGCATGGATGCCACCCCCGCCATGGCACCAGGACTTTCTCACCTGAGTTTTGGCCACCTTTGGCTCGACGTCCATCACCTCCACGCTCTCCTCGGAGTCGCTGTGCTCACTCACGGCACCGCCACCCAGGGACGGACACGCCGGTGCCTCCACCGCGGGACCGGGGGCACCACAGGGGACAGCCGGGGATGGGGACGGTGGCTCCCCGTGACATGCCCGACCCTCACTGTTGGTGACCGTGCCATCCAGCTGATGGTGGTCACCTGCGGTGGCCGGGGCTTTGCTCACCTCCAGCCTGGTTGTGGCTTTATCCGGCTCCGGTGGCACGGTGCCGGCGGCCTGGGCAACCGCCTCGGATAAAATCAGCGATGCCAGGGAGGCGGCGATGCCCTCGGCCCCCGTCTGCGCCCCGCTGGCAGCCCCCACCGGCTCCGGACCTCGGCTTTCCACGATCCCGGGGGAGCCGGTGCTCAGCTCCGCGGCTGCCACCGATGTCCCCTGCTCATGGGATGGAGCTTCGGGGCCGGAGATGGGCTCTGGGGACTCCTCGCTGGAGACCGACGCCGTCTCCGACAGGGACCCACCGCTGGCGGGCGAAGCCGGTGGCGGGCCGGGGACAGCAGCCCCCAGCTCCCCGTTGGAGATGGCGTCGGTGGCACCACTGCCCACCCCGGGGAACGCCACCGTCGCCTCCGCTTCCACCACGGGCTGCCAGTCGGGTGACTTCCCCGGGCAGGGGAACATGGCCGGGGGGCTCACGGGTGAGGAGATGACCAGCGAGCGCCGGTTGCTGCGTGGGGGGAGGACAGAGGGGGTTAAGCCCCCCTCTGGCCGGTCCCACAAGCATCATCCTTGGGGACACATGGCACCACAGCGTCACCTCCCCGGCTCGGCAGGTGATGCTTCCCCATCCGGCAGCATCGGCAAATGACCCAAATTAATCAACCCAGCACCACCAAAGCACCCTCAACCCGGCGTCGGGAGATGCTTGCCCATCCCAGGACATCTTTGGGGTACAGGGGTGCAATTTGGCCACTTGAAGCCCCCCATCCTTGACCCCCGCTGTCCCCTCGTTTACCTGGGGACGCCTTTAATGATGAAGACTTTGCTGGAGTGCTGCTTGTCCAGTTTGCTCATCACCTCGTAGAGGTCGCGGTTGAGCTGTGAGGAGGAGGCGGAGAGGGGGGAGAGAAACACATCAGGGACACCCTCCCCCCAATGCCACCCATCACCCGGCACCACCACCACCACCAGCCTTAAGCTGCTCTAAATTATTAAATTAAACGAAGAGCAGCGAGGAACCGGCACCAGCGTGGCCAGAGCATCCGGGGATGGTGACAAGGGTGCCGGGGCGGGGGGGATGAGGGGAGGGGTGTTTTGGGGTGCCACTTTGCCCCCCCCCCCGCCTCCCCAACCTTGCTCATCTCCTTGTAGAAGACATCACGGAGGTTGGAGATGTTCTGGAAGATGGTGACATAGCAGGCGATGCGGCTGCGGGAGGGAAAACGTGGCGGGAGGTGATGGTGGGGGGGGGTTCAGGGGTGCTGAGCACCCATCCAGTGAGGACCTGTCCCCCGGGGACCCCACAGAGATGGGGAACAGCGATCCGACCCTCGGGGTGAGGACAAAATGGCCCTGGACATTTGTCCCCACGGCCACCCCGCTGCAGCCACGGTGCTGCCACCTCCCGGCTGTCACAGCCGCCTGTGGCTGATGTCCCTCGGGGCCACCGCAGTGTCACCCCCGCGGCCTTTTGGGACAAAAGCCCATTTCTTCCCCGCCACGGGGGTAAACGGCCCCCACCGGTGCCCAGCGCCGTCCCGGGGCTCAGCCACCGGCTTTTGGGGACCTTTGGCTCAGACGGTGCTTTTCGAGGGGACCCACAGAGGTTGAAGGGGGGTGGCCTTTGACTCCCTCCTCGCAAACGGGGGGGCTACGGATGCCATCGGCCTCTGGGCAGGATTGTCCCCTGGGGCCACCTGCCTGCCCCAGCCCCACGATGTCCCCCAGCCCCTGTGACACCCCGTGTACCTGCCATACAGAACCGGCAGCTCCTCCCGAAGGTCCTTATTCAGGTCTTCAAACACCGCTTGGGCTTTATTAAACTCCTCCTCGGCCTGTGGGGAGGGAAGGGGGGGCTGTGGCTTTGCCGGCACGGCCGGAGCATGGGGGGGCTGCGCCGGGCGGGGGTCCCATGGGAAGCTCGACCTTGGTGATTTTTGCCTCGTCCTTCTTCTTGGCGCTCTGCAGAGCTTCCAGATGATGCCGGGCGCTGTCATAGTCCACCAGCTTACGGCCCCGCTTGGCGATGCGCTCCTGCCCGGGGGGGACACGGTGAGCCAGGATCTGACCCCCCGTCCCTGTCCGTCCCCCCCCCCCCGACACCGCCCACGGGGGGTACCTTAAAGTCCCCAAACTGAGCCAGGTAGTTCTCCATCAACCGCAGGGCTTGGTCAGCCAGCTTCGCCTCGTAGTCGTCCCACAGGAGGTCATTGCTCTGTGGGGTGGAAAAAGGGGGGGATGGGGGTATAACGTCCGGATTGCCCCCCCCAACCTCCCCTCCAGCTGTACGTGCCGGGCTGCATCCCCAGGGAACCCCCCGGCTCAGCTTGCTGGCCCCCCCGATGGTCAAAGGGGACCCTTGGGGACAGCGGGGGCACATCAAGGGGCTCACATCTGCGATGGCTTTCAGCTCCTCGTGACCGTCCCAGTCGGTGCTGTAAATCTCCTGCAGCGTTTCGGCCACTTTCCGGGAGCTCTCGTGCATCACTGCGACCCGGCAAAAACATGATTTATTATTATTTTTATTATGTATTATTGTTTATTAGCATTTATTATTATTTATTATTGTTTATTAGCATTTTTATTATTTATTATTTATTATTGTTTATTGTTTATTGTTTATTATCGTTTATTATTATTTATTATTACTTATTATTACTTGTTATTACTTATTATTATTTATTATCCTGGGTAAGAAACCACGGTGATGCTCAATCCCCTCCCGGCTCCTCCGTGGTGCCCATGGGGTTTTCCCGGCGTATTTACAGGGATGGCTGGGGGGGCCCCCCCGTACCTTTCACCGCACCGAGGAAAGCCTTGAGGTCTTTGTAGAGTTTATTGCCTTCGTTCTGCAAAACAACGTGGCGAGGGGACAGGTCACGGACGTCCCCGGGGGCTCACGGTCATTCCCACCAGCCCGGCGGGGACGGAGGGACCCCAGGAGGCAGCGGGGCCAAGGGTTGGTGTAGGGGTGTCCCCCCCCCCCCCCCCCGCCTTCCCCCCCCCCGGGTGCGACCCGCTGACACGGGACGTGGG
>VUYV01000446.1:188407-198786 GCA_008711295.1 Anarhynchus alexandrinus
GGGGCTGGCGCGCGGGCGGGAGGGGCGGAGCCACCGCCGCCACCTGCCGCCGCCCCGGGGTACAGGTGCACGGGGCGGTGCCGCCGCGGTCCTAGCGCCGACCCCCGGGGCGAGCCACGCCGCGGTCCTAGCGCCGCCCGCCGGACCCGCGCCGGCCTCCCTATGGAGGGGGAGACGGCGGCCTGAGAGCGGGGTACCGGCGGGGACGGGGGTCTATAGGGGCTGTGGGCACGGGGGGTGCCCTGAGTGGCAGGGGCCTATAGGGGCATTAGGGGCCTGACTCCTGGGGCGCAAGGAGCCACAGGGGCCTAGAGGGGCCATAGGGGCTACAAGGGCCTGGCTCTAGGGGTGCTGGGAGCCACAGGGGCCTGTAGAGGCTATAAAGGCTACAAGGGCCTGGCACTGGTGGCGTCAGAAGCCACAGGGGCCTATAGAGGCCATAGGGGCTACAAGGGCCTGGTTCTGGGGGTGGTGGGAGCCACAGGGCCTATAGAGACCATAAAGGTTACAATGGCCTGGCTCTGGGGGTACTGGGAGCCACAGGGGTAGGGGCGGGCTACAAGGGCCTGGTTCTGGGGGTGGTGGGAGCCACAGGGCCTATAGAGACCATAAAGGTTACAATGGCCTGGCTCTGGGGGTACTGGGAGCCACAGGGGCCTGTAGGGGCTACAAGGGCCTGGTTCTGGGGGTGGTGGGAGCTACAGGGCCTATAGAGGCCATAGGGGCCTGCCCCCAGGTGTTCTGGGGACCCGTAAAGGCCTGGCTCTGGGGGTGTCACGAGNTGAGTGCTGGGGACCAGTAAAGGCCTGGCTCTGGGGGTGTCACGAGCCACAGGGGCTTATAGAAGCCATAGGGGCTACAAGGGCCTGGCACTGGGGGTGTGAGGAGCCACAGGGCCTATAGAGGCCATAGGGCCTACAAGAGCCTGGTTCTGGGGATGCCAGGAGCCACAGGGCCTATAGAGGCCATAGGGGCTACAAGAGCCTGGTTCTGGGGGTGGTGGGAGCCACAGGGCCTATAGAGGCCATAGGGGCCTGCCCCCAGATGTGCTGGGGACCAGTAAAGGCCTGGCACTGGGGTGCTGCCGGGAGGTGTGGGTGCTATACTGCCCGACTGCTGGATGGCAAGAGAGAGGCACCAGCATGGTGCAAACGCCCTTCATCCCCGTGCCTGTCCCTCAGTTCGTGCCACGTTTGTTGTTGTTATTCTTATTTAGTAATTATTCCGCAAGCGCGGCGGAGCCTCCTGAGCTTCCTGCCTCGGGGGCAGTGGTTCACCGAGGCTGGGAGTTTATTTACCATCGGTTTTACCAGGATGCAATAATAATTTTTGTGAGCACATCGGTCGCTATAAATAGACTATCAACACGGGAACTTGCTAATTATTCCCATCCCTCTGTGTCATCCCTTATTAGCCTGGATCTTCCCGGCGACCTGCCGATTGCACCAGATGCTGCTCTCCACCAGCGCCTGGAGCCCATGCTTGGGGACAGGGCCGTGATCCCCCCTGCTGTGTGTGCAACTCGGTGGCAAACCAGGACACAACCTCAGACGGCAAGCCCCCCGCTCCCAGCACCCCATTTCCTGCCTCCTCAAGACCCGTCTTTAACACTAGATGGTGGTATCTTCATGAAGCTTCAGCCTGAGGATCAGCAGCTGCTAGACACGGCACAAAAACTCCCCGGAAAAGCCAGGTGAGATATTGGTGGTGTGAAAGAGCCACTCAAAGCCCCTTCAGGGATGATGTGACAGCTACGAGCCCTTTGGCAGGGGATTCCTGCTTTTGCAAGGAAGGGCATGAGCAGCCCCCAATCCCCCAGTGCACCCCAGGAGAGGCTGCAGTCGAGACACACAGGAGGGCGACGGGGAAAACCCCAACGGCTTCTCTGGAATCCCAGAGGAAGGAGCCCTGGGCGGGTTTTAATCACCCAGCTGAGGATTTTGCCTTGGCTCCTGCGCTGTATGGAGGATTTGGGGGATTTGACCTGAGGCAGAGTGAGTATTAATTTGGATTATTGGGATATTAGCTTGAATATTAGCCTCCTTACAGGGGATAAGTCAGGCAGGGCTCCGGGGCACCACAGACGCACAAATACCCAGCAGCCTCCATGTTACAGCACTAATGAGTCGCTAGAGAAAGGCGGGGGGAAACTGAGTCACAGAAAAGGCACCTGCCTCACCCAGCGTGGCGCAGAAAGAAGCCAACACTCACCCACCATGAGGCCACCTTTGGCCTTCATAATAATCTCCTGTGCTTTTCAGAGCTAAATTTAAGCCCTGGTTTGCGCAGCGGCTGCCTGTAATTCACTGCCGCTTTGTTTCCTGCCTCGCCGCCTTGCAGAGGTTTCGGTCTTAGCGCAAAAACTGAAGGGGAAATTCCCTACCCCAAAGTTTGCTGCTGCTGAACTTTTTTTTCAGCTGCAACTCGCCGAGCCCGATGTCGCACCACGGCCGCCCGGCCGGGGGAAGGAGGGCCCCCCGCCAGAGTAAGTGCGTTTTTGCGGAAAACAGAGCTTTTTTGGCTTCACAGGGTCCACGCCGGGCTGTGTCGCAGGGGACGGGGTGGGGACGAGCTTTTCACCGTGTTAAACCAGCCCTGTTCCCTGGCACCGAGGGAGAACGTGGCTGAAGGCAGGTCCTGCCCCTCTGAGTTGCTCGGTGAACGCTGAGCATCTGATTTCCCCAGAATTTTTGTTTTCTCAGATTGCTTCCTTTAATTGCAATTTGTGAAAGGCTTTTCAGGTTACGCAGGAGATTAAAATCTCCTGGTGCAGCGTCCTCCTAGTGTCACAAAAGTAATTTGGGGGAAATGAAGAAGCAGTTAACTACTGAAAAAAACAGCGGGGATCGTACAAAATCAATACAGGCTTGCTTGGAAATGACAGCTCCAAATCACACACTTCTTAATAATTAATTGGCATAGTTATATATAACTCTCAGACAAAATATATCCTCTTAATCTTTAATTTGATATGTTAGCTATGGAGTTAGCTGCTTTGGAGGGTGCAAAATGTTTATCCTTGGATTTTAAGAATCAGTGGGACCCAAACAGCTAAAAATAGGATGCAGTTATGGTTACGGCTTGTTAGTGGTGTGAGAAGCGCAGAGATACCTGCACTGGAAGCGAACCTTACCATTTTGTCTGCAGTTTTCCTTGCGCCGGGTGTGTTTCCTTCGGGCCGGTCGGGATTTCTGCCCTTCGCCCCTACCGGGGAATCCGCATCGCCCTGAGCGTCAGAGGAAGCTCCATCAAACCGATCAGTCGAGCCCCTAATTACAGAGCCGGAGCTTAAATTTGCAGCGCTGAGCAGCAGTGAACCTGGAAAATATGACAGGAAGCAAAGCCGATTTGCATATTTATGCTAATCGAGATCGCACGAATCTTTCAAATTAAAACGTACTTTGCAGATGGTTTGCAGATTTGTATCGGGCTTTGGTTTTATTTATTATCTTTCAGACTGGTAATAATTGGTGCAATATGGTAAAACGGGAAAGTCTAATCCACAATACAGCTGTTAAAGCAAGGAGAAATGTGTTGAACACAATGCAGAGAGATTTTTCTTTGTAGTAACAATATTTGGTTAACGCATTCCGTGTGGGCATGAGCTAGATTTTAATTTGCAGGGTATTTTGGAGAGCAGATGGGGCAGCTCGGGGCTGAGCGCCTCAAGAATGGGGAATTGTGCCCCCATGCTTGGACGTCATTCCCTTTATGGGTTTGTTGTTGGGAGTCTGTTTGCTTTCAGGCCACTGTACAAAAAAATTAGATCCCTTGGTACTAAGTGAATGGGAAATGCAACCTTTTCCAGGTAGATTTTTCAATAAATGGGACTTTTTGGTTGGTCGGAGCTGAGCTCATGGCAGCTGTGGGCTGAGGGGTGGAAAAGCCCGACTTGGCCGTTCAGTTATCCCCTGACTTGGGCAGAATCACTTCCCTTTTCAGTTTTTTTTTCAGTATAAATTGTAAGAGAACTGGGAGTGCTTCTTTCTTTGCAGTCCTGCGGTCATGAGCACGTGGGATCTCCAGGGATCCTGCAGCACTGCCAACTCTGGTCCTCCCCATCCCACCAGCTTGGGGTGACCTCGGTGGCTCCTCGCTGCCTTTGGATAACACACAGCTGGTCATTTCCTCTGGCTTTTCTCCTGATCAGGTGTGGTGGAGATGGAAGAAATATTCGTCCAGCTCTGCAAGGAGGTGGCCAGACTGCAGGACCTGTGCACCAAGCAGGGCAAGCTCCTCCAGAAGCTGACCGCCAGGAAGGGACCCGTCCTGGGTAAGCAGCGGGGCCGGGGAGGGTGTGCTGAAACTGCAGATCCAGGCTGACAAGTGTCATTTGAACCTTTGTCCTGATGCCGGCAAGAAGTTTGCTGCGGAAAGTGGGGGTAACGTGAAGCTGGTTTAAGGCAGAAACGTGCTCTGCAACCCGTGCTGGCTGTCGTGGCTTTTTGGCTTCGCCTTCTCTGTCAAATGTGGAGTAACACGTGCGTGTGTCTGCTTAGAGTTATGTTAAAACCGCCGCAGGCGTGCCACTGCTTATTCACACGTCTTGCCCCCGGGGGAGAGGGGGAAGGAGCGTGGGGCAGATGGTACCCATTGCCTAGAGCAGTTTTGGGAAGCAGGGGTGGCAGTGGAGCTTCTGTGGCCTGGAAACCACCCAGGGAAATGTTCTTGCCCTCCCCAGCAGCCTGTCTGGTTTTTAAAGAAATCTCCCTCCTGGTCCCCTGGCTGTGATCCACGCACTCGTCTGTCCCCCCCCAAGCAGTCACATCGCTCCCGCAGGGTGTTTTCTGTGGTCAGGAGGGACTGGTGCGGGCAAACAACTTGCCATGTGCTGCAAAACCAGCTGCTGGGCAGGCTCTTGTGCTCCCCACCCCTGCATTCGCCTCCTTTCCCTACAGCTCCACCGTCTCCGTGTCCTTCCTGGGGCTTGTGCGCAAATAAATGTCTCCAAACAGGACCCAAACCAAAGCCATGACTGGGATCAGCCCAGCTTTTGGGGACGCAGTGATGTCTCAACATCTCCTAAGGTAGCTAATGCTCCTCTGACTCTCAGCCCTCTCTGACTGTCCTCGGATGCCCTTTCTTCGCTGGTCCAGCCTCGTCGTATTTAATCGAGCGATGGGGACAGGCGAGCTTTGCCAGCAAGGAGGTAGCACCCAGTTGTTTCGCAAGCGCAAAAGGAAAACGAGGCAATGGGAAGGGAAAACGCAAACGCTGTTCAAGTCCCAGGAATGACCTCTCTGGCTTGCTTTCTTTCAAAGATATCCCCGTGTCGCTGCCAATCCAGTGCACGGAGGATATGGTCACGGAGGAAGGGGAAAGGCCACCGGGCAGTCACCAGAAGTGCTCCGAGGCCCCGACATCTGCTGCCTCCAACCTGGAGAGCTCTGCTCATCCCCTGGCACAACCGCACGCTGCCGGCATGCTGCCCGGCTTCGACGGCAAGTACCAGCCAAGCGCCACAAACGGCAGCATCTTCGGCGCTGGAACTGGAGGAGCGGCTCTTGCCATTGCTTTTGGCAGCAACAAGACGGAGAGGAGCGAGAAGGTGGATGTAGACATGTGGTTGAAAACCTGTAGGATGCTTCCTACCGTGAAAGTCCCCAAAGAAGAAGTGAGAGCTTGCTGCAGCCCGCAGGAGTTCGCGGCACCAAACCCAGTTGTTGGGGACTCCTTCCTGACTCTTCTGGACCTCTATGAAGCCCCAGAAGCCCTCCAGAGGGAAGATGCTCCCAGCAAAAGCGCTTTGCCTGCTCAGGCTAAAGTCCCGGTAGAGATCCGAGGACCTGTGAAGGTAAATTGTGAGGCTGACGGGGATTTTTGTCTGTGACTTTTGCATGCTCTTCCTGGCGTAATGGCATATGTCAATCTTCAGCATCCTCTTCATCAGCCCTGCTGTAACACATGGGCAGCTGTGGCAGAGTGGAGGCTTAGAGTTATATCCTGAAAAGGTCTCTAGGCACCTAATTCTCCATTTCCCAGGGGAATTGGGTACATAAAAGCCCCTGGGATTTGGCTGCCAAGCAGCAGCTGATGCACTTTGGGAGAAATCCCTCCTGCAATCCTTTCTGAGGCGTGGAGGAACCCTTGAAGCAGTCGATCCAGTCACGGAGGGAAAAGTTGTATTGACCTCCTTTGGATCTGCAAATTAAATGACCTCTTAAATATTTCCTTTATTCTTTCTGATTTATATGCCCCCAAAAGGGTGATTTCTAAAGACATCCTAAACTCTGGCCCCTCAGTCTTTCTGGTAAGCCTTCACAGTGTGTGTTATGGGTGGGACACCAACCCTGGACTTACCAGCGGGGGTCCCCGTAATGCCAAGCCCATTTCCTTTCATTTCTTCTTCCAAATGAGGCCCTTAAAAATTATTTCATGACTGCCATGGCTACATATTCATGGGGAAAGCTACTGATTTTCAGCCTTGGCTATATTTAGAAGCTAGTTTCTTTTTAAGATGAAGGAGAAGAAAGAAAGAAGTGGAAGCGGTGTCTGTCTGGTAAAGCCCTAATGTGCCTTATCAGCACTTAAATGATAATGGCACAAAAAGGAAATTACAAATGCGCTCCAGTTTGCTTCTTACAAAAGCACTTTTCTCAAGTTCTGGCTTGGGTAGTGATTGTAGCTGCTGAGGGATAAGCGATAGGCGATGGCGGATGCTCAGGTGCCATACGGAGACAGGATCCTCCAGTGGATTTTGGCGAGGAGGGAGCGAGGAGGGACTCCGGCACGGGGGAGCAGCCCTTAGCCCAGCCTTTCTGCGGGCACAAAAACATGGTGTCTTCTTTTGGAGGCTGTGCTTTGGCGTGGCAGACCCCAGGATGGCGGCTGGCCACAGCTCCGGGGCGTGAAAAGAGGCTGCCTCTGCCGTTCCCACTGACCGCTTTTCCCCTTCGCTCCTCACAGATGTCCTGGACGCCGGGCTGGATGCTGGAGGACGGTACGCTCGGGCAAGGCGCCGTCCTCGCCTCCGAGGATGCTCAGGCTTGTGACATTTGCCAGGAGATTTTCCCATCGGACGCGGCGGGCCAAGCAGACTATTTAAAGCACGTCTTAGCCCATATGAAGTAGGACTTCACGATTGGAAATCTGCATATTTGCACCTCAACCGACGTGACGGTCTCTGGACCCTCATGAGATCCTGCCGCTGGCTTTGAGCGGGGCCAGCTCAGGTGGCAGTCCTCTTCCGTGTAATCCAGCACATTCTCAAACTCGGTCCCTGTTGTGCTGCTTGATGGGCCAGTTGGGGGCTCTGGGTGTGTTTTGGCTTGTTAAGCTTTGTGGATATCAGAGCAGCTTCTGGCCTGGGGTCAGGCTCGTGGTGGGGCTGAGCAGGGGTGCGGTCACTCAATGGGAAGCGGAAATTTATCAAAATTCACCTTTAACTGAGTGGAAATGAATTTTCCGTAAATAGATAGGGATGTTTGAAAAGTCATATTGGTTTTTCCCAAGAACGTGGAAAGTTGGGTGGGAGAATTGCAAGGTTTTCACGGTCACTAAACCTGAATTGGCCTTTTGAGAGAGGCTCGGCAGCGCGATGACGGGGACTGGATCACACCTTCCAAGCGTATTCCCTGGAAGAGCATAACTAAGAGCTCTTCTCACTCCTATTAAAACCTCATCAGCTCCAGCTCAGTAACTTATGGGAGTTGAATTGATCCCTCACCGGGTGGGAAGAGGCTTACCAGCACCCGTCAGCACGGGGTCGGCTCTCCCAGCTCTGCTCCCGGTGTGTTTAGAGAGCAGCGGAGCAGAAGGGGCTCCTCCAGCACAGGGAGGTGACTGACACGTGTGTTACTGTCCCCTCTTTCTATCAAGTCTCTTGGGGAAAACGTCTTTTGAACGAACGGCTCTGGGAGGCGGTGGGCGGGTGGGACTGGGGGATGCAGAGGATGCAGCTTCTGGTCCTTCACCAGAGCCTGGGTGAACCTCGCCAGGCTGCGGTTTGCCCTCCAGCAAGGTTTTTTGTCCTGAATAATAGGAGCAAGTGATTGCATGTGAGGGTGCCATCCATGTGACTAGAATTAAGATTGTATTAGTTCATTAACAGNTTTTAAATCTCACTCAGGCCTTTGTGTTTTGCAAGTTGCTTCTGGAATGGATTTGGCATCCCGACTTTGAGGGAACTGGCATTGAAATCCATAGCCCGATTCTCCTCTGCTGCCACGGGTCAGGGCTAATTGCCATCTCCAGCTCCAGCATCTCATCTTTAGCAGCGCAGATAATGGTCGTGACTCAAATCTCTTCCCAGAAATGGAGCCGCGTTTATGAATTTGCTGTGACCGCGGCAGAGCTGATGACAAACATCTGCGTGTCCCGAGGATCTCGGCCTTCCAGACGAGATGTGGCACTGGGATGACAGCACCGTGGTCCCTGGCTGACCTGGGCTTCGTGGGGGGAGAAGCCGTTTTTCCAAGGACCGTTTTCTGAGACAAATCCTACAACGCCTTTCTTTAGAGCCCCAGCTTTGAGCTCAGTTCCTCTATTCACGTGGGTATTGGAGCTGCTTTCTGCCCTGGGTGGAATCAGGACCTTTATTTCAGTGAAGGTCCAAGTGGGTTTTCCCACCGTCACGGTGCAGCTTTCCCACCGGCATCTCCTGCTCCGGGTTTCCTCCTGCGGCTGCTCGGATTAATTAGGCAGTGGGATGATTTTATAGTGTTTTGTGCTCTTCTATAGGGCCTGGAAGAAAATAACATTTCCCAGCGTGCTGAGTTACTGGAAACGCCAGATCGGAAAGCAAACTGGAGCAAGAAGAGCCGTAAATTTATTTGGTATAAAATTGTAACAGCCATCCAGAATTCGCCGGAAGGAAGAAAACCAGCCCGGTTCTTGCTTTGAGAGCACGGCCGGTAAATTTAATTTAAAAATCGCAAGCACAGATGGCTTTTCTCAAGATTCAAAGCAACCGTGGCGCAGCGCTGGTTTCCACGAGCGGCCGCGCCGAGGCAGCTGCGCTGGCCGAGGCACCGGATTGCCCGAAACCATGGCAAAAATCACACCGGGCGTGTTTGGGGTCACCCGTGCTGAAATTTTGGCCTGATGCTCCATCCCTGGTGACTCGGGATGGTCGAGCAGTTGAAGTTCAACAATCTTCGCTCCTTGGCCTTTCTCAAGAGGCGCTTCGTTATATTTTTAGATGTCGCCTTGTACGGTGCAATTAGTCACCCCCTTCCCAACCAGATGGTCCACAATGACACAGGAGCTTCTTTTTTTAATCCGGCACTTTCCATTGGCGTGAACGCCCCTCTGCTTCCTAAATAACCTTAAATACAGGGTGCTTGTCTCAGCCACGGAGAGTGGGTGGGATGTTATTGTTTTTGCCCAGGTTCGGCTCACTGGTGGGTGTCGTTTGGGAAAAGGCAGGAGCCGGGCGAGGGCACTTTCCCGTAAGGAGAAATTGGAAAATCGAGACTGGATTAAACCCGCTTTAATTCTCGCTGCTGAGCGTATGCGTTGGGCAAACACAGGAATTACACGCGTCCTCCCTCGGCTCTTGTTTTCAAACCAAGGCTTGAGAGAGCTGGAACGGGCGATAACGCTCCTGGTGGGACCCAAACCAGCAAAAATGTGGCTGAAACCCGGATTTGGGTGGAAAATGTTCAGTTGTTGAGTTTTCTAATTAAGGAGTCTGAGATATGGGGAGGGAGAAGAGGCTGTCCCGGTGCTGGGGGGAGCATGGGTGTCCTGAGAGTGTTCACACACGCGTGTGCGCACGTGCCAGCACACCAAACCGCCTGTGAACACCCCCAAACTCTTTTAGAGCCACGTTTTCTGAGGAGCCAGAAGAAACGGGGCGGGAGGGGGAGATTTAATCCCTCTAATGGGAGAGCGATGAAAAAATTTTGATTTTCTGCGGCAAGAACAATGTTTCTCAAAGGAAAAACTCTGTCTGACTCCTGCGGTTGTCCCCAGTCTCTTGATCGTTCTGGGAATTGCCATCGGAAATAAGGGAAAGGGGGATCGTGTCCCCCCCCCACCTGCGGCAGGAACCCATCTGTGCCACCCGCAAGGGTGGGGAATGGCTGATGGCTCTGTTAATTAATAACTGACCCTCTATTTTCATCTCCCATTGATGGAAGAGAAGTGTTTCTTGATTCCCGTTGCGTTGGGCCGTGAGCTCAAGGAGGCTAAAACTGGAAGATGGAGCAAAGAATGTCCATATTCGGGCAATTCACGGGTTTTTCAAGTATTGTCACTAGAAGAGTTTTAGCTGACAGCGATACCTTGGGCCGGTGGTTTTGGGAGGGGATTTTACATTTCATTTAAGTTTTTTGCTGAAGGCCTTTCTCGGGGTAAAAAAACAGGCAACTGGGGTTAGTGGGAAGGGCGAAGGGGGCGATGGCTGCGGCGGGGGGAGCCTTGCTGCCGGCCCCCCA
>VUYV01000446.1:216824-266879 GCA_008711295.1 Anarhynchus alexandrinus
AGAGGTGCTCCAGCCCTCGGATCATCCTCGTGGCCCTCCTCTGGACACGCTCCAGCAGGTCCATGTCCTTCTTCTGTTGGAGACTCCAGAGCTGGAGGCAGTACTCCAGGTGGGGTCTTCTGCAAGAAGGTCCGTGTGGCTGATTTGTGTGGTTTGCTGTTCTTCTGAGGGAGAGTGGCGTTATTTAGAAGGCAGTTAAAGGCATAATGGATTTAGGCTGGTCTTCCTTAGAGGGATCCTGCCTTTAAAAATGGAAAATGTGGGGAAGGAAAGCAGCTCGTCCTTATGCAGAGGTGGAACAGATACTTCTCCTTCTCCGTGGCTCTGCGCAAGCCCGGCCAGACCCGGGGGAGAGGGGCCAGCCCCATATTTATGGCTGAACTGGTGCCGATCCGATGGCCGCTTTGCGTGTGAGCGTGCCGGGCCGAATGCAGGCGTGGTAACGGGATTTACCTTCTGCCCCCAGACACCCCATCCCAGCGGGTGCAGTTCATCCTCGGGACCGAGGAGGACGAGCAGCACGTTCCCCACGACTTGTTCACCGAGCTGGATGAGATCTTCCTGAAGGAGGGTGAAGATGCCGAGTGGAAGGAGACGGCAAGGTAAATCCCTGCTGCCGGCTGCCGTGGGAGAGGAGTCCCCGCGCCGGTGGCGCCCGTGGGCTCTGCCTGCCCCTCTCTGGGACGCGAAGCTTTTGCAGCTGCTGGTGCCGATGCGCGGAGCCTTCTCCTCTCGCCACCCCGTAGCTCTACTGAAGGGGTTGCAGAGCTGAGGCTGTTTTCTTGCAACGGGGCTGATGGTGCCCGATGTCCGCAGGTGGCTGAAGTTTGAGGAGGACGTGGAAGACGGCGGCGAGCGCTGGAGCAAACCCTACGTGGCCACGCTGTCCTTGCACAGCCTCTTCGAGCTGAGGAGCTGCATCATCAACGGGACGGTGCTGCTGGACATTTGTGCCAACAGCATCGAAGAGATCGCAGGTACTGTGGGCACCGCGTCCCGCTGGGAACGGCCGAGCTCAATTTGCTGCGGTGCCCTTCGCTCCCATATCAAAGCCTCCCCCAATGTCATGTCCTTTTCCAGAAGTCGCGCTGTGTTTTTAAATCGTGGGTTGTTTTTTGGATGTAGACTGGGCGTGCAACAGTCACACCAGCTTTTTCTCCCAAGACGGGAGCCTTTTGCAAGCAATTTATGGGGTTAGAGAGGCGATTAGAGAATATTCTCTGGCCAGAAAGGAGTGTCCGGGCTTGGCAGGCTGCTCTTAGGAACACGGAGTCGGCGTAAGAGCTGAACCTCCTTAAATAAACTACTTATTACAAGCCGTTTCCTCACGTTCTTCTTTTGTTTGGGTTTTTGTTTTTGTTTTTCTATTGCCTTAACATCCAGGATTTAAGAGTTCTAAAGGCAGAGTTTATCTGGCAGGTGACCAAGCAGCGCATTTCTGTGGGGAAGATAAATGAAGTTAATTGAAAAAGCGGCTTTGGAGAAATTATCTTTGCCTGACGGGTCTCCATTCAGCCCTTTCAAGAGCTGGAGAAGTCGGAGCCGTTCTTAGCACGTTTCTCCCCGGGCTCAGCAAATTGCGGTCCATCGGCAAAGGAAACTCTGGGAAAGTCTGTGCTAGAGATTGCTTATAATTTGTTTAAATGTGTAGAGTCTAGAAAGCCTGTCTAGAACGGCCGGATCGGGCACGAAAATTGCATTATCTAGGATGGGAAATAATTATCTTAGCGGAGTGATGAATGAGCACTTTGGCGATGGCTTTTAACAAAAGAAAATTCTTCCTTTCGCTGCAAAGGCTGAACTGCATTAAAACGTCTCGCTAAGCGCGGCTGAGCCCGCGTTAGGGTCTCCTGCGTGGCGCAGCCTTCCCCGGCGGCTTCGGGGGTCGGGACTGGGGGAGTTTCTGCTCTGATGGCTTCATTTCCCATTGCCATCTCCAGATCTGATCCTGGGCCAGCAAGAGCAGTCTGCGGAGTTTGACGAGCACATGCGGGGGAAAGTTCGAGAAGTCCTTTTGAAGAAGCATCACCATCAGAACGAGAAGAAAAGAAACAACCTTCTCCCCATCGTCCGCTCGTTTGCTGATGTGAGCAAGAAGCAGTTAGACCTGCATCCCCTCGACAAGCCAGGTGAGGGTTCCTGCAGAGTTTGGCACCTGTTGAGGGTTTCTGCCGGGCTTTGGCACCAGGTGAAGGTTTCTGCAGGGCTTTGGCACCAGGTGAAGGTTTCTGCCGGGCTTTGGCCCCATTAGACTTGTCCTGGCGAAGGAGAAGCGTCCCAATTGCTCCTTGCCCGTCTTTCTGAGTGTCTTTCTTTTTCCTCCCAGCCCAAACGCTCACTCCTCATCCTTCTCCCACCACTGCAGAAGCTAAAAATGGGGTGAACCATGACACCAATGCGATGGATCTAAGCAAGGTGAGACACCCGTCGCTTTCTTACGCCTTTAGGGCCAGATTTGCTCTTTCAAACTTGGCTGCAGAGTGTTCTGCAGAGTGCTGTGGGCTTTGCTTTTGGCGTAATGGCCTGAAAATCCCTTCTTGTGCCCAGGCGGAGCTGCACTTCATGAAGAAAATTCCCACTGGGGCTGAAGCGTCCAACGTGCTCGTAGGAGAGCTGGAATTCCTTCACCAGCCCATCGTGGCGTTTGTCCGCCTGACCCCGGCTGTCCTCCTCTCGGGCATGACGGAAGTTCCCATCCCAACGAGGTCTGAATGAGAAGCGCAAAGTTTTTATTTTTAAAAAAACACAACAAGAAAACATCAAATTGCACACGTCAGTTGGGCGTCCCAGGGGAACACGGCCAGTGGGAGCAAGCACGTTTCTCCCACCCCCATCTCCTTGCTTTCATTTCTCCCTTCTCTGCTGGAGCGTTTAAACCCATCGGCCAATTTTAATGAAAGTTGGCCCAAAACTCAAATTTGCGATTGGTTTTGATGCGTTTCAAAGTCGGTGAGCCTACACGTCCCCCATCGAGCCACGCTCGGGGCTGGGACCTCCCGGGGATTTCCTTGGGCGCCCTTTGAGTGAGGCCATGTTTTTCTCTCTCATTTTGGTTTTCTTGCCTAGGTTCCTGTTTGTTTTGCTTGGACCGGGAGGAAAAGCCCATCAGTACCATGAGATTGGCAGGTCCATGGCTACTATCATGACGGATGAGGTGTGATGAGATAAGAGATATCTCCGGGTCATTTTTTTTTTTTGGCTTTCTTCACCTCTCCCTGTCCCTGTAGTAGTGAGGAAGAGGGTTTGCTGTCCCTCTTAGCTGCCTGCAGGAGGCTAAAATCCCACCTGGGGGATGGGATGCTGTCCCCAGTGGTGGCATCACCAGAGCTGGTGAAACTTCTCTTTAAGCAGAAGGCTGTGGTGGGCCATTGCCAGGGCTCGTGAAACTTCTCCTCTTTAAGCAGAAGGCTGTGGTGGGCCATGGGGGACGGGAGCCTGGTGGAGATGATGACAAATACCATAATACACAGATTTTTCCTTTTGGGGGGAATATTTCCTGCCATTTCCAACAGGCAATTTGGGGGAAATGATGTTGCGTTTAGCCAAGAGCTCATTGCACTGGTTGGGACATGTGAGATGGGTCATCCTCTCACCAGGTTGTCTCCTCCGGGCAGGTTTTCCACGACGTTGCCTATAAAGCCAAGAACCGGGCTGACCTGGTGGCCGGCATCGACGAGTTTCTGGATCAGGTCACGGTTTTGCCGCCAGGAGAGTGGGATCCCTCGATTCGAATTGAGCCCCCGAAAAACGTCCCTTCGCAGGTGGGTGCTGCGGCAGAGGGAGGCGCGAGGGGGACGGGCGGGAGGGCAGCAGGGCTGGGGGTGCTGCTCAGGGGCCCAAATTCACAGGTCACGTACCCAGACCGAAAAGCGAAACAAATCAGTGGCTACAAACACATATCTTTATCTTATTTCCATTTTAACAGGAAAAAAGGAAGGTGCCAGGAGCTCTCGATGACAGCGCTTCTCACAGCAAACCGGAGAAACACAGCGGTCCCGAACTGGAGCGGACGGGAAGGTGTGAACTTTAATAGTTTGGTGTTGTTTTTTTTTTTCCTGTTTGCCTCTAAAATCTGAGTGTGCACCTCCCTTCTAGCAGAGTTTTGGGGTTGGTTGGTTCAGTGAAGGGGCTCCACGTTACCAGCTCGGTCCCCTGGGCTGGGCTGGGGGGGGGGAGATTTGGGCAGCTGAGCTCAGCCGCAGGGTCATTGCACACAGGTTTTCTTAATTTGGGGTGGAAGCAGATGTGTCAATACCTCCAGGTAGAGCTCTGCTGCTCCTCACAGTGAGGGACTTTGCAATAAGAGGGGATGGGCTCTCACGTTTGGTCTTTTTTTCTTTTTGTTGGAGGGTTTTTTTTGTATGCCTCAATTTCTACTGAGGATAAAATGAGAGGAGACTTCTTTTTAGCAGTGGAAGTTACTCTGTGATTGTCCTTCCGCAGCAAAGAAAACTTAATGTGGTCTTTTGAGAGAATGGTTTATTATTATTTTTTTTCCTTCCTCCAGGCTCTTTGGAGGTTTGATCCTGGATGTGAAGCGAAAAGCCCCCTGGTTCTGGAGTGACTTTCGGGATGGTGTGAGCCTGCAGTGTCTGGCGTCCTTCCTCTTCCTCTACTGTGCCTGCATGTCCCCCGTCATCACCTTCGGGGGACTGCTGGGGGAGGCGACCAACGGCCACATAGTGAGAACCTCTCTCCGTTGGGTGGCATGGGGGAGGATAAAACTCCTGCACAAGTCCTTGCTGCAGTGAATTTGCACTTGGGTTTTTTTTCTCCTAATGGTTTAATTACTCACTGCTGTTTTTCTTCCCTGGACAGAGTGCCATGGAGTCGCTGCTGGGCGCATCCATGACTGGCGTGGTGTACTCCCTCTTTGCTGGCCAACCTCTCACCATCCTCGGCAGCACTGGCCCCGTCCTCGTGTTCGAGAAGATCCTCTATAAATTCTGCAAGTAAGGCTGGCTGCTGCGGCCATGTGCTGCGGGCGCCATCGGAAGAAGGCAGGGATGGAGAAAAGATGTTTTTTTTATACTTTTCTTAGTGGTAGTTGGTAGATTTACGTTGTCTTCTGTGTCGCAGACATCGCACGCTGCCTCGTTAGTATGTGACGGTGCAGGAGACCTCGGTCTCCGAAGGGTGGATGGGGTGGTTTGGGGTTTTTAGGGTTAAAGTGAAGCAGGAGGAGGAGAAACCAAAGGGATGTGGATGCCCAAGATGGGCTGCACAGGGAAGATGAGACGAATCACTCTGGTTTGGGAATGAGGGAAGATTTGCTTTCCTCTCAGTACAAACTCGGGCACTTTTTCACACGATTTTTACTGGAAGTGGAAATATATTTAGCCCACGTATCCAAAGAGTTTTCTGGTCAAATATTTTGAGTTTTGATGATTTTCATTGAAAAAGCAGGAGCTTTTCATGCGAAATGGATATTTTTCGTGACAATCTTTTTGTTGTGGCAACTTTGATGTGAGATTAATTGCCCTTATTGCAATTAAATTTATTATTAAGCCCCAATGTGCTGGCAGCAGGTAACTGGGTGTAAACCCAGCCGGTTTCGGTGTTAGGGCATCGGGGTGATGTGGGAGAACACCACCTTCCACAACAGGGACCTGACCTCAATTAACCTCCGAGGCATTAACAGAAGATAATTGTTAAATAAGGATAATTAAATAATTGGCCTCTCCTCCTGCGGGCCCACACCCTGCACCGCAGCCCCGGGGCTGTCTGGAGTAGGACGTGGAAACGGTGTTTACCATCCGCAGCCTTGACACGCTCCTGAATCGCTCCCGACTTTCCCCGAGGGACGGCACGGCTCGGAGCCTCTCCACCCTGCGTTTTCTTTCGCTTTCCCAGGGACTACACGCTCTCCTATCTCTCTCTGCGGGCCTGCATCGGGCTGTGGACCGCCTTCTTCTGCGTAGTGCTGGTGGCCACCGACGCTAGCTCTTTGGTGTGCTACATCACCCGCTTCACCGAAGAAGCCTTCACCTCCCTCACCTGCATCATCTTCATCTACGAGGCTCTGGAGAAGCTGAGCCACCTGCGAGAGACCTACCCGGTGCACATGCACAGCAAGCTGGACTTCCTCACCATCTACGAGTGGGTTTCTTCTTCCTAAAACGCCGCTGCCCCTTGGCAGGAGCTCAGGGCTGCACCTCCATCGCCTTCCCCTTACCCCTGTCTTGGCTTCTCTCCTCCCAGCTGTAAGTGTGAGGCACCGGCCCATCCCAGCAACGAAACCCTGAAGTTCTGGGAGAGCAACAACGTCAACGTGTCTGGCGTCGCCTGGGAGAACCTCACGGTGACTGTAAGTGCCCCGAGTCACTGCTTCCTCATGTCGCTGCCGCGGGGTCGAGGGGCACTGGCATGGTGCAAAGCTCAGAGCCCTTCAGGTGATGATGGGCTTCAAACTGTGCCAGTGCTGCTCTGGAAAGTCGTTAGTTAAATCTAACGTGTGGTTTTAACCCACTTGGGCCTGGGAAGGAGAGTCCACCTCATCCCCGACATCGTGGGCAATAACTGTCATCCTCAGGACAGCGGTTCTGTCTGGGAGCAAGGTTAAGTGGGTGCTTTGGTTATTGTAGAAGTTGGAGGGCTTAAGTTCATGCTTGAAGGTAGTAATTAGCTTCCTTAATTGGTTCCTAATGACTCCAGGCCTTGCTTTCTTACTCAGCGCTGTCTGAAGGTACATGCATAAACTCGCATGTCTGAGCAGCCCCTCGGGCCGTTGTTGGTGGCAGCAGAGCTCGGGCACGGGGTGGGACGCTCTTACGGACATCTTCACCCCCCACTTGGCCGTGTCCTGTGAGCCCTCCCCTGGGAAGGGACAATTTGTCTCTTCTCCTTTCCTGTCACCGTTGTCGTAGCCCTCCTTCCCCGTTCCCTCTTTCACTATCCTGAGAGTTTCCAGTGTTTCCTTCCCCTCTGGTGTCTTCTTCAGCCACGGTTACCCGCCGTTCAAGCGGAGGATGTGCCATGGGTCCGTGGTACGGTGTCCCATCGCATCTCCTCTCTCCGCTGTCTGCGTAGTTCCATGTGTCACTTATTCAGCTGCTGCCGATCATTAAATATAAATCTCTGCTGGCAGCAGCAGTCCCGAGGTCACGGATCTTGGAGCAAGATCCTCCAAACCCCCTAATTATCCGAGGTTTCCTTGCCGTATGTGCACTACCTTTGTGTCCTGACACTCTGTTTCCCCAGGAATGTCGGTATTTGCATGGAGAGTTTCATGGACCTGCCTGTGGACGCAATGGCCCCTACGCGCCTAATGTCCTCTTCTGGTGCTGCATCCTCTTCTTCTCCACCTTTGTCCTGTCGAGCTTATTGAAGAAGTTTAAAACCAGCCGTTACTTCCCAACCAGAGTAGGTAGAAGACGGTGGCCAGCAGCAGTCTCCACACTCATTTCCCAAAATGACTCTCCTGGAGCACTGAGCGGTGTTTGCCACCGCTTGGTCAAACAGAAATGTTGACCTTGAAGGCCAAGATGGGATGTCCCTCACTCATTTCCATGAGTGCAAAATGATCGTAGCGTTTCCCCCCTGCCTCGTGACCTGCCCCGGAGCGGTGTTTTGCTCAGGCAGTGGAAATCAGGTCTTCCAAAGTTGGTTGTTTGTTGGTTTTTTGGTTGTGGGTTTTTTTTTTTCCACCTTCTGTGCCTTGTGTGCTCGAGGGGAAAGTCGATTCCAATGAGGAGCTGCCATAGAAAAAGACACAAAAGACGCTGTTTCTTCCTTTTGAGGAGCAAATGATGCCTCAGTGCCTTATTCCCATTTCAGCTGTGAGTGCAGCTGTAGTGGCAGACATCTGTTTCCTTATTTTTTTAATATTTATTGGCTTTTTTTTAAGGTTTGAATTTAAACAACCCGTTTCCACCTAATTAAAGTTTTTTTTATTGTCTGACACCAGATCTCGCAGGGACAAACACAGCAACAGTATCTAACCCAGGGATTTGGCTGCATGTCCTCAGAGCGGTGGGAATTTGTTAACCAGCCTTCATGTTGTTGATGTCTCTAACTTTTCCATCTCACGGTATGGCCCTGTTTGCGATGTCCCTTTCAGCTCTGCTTTCTTGCCCCAGGTACGGTCCACAGTAAGTGACTTCGCTGTTTTCCTCACCATCGTCGTCATGGTGCTCATTGACTTCATGATTGGGATCCCATCGCCGAAGCTCCACGTCCCCCACATGTTCAAGGTAATGGGGTGTTTCGGCGTGGAGCTGCTTTCAGCCCTTGGGGATGCCACAAGGTGATGCTGGGATGGGACAGGGCTGAGTCTGGAGGAGATGCTGATGGTGTTACCATCTCCTCTTCCACCTCCGAGTGCATCGTTTCCTTCTGGAAGTGAGAAGACAGCCCCAAAACTTGATACCTACAGAAGTATCTGTAAGTGCTTGCGACGAGTACGCTGGCACTGCTGAACCCTGGGGGAGAGGGTGACGTGAAGTCAGGGCCGGGAGATGATCTGACACAGGGATGGAGAGGAACATCAAAGCCAGTGAAGCTGCTGGGCTGGGAGTTAATCCTGATATGTGTTTTGGCTTTGTTGCAGCCTACCAGAGACGACCGCGGGTGGTTGATCAACCCCATAGGGCCCAACCCTTGGTGGACGGTGTTGGCGGCGCTCATCCCAGCTCTGCTCTGCACCATCTTGATATTCATGGACCAGCAGATCACTGCTGTCATTATCAACAGGAAGGAGCACAAGCTGAAGGTAAGGGGCTGCAAGAGGTGACCCCATCCCCACCCCACTCTGGGCTGCAGGTGTGGGGAGAAGCTCCTACTCCAAATGCTTTGTGAAGGCGTTGGTTTGGGACAGCATTGGGCTGTGTGGCAGGATGCTCTCCTGGATTAGTGATGACACAGGGAGCAAACGAGAGGGGAGTTCGGATGAGCAATCTTTCGGAGGAGCAAATTAATTTTAGAGCAATATAGGAGCACATTTTTGTTTCAGAATGCCAGTGGGAGCTGGGGGAACGAATCCTTTTGACGCGCTGCCAGGGATAGCTCGGGGCCACGTCTTGCTTGCCCGTGGTGGAAATTTCTTTATGAATCAAAATAGTCTTTTTTTTTGTTTGTTTTTCTGAGAAGTAGCTATTGCACAAACCTCCCAAATCCACTTTGTCTGAACTCCTGCCAGATTTTCACATGAGGTGCTTGCGCAAAGACCAGATCCATCCTCATTTGTTGCCAATTCCTATTTTAAATTTTCAAGAGGGTGACTTGCGCCCAAGTAGAGTTTGAGTCTGAGTTGCGACGTTGTCCTCGCTCACGTGCTGTGGGACGCTCTGTTCCTTGTTTTTACTCCCCACAGAAAGGCTGTGGGTACCACCTGGACCTTTTCATGGTGGCCGTGATGCTCGGGGTGTGCTCCGTGATGGGGCTGCCCTGGTTTGTGGCTGCGACTGTCCTGTCCATCACCCACGTGAACAGCCTCAAAGTAGAGTCTGGCTGCTCAGCTCCAGGAGAACAACCCAAGTTTCTGGGGATACGAGAGCAGAGAGTCACCGGCTTGATGATCTTTGTGCTCATGGGCTGCTCTGTCTTCTTCACGTCGGTGNAGCAGAGAGTCTCCGGCTTGATGATCTTTGTGCTCATGGGCTGCTCTGTCTTCTTCACGTCGGTGTTAAAGGTAAGAGGAGAACGCGAAGCGCCCAACAACCGTGAGCTTTTTGGAGGTTATACAAAACCAATCCCCTCCCTCCAGGCCTGAGTAGGTGTGGAGCAGAGGAGGAGGTGATCCCAAACCTTGAGGCTTGACCCATGGTGGGAACCAGCCTCAGTTAGGCTTTCCAGCCCTTCACACCCCAGTTTGGTGTCCTGCTCGCTTGCCTCGAGGACAACTGCTTTAATTCCCAGGTGTCTTTCAGGCCCACCTGTGTTTATGGGTTACCATTAAGCGGATTCAGACCAGTACATCTGCTCTCTTTCAAGGAGGCAGCACGTTATGGGATGCAATTTGCTCCCCCAAATGCCTCCGAACAGCCGTTCCCAGTAGCTAAACACACCGAAATCATCCCCATGGGCTTCCTTGCGTGTTCCTCCCACAAAGTCATCTCAGCTGTAGGCTAAAAGGAGGCGCTTTGCTTTTGCGCGTTGCCACAAGAATGTGTAGAAATGGTTTTCTGCCGTCACAGAACGTGGCATATAGTAGCATGGGTGAAATCGCCTGTTTTCCTCCAACCTGTCAGGAAAATAGGATTATTCTGATGAAATGTAACTCAGAAGCTCAGCCTGAAGCAGAGCATTAACTCTCTCACTCACACGCACAAAATCTTTAAGGGTTAAGAGCCGACACATCTCTAACCCTGTGGAAACTGGAAAGCTTTAGGCAATTTTAGGCAGCGCCTATAGAAGAGAGCGGTAATACTGAAAATGCAATTAAAAAATTAAATTATTACATTCTTTTTTTTTTTAATTTCCCAGTTTATACCAATGCCTGTGCTTTATGGTGTCTTTCTCTACATGGGTGTGTCGTCGCTCAGAGGGATTCAGGTACGGACTCTTACAGCGCACAGCGTGGTGGTTCTCTGCTATTTCATCTGCAGAGAAGCAGGAAAAAAGCAGTGGCGTGGGAGAAAACCTCTCCAAAAGCAGCAGTGGAAATCTTTTGTATAAGGCAAAGATTGGTGGGGGCACAGGAGGTGCGTAGGGCGGGAGGACCAGGCAAGTTCAGTGCGCTCTGGTCATGGTTTGGGACAGGGCAGTGTTTGGTTTGGTGAAAACGGGGGAATTCGGTGCAAAGAGAAGGCAATTTCTACCGCCGATGGAAATCCTCGCTGGGGGATTCAGTGGGCCCAGAAATGCCAAATAACAAATAGAAGAATAGAATATATTAAATATATATTTTTATAGAAGAAGGAGGGGGGACATGGTGTGAGGAGAAGGACCTGGGGATGCTGATTGATGAGAAGCTCAACATGAGCCAGCGATGGGCGATCGCAGCCCAGAAGGCCAACCGCATCCTGGGCTGCATCAGGAGAAGTGTGGTCAGCAGGGCGAGGGGGGGATTCTGCCCCTTTGCTCTGCTCTGGGGAGACCCCACCTGGAATACTGCCTCCAGTTCGGGGGGTCACAACAGCAGAAGGACACGGAGCTGTTGGAGCGGGGCCAGAGGAGGCCCCGGAGATGCTGCGAGGGCTGGAGCCCCTCTACTGGGAGGACAGGCTGGGAGAGTTGGGGGGGTTCAGCCTGGAGAAGAGAAGGCTCCGGGGAGACCTCAGAGCCCCTTCCAGTGCCTAAAGGGGCTCCAGGAGAGCTGGGGAGGGACTTCTGACAAAGGCATGGAGTGATGGGACGAGGGGGAATGGCTTCAAACTGGAAGAGGGGAGATTGAGGTGAGATCTGAGGCAGAAATTCCTGACTGTGATGGTGGTGGGACACTGGTCCAGGTTGCCCCGAGAAGCTGTGGCTGCCCCATCCCTGGAGGTGTTCAAGGCCAGGTTGGACGGGGCTTGGAGCAACCAGGGCTGGTGGGAGGTGTCCCTGCCCAGGGCAGGGGGTTGGAACTGGATGATCTTCAAGGTCCCTTCCAACCTAAACCATTCTATGATCATATAATAGAAGAACGTGGAATAATTGCAATTTGGTGGGCAGCTCTCGTGGGCACACTGGTTTATAGATGGAGCGAAGGGAAAACGGGTGCTGCTCCCAGGAGGAACAAAGTGGGATCCAGGATTTCTCACTGCGAGTGAGATCCTGAAATCTCCTTCCACGTCTCAACAGGGCCAGAAACTTTCAACAGTCCCAAGGGGGGGTAACTTTTCTGCTTTTATTTTGCAGTTCTTCGATCGCTTGAAGCTCTTTTGGATGCCGGCGAAACACCAGCCGGATTTCATCTACCTGCGGCACGTTCCCTTGCGGAAGGTGCATTTCTTCACCATGATCCAGCTCATCTGCCTCGTCCTGCTCTGGGCCATCAAGGTGTCCCGTGCTGCCATCATCTTTCCCATGATGGTAAGAGCCGGTGCCGCTCGGTGGTGAGACATTTGCAGCGTTGGAGCGAGATGGAGCATCATCTCTGACCTCACCGCATCTTCCCTCTTATTTTGTGAAGGTTTTGGCTCTCGTTTTTGTCCGGAAAGTGATGGATTTCTGCTTCTCGAAGCGAGAGCTCAGCTTCTTGGATGACCTTATGCCAGAAAGCAAAAAGAAGAAGTTGGACGATGCCAAAAATGAAGCCAAAGAAGAAGAGGTAGTGCTTGCTGGGCGCTCGGGGCTGGATGTCTCCCTCGGGCTCCGAGATTGCCTCTTTCTATCACAGCTTCTCTTTAAATGTTGGGGGAAGATCCGAACTCAATAGAAATAGATCCTGATAGCCTGGATCCCGCATCGTAACCTTTTTTTTTTTCCTAAATTAGCAGTGAGCTTAACACTTGAACAGCGGTATGATTTTTAAAGGAGTCATTTATAATAAATATTATAATTATGATGGAAAGATTTGCTCATATGGGTGGTTTTAACCCCCACCAAAATGTTTGGAGTGAAAGGTCTTTACCCTGCTGCGCTAACGGAAGGACAGGAGAGGGCAGCGGGTGGTGTTTTGCTGGGTGTTTAGTTTATCTCCACTTTGATCATAGACAGAGAACTTTGATTTGTCCCTTTTCGTGTCAGGAGTCCCAGAAGATGATGGAAGCTGCTGCTGCAAATTCCATTCGGCTGAAACTGGGCAAGACCAGCAGCTTGGATATCCCAAAGCAAAGCAGCGACAGGTAAAGCCTCGCCACGCAGCAGCACCCCCGGCAAGATTAGCCTGAAGGGGTTTGGCGGAATTTTCTCTGCTTTTATCTTTGCTGAGCGTCCCACCGCCACGCACTCAGCTCGGTGGGAAAAGCAAAGTTACGGGCAGGGCTGCAGGAGGTGGTGGCAGGGCTCTGCCTCCGAGCAGAGCGGCTGCATGACTCCCATTTGACCCCCCAAAAACTTGCCTCATCTGTGACTTTATGGTAGCTGGAGATCCTCCTCCTTAAAAATGAGGAGTTGCAGGTCTGGTCTGGCCCAGCGGTGGCTTAAGGAGCCCACTCCAGGGCTAAACACAGGCAAGAGTTCAGTATCTTCATCAATGACCTGGATGAAGGGATGGAGGGTACCACCAGCGAGTTTGCTGGGACACAGCACTGGGAGGGGTGGCTGACACATCGGAGGGCTGTGCCGCCATCCAGTGTGACCTGGACAGGCTGAGAGTTGGGTGGAGAGGAACCTCATGAGGTTCAACAAGGTCAGTGTGGGGTACTGCATCTGGGTGGGAATAACCCCAGGGACCAGTACAGGTTGGGGGTGACCTTCTGGAGAGCAGCTTTGTGGAAAGGGACCTGGGAGTTCTGGGGGACAACAGGATGGCCACGAGCCAGCAATGTGCCCCGGTGGCCAAGAAGGCCAATGGCCTCCTGGGGGGCATCAAGAAGAATGTGGCCAGCAGGGCGAGGGAGGTCATCCTCCCCCTCTGCTCTGCCCTGGGGAGGCCCCATCTGGAGCACTGTGTCCAGTTCTGGGCTCCCCGGGTCAAGAAGGACAGGGAACTGCTGGAGCGGGTCCAGCGAAGGGCTACGGAGATGATGAGGGGACTGGAGCATCTCTCTGCTGAGGATCTCTAGAGGTCCCTTCCAACTCTGAAAATTCCGTGATTCTGTGAAAAGCTGAGGGACTTGGGGCTTTTCAGTCTGGAGAAGAGAAGACTGAGGGGGGATCTTATCAATGCTGATAAATCCCCAAAGGGAGGGTGCCAGGGGGATGGGAACAGTCTGTTTCCAGTGGTGCCCAGTGACAGGACAAGAGGGAACGGGCACACACTTGACCATAGGAAGTTCCATCTCAGCCTGAGGAGGGCCTTCTCTCCTGTGCGGGTGGCAGAGCACTGGCACAGGCTGCCCAGAGAGGTGGGGGAGTCTCCCCCTCTGGAGCCATTCCAAACCCGCCTGGACGCCGTCCTGTGCCACTGCTGGAGGTGCCCCTGCTCTGGCAGGGGGTGGCACTGGGGGAGCTCCAGAGGGCCCTTCCAACCCTCACCAGTCTGTGGTTCTGGGAAGAGCCTTTGCACAGAGCTGTAGCTCTGCGGCTCTCCGGTTTGCCTCCCAAAACTCCTCATCCAGCAACACCCGCTGTGCTTATGCGGAGCTCTGGTTCTCCAGCCCACCCCGTTCCTCTCGCTGACGCTCTGGGTGGTGTCCGTTCCCGTAGTCACGGATTGCCGTCTCAAATATTTATTGCAGGACCGATCCTTCGGAGATTAATATCTCGGATGAGATGTCGAAAACAACCGTGTGGAAGGCTCTCACTATGAACACGGAAACAGTCTGACTCGGGGGAGGAAAGAGGTAAAGGATCGCGTGGGAACGTGGCCGCGCTCCTCCGCAAGCGGCGACGCGTACCTATGGCTTTTTTCTTTTTTTGCCGGCAACGGCGACGACCGCGGCACGCGGACCCGCTCCTCTCTGCCGGTGCGGTCCCACGAGCGGGGCAGCAGCCCCACTGATGACGTTCTCCCTCTTTTTCTCTCTCCTCCTTCCCCCCCTGAACTCCAGTTTTCATGTTTAGGAATCTTCACTTTGAAGGAGAGGCGTGAGAAGGTGACTCAGGGATGTGCCAACGCAGACGCGGGGAGAAACCGCTTTTTATTTTGTTTTCCAGTTGGAGGATTCCCATTTAAGCCATGGCGATGTTTTCAGCTGTCCTTGGTGTGCTTCAGGCATTCACTCTCTCTAGACCAGCAAACTGAGGTGCACATCACAGTCGGTGGGAGTTCGGTGTTGTTCCGCCTCCGTGTGTTCGTGCGTGTGTTGTTGCCGTTTCGTAGTGGTAGAGGGACTGCTACCGCTTTATCCTTCCGTGCTATTTTTTTAATATCTAATTCCTCCTCTTCTTTTTCTCTCTTTTTTTTTTTTTTTTCCCCCCCCAAATATAAACTCTGAATGTTTCTGTTATATTTGACGCGTTCTCCGCTTTCTTCTTCATCGCGACCAGGTTCTCGGGTCTGCTTTGGGGTCCTGCCTTCGGGTCGCCCTTCCGTCCCTCGCTGGCAGGAGAGGGATGCCCTCCGTGGCGGGGCAGCGTGGAGCGTCCGAGCGGTTGGGCCGAGGCGAAGGAAAAGTGCTCCAGTTTTACATCAGGGTTTTTTTTGGGGATTTTTTTTCTTTTGTTTAGGTCTTTTTATTATTATTATTTTTCTTGCTTTGGCTCTGCCGTCAGCCCAGGAGCTGCAAAAGGCAGAAATGGCACCTTCTCCTCCCCGGGCTGTTAATTTAATCTAAGGCAGCGCTTCAAATCAAACCCCTCCAATCCCCCGGGTGGTCGCGGGAGCGTCCAGGCGGGACCTGGGGCTCTGTGTCCCCGGGCTGTCCCTCTGCTGTCCTTCCTTTTCCCTCCCCGGCTCTCTCTCTGCGGTGCTTTTTTCCTTCTCCCCTGTCCTGGCAAAGCCGCGTCTCTCGCAGGGTGGGATGAGCCCGGAGGCAATGGGAAGGTGCCTTTTCCTCCTCCTTTTTCCTGCCCCTTTGCAGGAAGAAGCTGTTGAGCGGAGATGGTTCTCGTGCTCTCTTCGCATCTCGGGGGTATGGGGGGGTCGTTGGGCTGCGGCGTGGGGCCGCGGAGCCCGGGAGGAGAGGACAACCCCAAACTGAAGGTCCCCTTAGCCCTCCACCAGCACCGGTGGGATGGGTGCGGGGACCCTCCTGCCATCGCCTTGTCCTTGTCCCCCTGCGGGAGCCTTTTTCTGCAGCAAACCGACCCAAAACGACAACGGCAAGTTGGTGCTTCTCGCTAAATGGGGAGGGGGGAGAAAAAAAATTAATAATCATCTATTAGCTTGCTTTGTAAGGATGGAAGTGGCGCATCACCAAACAGGGCCAAAATCCGGCGGCTTTTACGGGATGGGGTTTTGCAAAGCAGCTGGTGCCGGCGCTGAGCGGTGACGGTCGGAGGGGGAAGAAATTGGTTGAGCCCTTAAAAAGGTGAAAAGAAAAAGGCTCGGAGGAAGGGAAAGGTGCAACGCCGGGGTTTCCTTGCTGCTGTTCCTCTGGGATGCCCGTGCGTGTCCCCTCCACGCTGCCCTCGGGGCAGGACCCTGCGCTGCTCCGGCTCTGCCTCCCCGGAGGGGAAAGGTCCCGGCGCAGGAGAGTCCCCATCTCTCCCCCCTTCCCAAAAAGAAACTTTAATTCCCGGAGAGGTAAATCCTTACGCCGGTGCCCCGCAGTGGCTGTGGGGCTGGGTGGTTGTGGTACCAGCCCTATTGCTGCCCTGCCCTTAAAATGGAATTATACACTTCTCATATAGGACAATTTTGGGGTTTTTTTTCCGTTTTATTTTCCTCCCTGTAAGAGGAGGGAGTCGGGCTGAGCTCCGCTCGCCCCTGGCAGGGACCGGGGCCGGAGCCTGGCATTGTTTTCGACACGGGCCGGGCATCGCTCCAGCGGAGATGGAAAGGAAGAAACCCACCCTGGAGGGGAAAACGGGGCCGGTTTTGGGGCAGAGCAGGCTGAGTCCGGCTCTGCATCTCCCCCCTCCCCGGGGGGGCCGTAAAACCTTGGCCGCTGCCTCGGGAATTCCTTATTTAAAAAACAAAGCAGGTTTCCCCGGTGTGGCTCTCTTCTGCATTTGAAGCTTGGGTTGTTTTTTTTTTTTCTCTGTTTACAGGGTGAGATTTTTTTTTTATTTATTATATTTTTTTTTAATTAAATGAGAGCTGAGGTCTTGCTTAATAACGTGACTCTGAGCCACCTAAAAGGTGGCTGTAACCCCCCGGGCTGACTGTGGGACTCAGCGCTGCGCCTGTCCCCCCCCTTAATACCCCATAATCCCGTGGCCGGCTCCTTATTTTGGGAGGATTTAATATTTCCCTGTGCAGAGGAGAATTAGACGGGGAGGAGTCAGGAGAAAACCCTCTCAAAGCTGCTCCTGGAGTCGCTTTAGGAATAAAAAGAAGTATCCTTGAAGTGACCCGCACTGCTTTAGTCGGCAGCGAAGCCCCTTCCCCGCGAGGTGGGACGGCCGCCGCGTGTTCTCCTCTTCTTCGGTGCCTTAAAACAGCTCCTCAAATCCCCCGTGGGCCCCTCGGAAGAAATTTCCTAAAATCATGTGCAGAGATCCCTAAAGGGGAGGGGGGGAAGATGTAAAAAGGTAATAAATAAGGTGCTGGCACTATTTTTTTTTTTAATTTAATTTTTTTTTTTTCCCCTCAGTGCATTACATGTAGAAATACAGAACTTATTTTTGTTGTGGAGATGCTGAAATGTATTTATTTTATTGTAAGAGATGATCTAGTTTGGAAACGCTCCGTGTTGTAAATAAAACTGAGGGGAGGGGGGGAGTCCACCAAGCGAATCTCTGTTCTTTATCGCTTTGAATCTTTGTGCGGTTTTGTGTTGGGTTTTAGTTTGATTTTGGGTTTTTTTTTTTTAAATTTGATTTATTTCGGGTTCATTCTGTGGAACAAAAATGACATAACTCCCTGTCGCCGTCGCGTGGGTCCCGTCGGTGGAGCATCGCTGTGGTCTGACGCGTTCCCCCCGCCGGAGCCGGGACTGTCGCCCGTTATTCTTTTGTTGCCCATTGAACAGAACGGGGAAAAATAACAGAATAAACCTCTGGTTTGTCCCGCTGCGCCGCTGCCGTGTCTTTGGGAGGGCGGGGAGGAGGCAGAGGGGGCAGCGGAGCTTTTTGGGGGGTGTTGGAGGTGATGGGGGAGTGGGCAGCGCTGATTTTTGGGGGGAAAGCCCATCTCCCTGGGGCTCGGGAACCAGCTGACTGGGGAAAGGGTTGAAATTAGTGGGTCTGGGGGTTTGAAAAAGTTAATTACTTAACTATTTTTGGGGGTTTCATTTGTTTGTTTTTTTTTAATTTGGGTTTTTAAATTTGGGGTTTTTAAATTTTGATGTTTTCTTTAATTTGGGTTTTTTAATTTGGGGGTTTAAATTTTGTTGTTTTCTTTAATTTGGGTTTTTAAATTTGTTTTGGTTTTTGTTTTTTTTTTTTTAAATTTTGGTTTTTTTTTTGCGCTAGTAATTGCAATGAGCTCTGCGTTGCAGGAGGGAGGGGACAGCAGTGTCACACGTGTCCCCTCTGCCAGACCTTGGGGTGAAGAGGGAGCTCGGAAGCGGGACTGGGGTGATGGAGGGGCCGGTGCACGACAGAAATCGAGTGGTTCCTCCTGCGTTTTTGGGGGGTATATTTTTGCCCATTTGCAATACAGTTAATGAGCATTAAATTAAATCAAAGAGATTCTAGTTATCTTTCATACAGTATTTTTTTTTATTCATTTCTTTCAAAGTACCCTCTGGCACAGGTCTGTGGGGTCAGGCGGGCGCATCCCCCAGTGCCCTTTTCCCTAAAACTCGAGGAATTGAGTGAAAAAAGAGAGCACCTGAGCCGAGCCGGGGGTCGGAGCCTGGAAATCCCGGGGGACCGGCGGCGCGCGGGATCCCGATGGGATGCACGGAGGGGTCGGAGACGTCAGAAACCGGCTGCCGGATTTAGGGAAGGTTTTATTACGGTTTAGGGAAAGCTGCAGGATCCGCGGCGCCGCGGGAGCGGTTACAGAGAAGACGGAGCCAGAGAAATCGAGGTTTGAAGGGGCGGTCGAGCCGCGGGGGAGAACTTTCGGAGGAGGTGATTGGGAAACTCCGAATGGGAGAAGGCGGCTGCACAGAATGGACAAATCCTTCCCGCGGAGCATCCGATCGCTGGAGGGCTCCAACGTCGCCGGGCTGATGGTGCTGCAGAGCCGATGCCTCGATTTGCCGTTTAGTTGTACCTTCAAATTAAAAAGCAAACACACACCTTCACGGAATAGAAACTCCCCCTAAAATCCCTTTCGGTGCTTTGAAACGGCGGCGGAGACTTTCTCGTTTGCAAAGGAGCGTCTGCTCTGCTTCGAGGAGACCGAAACACGATCAAATCCCCGATAAATGCAAATGATCCCACCGGGGTCACACTGAAACGAGGTGTAAAATGTCAGAACGGAGCCCGGTGAGAACAAAACAGCCCCATTCCAGCGTCAGCTATTAAATCCCCTCCGAAATAGCTTAATTTTCCTTGTCTTATTTTATTGCAGATAACCACCAGAGAATCCACGTGAGCCAGCGACAACGAGCAGCAGCACCGGGCGCGGGGGGCCCCTCTCTGCCTTCGCCCCCCCGATTTGTGGCTACATTTTAAACCCCCTCATTTATTCAGTTTTAATTCACCGCGTTTGCTGGTGGAGGTGGTGGTGGTGGTGGGGTGTGACTTACGCCAGCGGTGGGACCGCGGTGGGGACGGGGATGCTGCGGCGCTCCTCCCTCGGGGACCTCTTCGTGGAGCTGCCGAAAATAAGAAAACACCCCGGGGTTGGCGGTGGGGGGGAGACTAAAACTGCATTATCCATTGGGATGGGGGGCTGGTGGAGGGTTATTTCCCAGTGTCATCCCCTTCCCCGCTCCCCGAGTCACCTGTACCGCTTGGTGTTGATGAGCCAATGCACGAAGTCCTTGGCCTTCATCTTGTCCAGGTAGCGGGTGAAGTCGCTGGTGAAGGTACCTTCTGAGTGTCGCTTGACGTCGGCCACGAAGCTTCGGGCGCTTCGGGATTCGTACGACTGCCACCTGCTCGGGGGGAGACGGGGTGGACACACAAAAACGTGGTTTGGCGCACAGCGGTGGCGTGGGGACCCTGCACACCCCACACCCCCCCGGCACCGCGTCCCCAGGGCCGGGGCTGCGTCCTCTGAGGGACTTTACTGTGTGGGGCTTCCTCCAGAAAAGGGGTAATAATACATAAAAATAATTTTCAGGTTTGGGGGGGGGTCTACCAAGCCTGGCCAGGGTTGTTCCCGACATCAAATATCTGCAATATCCAATCCTCTATTATTTGCCCTATGTCTTGCTCGGCCATGGGGGGGGTTGGTGCCCCCACCCCGGTCCCTGCTTGTGGCTCCTGGGAGGCAGCACAGTGCCACCGACCCCCCCCAGCTCCAGCGTGGACACCTATTGGTGTCTCCCCCTCTTTCTTTCACAAATTCACCCCGGCAGAAGCTCCCCCGAAGGTCCGCGCCGGCACGGACGGGGGCTCAGCGCCCTGCCCCAACCATCGCCCCGTCCCGGCTCTGCCCCACCGCGTCCCCGTCTCCGGTCTGACACAGAATTGCTGAGGGGGGGGACACACGGCCATGGCCCTGCGTGGGCTGGCGGAGAGCCAGGAGGGAGCTTGTCCGGATAAATACAAAAGGAACGGGCACGTGGCAATAGCCCCGGAGCCGGGAGAGCCGTCGGCGTCGGGAGCGGAGAGGGCTGAGCTGCCGCGACAGCCCCTGCCACCGCCGGCCACCTCCAGCGCCCCGTACCTGGACGTGTCACCCGAGTCCTTGGGGCCCATCTGCCACCCTGCCGGGATCAGCACGGCGAACACCAGCCCGGAGAGGTAGAGCCACCGCAGGAGCTGCATTTGTCCTTCTGGAGAAGGCAGAAATTCGAGAGAGAAATGTCCTGGGCTGCAATCGCCATCGTCGTCGTCCCCCCCCCCCGCCACCTCCAGCCCCTGCGGGACCCCCGGCAGCGCGGTGCGGGACGGGTCCGGTGCGGGACAACCTCCTTCCCGGGTGTCCCGGCACCACTTTGGTGGGTCCATGTGAAAATCGCATCCTCGCCATTACCTCTCGGCACATCTTACCGTTGCCCAGGCGCAGGCACGCAGCCGCCACGGCCCGTTTGTGTCATCTAAAGATATAATTCACTGCCATAAACTTTATCGCAAACCTCCCCTTTTCTAGGTAGGAGCAATATTTCGATCTTGAGCTTATCACCGGGGTGCCGGAGGACTTTCCCGACCGCTCGGAAAAGCGGCTTTCGAAAGAGTTGCTTAATTAGAGTTTTACGTTTCTTATCTTTGCTGGATGCCTCAGCGGTTCAGGGGGAGCAAAATGCCAAACTCCCACCCATTATTTGCTGAAAATCAGATTTTTGGCTGCCTGTCGACGAGCGCTTTCATTGCTCTGGTTTAATTTCTTTAGAGATTGGTAGCAAAGAAGGGAGGAAAAGGCACTTACCTTCTGCAAAGACAACCGTTCCCCTAAAAGCAAGATCCTATTTTCCTCCTTCGAGCTGGTTGTGGCTAAACTCTTCTCCTCACCGCTGCTTTTAAGCTTGTTAGCAGGATGCTAAAAGCTGACGGGTAGGTCACCGGTACTCCTGGTTTTAGTTGGATGGGTCATTATGAATCATTACAGCGTTTTTTAAGTGGGGCTGTTGCAAAAAAATACAGTTGTTGCCGTGTTTTCCACCTTAACGCCTTCAGCGAGGGGCTGGTTTGTTGGTTGGGTTTTTTTTGTGTGTGTGTGTGTGTGTTGTTGTTGCTGTTTCTCTTTTCTATTTTTTTTTTTCCGCTCTTTGGACCGCACGAGTGACCTGTGGGTTTCCTCCTTTCGGGTGAGACGGCCCCGTGGTGCCACAGCGCATCTCGCAGGGAGGAACGATTTCTCTGCCCCCCGGGGGCCGCCCTTTCCAATGCCTTTGGTTTGAGTTAAAAACATTAAGAAAGAAGCAAGAGGAAAAATGTAAAAGAAGCATTTGGGTCCCCAAGCACTGGCTGCTGCTTTCCGCCGCGTGAAATTCGGGTGGGAGCTCATCAGCTGGACAGACACCATCATAGAATCACGGAATGGTTTAGGATGGAGGGGACCTTGAAGATCATCGAGTTCCACCCCCCCACCATGGGCAGGGACACCTCCCACTAGACCCAAGCCTGGTTTCGTCCCCCAAGGTCAGATCTGAAATTGGGGCCGTTCCCCACCATTTCTTGGGTTTGGGGATGACGGGAAGCCCCGTGGGTGGCCGCAGCTCGGGGTCAGCATTTTTCCCCACGCGACACCCAGGCTCAGCCTGGGGGAACATCTGGAACCCATCAGGCCGAGGACAATAGTTTTGCCGGGGCGTCTCCCGGGAACTGGGCTCATTTTTTGAAATCCTCGAGTCCAGCGAAGGAAAAAAAGGCTTGAGAAGAGCAAACCCGAGGGTAGCCCTAAAGAACTGGGTCTGGCCCCGGAGGAGAGGGCACCGGCAGCTCCGGACACAGCACAGAGCCCTCAGCTCCGTGGGAGGTCAGAGGAGCTTTTGAGGGCTGCTCGTGTGGAGGATTGATGGCAGGCTGTGCTTCTGGGGCAGTTTTGAGATATTTGGGGAGCTCTTGGCTAAGGAATGTCTACAATTCAGTACTCGGGGGACTAAATGTGCCCTTTTCACAGAGTCGTGGTCAATGGGCAGAGAAAAGAAAGTCTTAGGAAACCGGGCCACGTTTCTCCCTCACCCAACGCCAGCCACCAGAAGAGACAAGGGCTCCAAGTCCCGATTTCTCCGCCACTTACTGTCCTCTCCTCCTGGGACCTTTCTTCTCGCGGTTGGGTAATTATTATTATTCTACCAAAGAGATTTCTGTAATTATTGTCACTGTCAAAATACGGCTGGTGTTCAGGGGACACTCATCTTGAAGAGCCTTTTAATTAGGGCCAACAATGGCCTTATGACAAAGCCTGACACCAGAGGAAGAAGGTAGGAGATTAATTAGCTCAGCCTTCGGAGGAGAGGTCCAGATCTCCTACCCATCACTTGGATGGGGTATTTATTAATTAGCTCATGATGACACTGTTTGCGATGTCCCCCTGGCCCAGGAAGACACACGCACTGTCTGCGGCGGTGGGGGGCTCAGGAGAAGAGAAATTTGGCTCAGCCAGCGCAGTGCGTGTCGTGTTGCTTCTTGGTTTTCTTAATCGTGGCTCCCAGTGTCAGAGTGGGTTGAGAAAAATGTCCTAGAGGACACTTTCTCCACTGTCCACGAGTGATTTTCACCAGCCCGTTGGGGTGTGGTGGTGTCCCCTTTCCAAGCGTCCTCTGTGGTTTTTCTCTTTCCACCCGGGTTGAGTTGCTGGTGGTTCTCCCACCCTGGAGGACTGCGCCATAGGGTGCAAAGATGATGAGGGGACTGGAGCATCTTTCTGATGAGGAAAGGCTGAGGGACTTGGGGCTTTTCAGTCTGGAGAAGAGAAGACTGAGGGGGGATCTTATCAACGCTTATATATCTTTTAAGGGAGGGTGCCAGGGGGATGGGAACAGTCTGTTTCCAGTGGTGCCCAGTGACAGGACAAGAGGGAACGGGCACAAACTTGACCATAGGGAGTTCCATCTCAACCTGAGGAGGGCCTTCTCTCCTGTGCGGGTGGCAGAGCACTGGCACAGGCTGCCCAGAGAGGTGGGGGAGTCTCCCCCTCTGGAGCCATTCCAAACCCGCCTGGACGCCGTCCTGTGCCACTGCTGGAGGTGCCCCTGCTCTGGCAGGGGGTGGCACTGGGGGAGCTCCAGAGGTCCCTGCCCACCCTCACCATTCTGGGATTCTGGGATTCTGTGATGGGGGCATGGAGCCGAGTTTTAAGATGCACATGCAGATTTGGATTTTGTCCCGTTTTATGACTCGGAGAGGTTTCTGTGGACAGCAGGTGGCAGCCTTCCTCTGCCCGTCCTTCCTCTGCCTCGCAGTCTCCTCATTGCTCAACAGCTCCCAACACACCCGGTCTGTCCCTGCAAGGACCAAAGCGATGTGACGCCCCTTTCTTGGGGGATGGAAGACCCCAGGCTGGGGGATGCTGTCGGTGGTGGCATGGTGATGCCCCAGCCCAGCTGGGGCAGTTTTGGCTCAAATCCTCGCTCTGGGCGCATCTTTGGAGAAGTGCCTTTGAGGACACACGAGCATCCTGTGCTGATGGAGCATGGACCAAAGAAGTTGATAAGGGAAATCTGCTGGACTGCACTCCATGTCCACCAACGCCTAGATAAACTCATCCGTACCCCATCCGACCTTTGCTGCGTTTTCCCATTAGGTCCCCCAGGACCTGCCCACCTCTGCCAGTCTTGGTCTCTGTGAGCAGGAGGAGCCAGGTGGCTCTGGTGGGGATGGTGGGACGTGGCCTCGCCGGGGTGTCCAAAATCAGGCTGGAAACAAGACGAGATTATGTTCAAGCCTGCTCTTAAATGAATCACAGACCTGCCGGGCCTCATTCTGCCACCAGCCAGCTCCTGCTTTGGGCCTCGATTTCCCTCCCTGGCGCGACGGGCTCCGGCTGGCGTGCCTCGATGCCTCAATGCCTTGATGCAACAGCCTGAAGGCAACCACAAAGTCACCTTAGATACACCAAACTGCCCCAATACTACTGTCCCGTAGCTGCAGGGGCAGTCAAACCAGGTGATGGTTAATTTTAGAGGGATTTACTGCGAGCGAGGAGCAATAAAGGCTTTGACTTCACCTTCTTGGATCCTCTGACTTCACCTTCTTGGATCCTCTGACTTCACCTTCTTGGATCCTCTGGAACCTCCGTCTCCCACAGGGGTGCATTTTGGGTCTAACCCAGTGCAAGAGAGCCCGGGGATGGAAAAACCTTCCCCTCTGCATCCTCCCAACCACAGCTCGGAGCCCACTGCCCCATGGAGCAGCTCTCTCTACTCCTGTTTTCCCCACGCTGAAGGCGTCGGTGGCCTCCTCCCTCCCCACCACACTTGCAGGCAATTTTATACCCACGCGTCAGAGCCTCCCGCTGGCAGCGGCTACTGCCAAGGCACAACTGGGCAAAGAACGACCTTCTCGGGTCAGTGGTTGAACCTGAAACACCTCCTTCAGGGGGACGCTGAGCGCGCGGTTTCAGTTTCAGCGTCTTTGGGGTTTGTTTTCCCCGTGTTTCGCTTTACAGGTGTTCTTTAAGAGCAAAGGGAGGGCCATTAAAGAAAGAGATTCTGCGTTCCCAGCGAGGTATTTTGGCAGCTCTGAAGGGCCGTGGATTATTTTCCTGCCTCTTTTCCCCCTTTGTGCACGTGTTTTTAGGCAGAAAACAGTATTTGCCTTTGATGCTGCGGTCAAGAGCCTGCAGTCTCCCGGCCTGTGCTCACAGCCAACCCTTGATGCCAGGGGGTAAGAGTGTGGTGGAATGCAGAGAAGGTGCTGAGCTGCGTGGCAGGATGGGACGAGCTCATTTGGAGCTATAACCCTTATGAATAGTAGTCAATGCCATCTAGCCTTTCCTGAAACCATGCTCAGGCTGTACCTACCCCATGGTGGATCTCCATTTTTAATGAATCTATCGCTTTTCTCCCTTTGCTGTTAACAGAGCAGAAGGAAACCAGGTGAGATCCCCTTTGCTCCCAGCTCCCATCACTCTCCCGACCCCGAGCACCTCTCGTTGAGCACTAAATGTCCATGAGATGTGCATGGCAAGGAAAGCTGTTGGGTGCCACGGCCAAGGGTGCGCTTCTCATGTGGGAAACTTGACCATGAGCCTGGAGAAGTGGAACAGGTTTCGTTAGTGGATGGTTGGACAAGAAACCAGCGTGCGCCCACGCCGGGCTGGGAGATGGGGGAGCTAATGGGGAATTATCGGCAAAGAGCATCAGGGTGAGGCGTGGGGGATTTGGACACTTGGTGGGCATCCAGCTGTGGTGACACTGCTGAAGAGTGTCCTCATCAGTGGGAGCAGCTGGTGGTTGGGGATCACGTGGAGGTCAGATTAGAGGCTCTGTCCTTTCACCTGAGCTAATTGATGCATTTGACCTCCTTTGGCTAAAACCCCAACAATCAGCCTGGGCAGGTGGAGCAGGAGGTGGGACACGTAGCTGAGCCCTCGCTGCTGACAAAACCTGGAGCTCAGGTCTTCCATGGTCTTCAGCCCTGCCAGTCTGGCGTCTCTCCTGTCCCTCGGTCCTCCTTGGCTGTCCCGTGCTCCCCCTGTGCTCTCAGCGCGATGCTCCGCAACGAAAGGTGGGCGCTTCCCTTTTGCTTTCGGAGGAGAGCGGTTGCCGTGCCAGGTGCCATTAGGTGGTTTTGAGCAAGTTGTGGGTGTGCTGAGCAGGTTCGGTCCCTCGGGGCACCCTGGCCCAGCGCCAAGCGGTTGCTGGTTTGTACTGGGGCCCCGTGGGAGCTGAACTGGGGCAGCTCTGGGCAAGTGAAGCCGTGAGTGTGTGGGGAGCTCCTGGGGCGATGCCCACGGGGTTGGGTGGCTGTGGGAAGGTTTGGTGGTTGTGTGCCTGCAGCCTGCCAAAACCTCCGATTTAGGGTGAGGGTGGTTTTTCTAATTACCCTTCTTTATCCAAGACAAAGGGAGATGGTGGTTGATAGTTTATTTCTGCGAAGTGTCTCCCCTTGGCTTTGAAACGTGGAAAACTTTCTTGGGTTTGGTTTTTTCACCTGCCCTCTTCTTCCTGCCCATAACACTAGAAAAATCTTGGACCCTAATGAGACAAGTTACTGTGGTGGGGGGGCTAAAAAGTCCTCAGTAGAGTCTGGAGCAAATGTGGTGGAGGTTTTAATTTCACCCTCTTGATTTCTGCGGGGCCTTAGCCGGCTCGTGTGTGATTAAGTAACCCTCAACTCCTCAGCTTTGCAAAAAATCCCCTATTAGAGCCCTTCTTCGGCTGTTTGCAGTGGGTTTTAGTTTGGCAGCAGACGTTGGTAACCGTCTGATGAAACCTGATCGTGCCATAAATCAAAACTTCTTCGCATTCAAATGCAACAATTAATCCTGGGTGTGCTGGTGTAATTAGATGACAAATTATGCCTCAAGATTCACTTGCTTGTTTATATAGAGAAGCCGTGTTTGCTCAGCCGGGGATGTTTGGTTACGGTTTTCAATCTACCCCAGGGGATGTCAAATGAGAAACTCGGGGCGCTGGGCCCCGCTGCAGCTGCAGAATTCGGACCCTTTGGCCTCCGCTCCTTCACCTGGAGACTGGAAGTGGTGTCTGCCCGCTTGCACCCACTGGTTTTTGGCAAGCTGGAATTGTCTTTGCATCAAGAAGAGTGTGGCCAGCAGGGTGAGGGGGGGATTCTGCCCCTCTGCTCCACTCTGGTGAGACCCCACCTGGAGTACTGCATTCAGCTCGGGGGGTCCCAACAGAGAAAAGACATGGACCTGTTGGAGCGGGGCCAGAGGAGGCCCCGGAGGTGCTGCGAGGGCTGGAGCCCCTCTGCTGGGAGGACAGGCTGGGAGAGTTGGGGGGGTTCAGCCTGGAGAAGAGAAGGCTCCGCGGAGACCTCCGAGCCCCTTCCAGTGCCTAAAGGGGCTCCAGGAGAGCTGGGGAGGGACTCTGGATCAGGGAGGGGAGCCATGGGACGAGGGGGAACGGTTTTACACTGAAAAAGGGGAGATTTAGATGAGCTATTAGGAAGAAATTGTTGGCTGTGAGGGTGGTGAGCCCCTGGCGCAGGTTGCCCCGAGAAGCTGTGACTGCCCCATCCCTGGAGGTGTTCAAGGCCAGGTTGGACGGGGCTTGGAGCAACCTGGGCTGGTGGGAGGTGTCCCTGCCCAGGGCAGGGGGTTGGAACTCGATGATCTTCAAGGTCCCTTCCAACCTAAACCATTCTGTGAGGTTTGCTGGGGTTTGCTCCTGCCGATCCTGGTGCCGCAGGACGTCCCGTTTACAGACGGTCCCACCGCGTGCGCCTCGGTGTGGGTGGAAGCGCTCTGCGGTGGGGAAGAGCCTTATCAATGCAAGAAGGCATTGCTTTGCTCACACCGCTGAAAAGTTGGGGTGGCTGCTGGAGCAGAGGTGTGCTCCTCAGGTGCAGTGCTGTCTCCATGAGAAAAAAAAATATCAGTATTTGGGGGCTGAATGACACAGAAGAGATGAGTAAACTCAAGCACAGGCGCTCAGTCTTGCAGAGATGCTGCTTGTGGAGAGGGAGAGCCGAGCTCTGCTGGTTAATGACGTTCAGCTGCGGTTTTTAGCTCAGAACCCAAAGCAAAACGCTAACGCAGACAACGTGGCAGAAATCCAGGACGAAGACGTATAGATAAAAAGCCGGTTGGTGTCACCGCTGTTTGTAGGTGCATATTTACACACTTGGCTTAAACAAAGCTTTTATCCACTGATTAACTGTTCTTATGGGATTTCTTTGTGGAACACCCGTAGATGTTTTCTTATCTGCTGGGAACAAAATAAGCTGATAGCGTTTTATATCCCTTTCCCTTATGATGGTGACCGGTGCTGATAACCGCTGCCATAATTCCTATGGACTCTGACCTCTAAGTGGGGAGCAATGGCTCTCAGCCAGAAAGCAATTGGCTCTTTGGATAAATAGCTTGAAAAAAAATAAGGAATTTTTAAAAAGAGTGGAGAAAGGGCTCATTTTCTCTGGCTGATGCTGCTTTGGCAGGGAAACAGCTGCTCTGTCACCAAATAAACACAGCTCCTGGGAACGAGGGGAAAATCCCAACTGTTAAAAGTTGAAAGCATCGTTGGGGAAGGAGAATTGATTTTCCTTTATTCGTGGCTTTTTTTTTTTTTTTTTTAAAAAAAAAAAGGCAAATTGTGTAGGACATTTTAAGCTTGTTTGCATCCCCCCTTTTTTTTCCAGGCTGCACAAGAGGGCATTATATCAACCCGCAGCTGCACCTTGCTTGTGGGCAAAAGAGCTCTTGCTCTCTTGCCAACCAGGATTAATGTCAAGCCGGCAGAGAAGGGCCTGTATCCTGGAGGACACATGCCAGAGGATTTGGTTTATTTTGCTGGCTAGTGGTTATTTTTTTTTTTTTTTAGGGGTTGCTACTGAGCTGAACCTGTTCCCTGATCTCATACCCAGCCCTGCAGTTCTGCTGCGTGGGAAGGGTCCCGGAGGACTCGTCCTCCCTCGCTCCTGTGCATCCCGATGCTGGTGGGAGGCGATGAGCTTGGGGACCTCTTGTTTTGGAGTAAACCAGCCCGAATCCTGAGCGGTGCATCCCCCCTGGGTGGGAGCTCGGACAGTTCAGAGGCCTCCACTGGGCTGTGCTTTAACAAAGCTGCGTTTAATCCCCTCCGTGCTCGCTAAATCCCCGCATCCTCCTTTGCTCTCGGCGGCTGTGCCTGGGAAACCCTCCCGGCTCCGGAGCTGACCTTTGCCAACAAAGCACCTTTGTCAGGCAGACCTCAGGGCTGCGGAGTTGCTCTTCTTTTTTTTTTCCTTTCTTTTATTTTCCCTTCTTTATTTATTACCCTTTTTTTTATTGATGTCACCACCCAGCAGCACAAGGACCCATTATACGAACCGCTGTTGGACTTTGCTTGTTTGCAGGAGGGAGATTAAGAACAAACGGGCAGCGGCGGGCTGTATCCTGGAAAGCGAAGGCCAAGAGCTTGAGCAAGAGGAAACTTGGCAGCAGAAAGGGAGCCCCGATCCAGCCGGCGCTCAGCCGGCGCTCAGCCTGCGGTCCCCACGTGCCGGGGAGAGAGGGAATCTTGTTTTCACATGGGGTGATGTGGTTGTTCTTTGGGGAAAGGTGGGTGGAAGCAAGAGCCGGGGGGGGGTTTCCCTCAGGTGGACCTGCTCTGGTTGAGGGTTCTCCTGGTCCCGTGTCCGTTCTCCACGGAGCATCCCAGCAGCAGGCACCCATCGCTCCCCCGTGGGTGCTGCTCCAGAGCACCTATGCCTGGTGCCAGGGCAGGCTGTTCCCTGCCCCTTTCTGGTCCCCCACCTTGGGGCACCTTCCAATTCCAAGCTTTAAGAGGCATTTTTGGGGCTGTAGGAGGGTGTTGAGATAGGAATGGAGACACCATACAGATCTATTCTGGCCCTGACTGGTCTCTGGATGTCTTCTGCCGTTCTCTTTAATTGCATGGTTTTGTGGGGCCATCACTCATCTCTTCCTGTATCTGGAGGCCCCAACAGCAGAAGGACACGGAGCTGTTGGAGCGGGGCCAGAGGAGGCCCCGGAGATGCTGCGAGGGCTGGAGCCCCTCTGCTGGGAGGACAGGCTGGGAGAGTTGGGGGGGTTCAGCCTGGAGAAGAGAAGGCTCTGGGGAGACCTCAGAGCCCCTTCCAGTGCCTAAAGGGGCTCCAGGAGAGCTGGGGAGGGACTCTGGATCAGGGAGGGAAGTGATGGGATGAGGGGGAACGGTTTCACTCTGAAAGAGAGGAGATTTGGATGAGATATCAGGAGGAAATTGTTGAGTGTGAGGGTGGTGAGCTCCTGGCGCAGGTTGCCCCGAGAAGCTGTGGCTGCCCCATCCCTGGAGGTGTTCAAGGCTAGGTTGGACGGGGCTTGGAGCAACCTGGGCTGGTGGGAGGTGTCCCTGCCCAGGGCAGGGGGTGGAACTCAATCTTTAAGGTCCCTTCCAACCCAAACCATTCTATGATTTCCATGTATTATGGTGCTGCATCTCCCTTGCTCTGCCCATGCACACAGCAGCGATGCTGAAGCCAGCGAGGACCACTGGTGGCTTCACACTCCCATTTGGCACCTCACCCTAGTGGTGGCTGTTGCCGGTGGGTGCTAAAGCCTGACCCAATGTACATTCAACCCCAAATCATGCATGATCTGAGCCAGTGAGCAAAATACAAATTACGGCGGCTGATCTTCAGGCAGAGGCTGCGTTACCCGGCCGGGGTGATGCCAACTGACAACAGGAAGGGTGGCTGCTGGCCCTCAATGGCCAGGTGAGCTGTTTCTTGGCTCGCAACGGATTGGTACCACAGTGACTATAGGGCAGAGGCTGAGTAGGAGGGGGGAGGACTCGGTGCTTGTGCTCAAGAGGAGGTGGGTGCTGGCACAGCCTGTGCCATGACTAACGCCAACACCCATGCCTGCCTCTGCCATGTTGCTGCGCGGAGGTTTCTCCCCCGTTGGCACCGCTTCTGCCCATTGGCCCTGGGTGATGCACTGAAACATCTTTATTTGCACGCCTCGCACACCTCCTGGTGCGGCGTGGAGCTCCGCGCAGAGGGAGGACATCTCTGGGTTGGCTTCTTGGTGGCTCACGTTGCTCCGGAGTTGGTCCCCAGATGACTGGGACTCTCCAGCAAAGTGGTGGAAATCCTCCCGGAGATGGGTTTTGCTGTCCCGTGTTGCTTGGGCTTTCTGGGGAGAGTCGACGTGCCGCAATACCCCTCTGCGGCGCTTTCCCATCCTCCCTGTGGTTTGCCTGGCTTTCTTTCTCATCTCTCATCCTGTTTTTCAACGTGCGGGACCGGGCATTGCTCTGCTTTGTTCTCCAGGTGAACCCAACCTCGTGCTTTTCATGTGAAGTCAGAAACCGCAGCTTTGGGCAAAACACTTAAGGTTGCAAAATACCAGGCAGGTATTTTGGTAGCAGGGTAGGAGGGGATGCGCTTCCAAATTGCGGAGCATTGTTGCTTCTCACTTGGGACAGAGCGCTGGAGGGAGCTGGGGGTGACCCTTCGCAGGGGGCTGAAGCAAATAGGGGCTGAGAAAATTGAGAAAGTCTTTGTTTAATTGCGATATTGCCACTGGGTCTCGCTTCTCCTCGAGCAGCTGTTCCTTCCCCTGTCTCTGCAACAGCCCAGCGAGCTTGTGTTTGAGGGACATGAACTGATGCGCAAACAGAGCTGCTAAAGACCTTCCTTAAATAGACTGAGAGCCCTTTGATGTGTAAAAAGAAAAAAAAAAAAAGGTTTCTAGATTGTTACAACATGTGAAAATAGTTGGGCTTTTCCTCCCTGCCAGGGAAAAAAAAAAAAAAAAAGAAATTTTTAAAGCTGCGCAGTAATTACTGCTGATGGAAAAGATACTCAGGAATGAGAAATAGTCTGTGAAATCCTCTTAGTGCAAAGAAATTGCTCATAGGCATGTTTAGGAAATAACCGCATCCATTCCCCCTCCCCCCCCCTTCTTAATTACAGCAAATATGTCCAAGAACTGTGCGCTGCGGTGCTTTGCTGTAACAGTTTCACCTGGTGATATAGGTGATAAAATAGGGGGAAAAAAAAATAGCAGATAATACAAAGCTCCAATAGCTTTGGACTAGCAAAGCACTTTTGGAATAGCAAAGCACTTTTCTAAGCAGAGCCGGGCTGGATGCGCACGGCCGTAGGGAGGTGTGGGATGGGGATGTGCCGAGACACTGCTCGGCCGTGGAAACCCCCGTTTTGGGGGAGAAGCTGGGAAAACGAGCGTGGCGCAGCTGTGCCTGCGTTATTGCGCGCTACAGGTAAATCTGGTGGGAACGCGCAGGGATTAGATCAGCCCTTTGCCGTGTCTGCTGCAATAAAGGTGTTGCTTTTCCTGCGAAATGGCTATTTCTGCTGAGGGAGCGTTGAAAGGTTGGTGGTCAGCGGTAACAACCTCATTAAAAACGGGGCTGGAGAAGCTTGAATGTTTAAAAAATAGTTCTCTGAATGTGCTGCTGTTTCTGGGCAGGTGAGAACAGGCAGGAGGACCTCAGGGTTTCCCAGCCCGGACCTGGGCTCCGTCCCGGCGAAGACAAGGTCACGGCGCTTGCTGGATGCCAGGGTTTGGTTGGGATGAAATGCAGTTTCTCTGCCTGGATTAAAAGCAGATTCTCTGCCGGATTTAAACGCAACACGGACGGGCGAGAAGCCGGCGGGGGAAGGGGTACCAGGGCTCGTGCTGAGCACCGGGGAGGGATGCTGCTGGCCTCGCCGGTGGGCTCCAACCCGCCTTTACCCTGTGGTTTAGGGTCTGCCCCTGCCTGTGCGTGGGGGAAGGGGATGAAATGCCAACGTCCCCCCCTTCCCACTGACCCCAGCCCTGCCTGGGACCATCCTGCCCCTGTTTTCGAGCCAGGTCCTGGATGTTCTTTGTGCTGCTGCCGCCGGATCCTCTGATTCATCCCCAGGGAGGGCTCACACCCAGCCTGGGTTTCTCCTCCTGGCTGGTGATGGTGCTGGTGGTACTGGTGCGGGATGGTCCCCCCCGTGGGGGTGCTGCGGTGGTCCCCAATTCCCGTTATGGGATGGGGTGTGGGACACCCCGGGACTCCTGGTTCTCTTCTCTGGTGGTCCGGAGTGGGTGGATGGGGTTTAGAGCAGCAAAGCAAGGAGGATGCTCAGGGTTCCCTGCTCTGGGGGGGTCTGAACGCACCTTTGGGTGCATCTGCAGGTCTGGGGGTGCGGCGGAGGGAGACTGGGGGATACTGACCTGCCCCCGCCCCATGCTTCGCTGTGGGTCGCTCCGAGGGGGCTGTCTCTGGGATCTGGAGGTGTTTTAATGTTTCCCTGGGGCTGGTGGCTGCAGATCATCCTCTCCACATGAGCGTGCTGCCCTTTCCCCAGGAGAAAGGGGCTTAATGGTCTTCTTCTTATGGAAGGGGAAACTGAGGCACAGGAGCGTCGTCGATCTCAGCCCATCCCTGAGGAGGGGTGAGGTGGGAGGGTGAAGGCAGGCTGCAGGGTTGCATTTGTAGCTTCCTAGCTCTGCTGCTGACCTGTGTGCCCCCAACTAAGGGGTTTTCCACCTCCTTTTTCCCTCCCGCTTGTCACCGACCACTTCTGTCGCCAACCGGATGGGCAAAGGAAAAGGAGGGACAAGGCTCTGCTGCTACCCGGGCCATTGTGGTGCCACAGCCTGGGCTGCAGATCTGCTTCGGCACGCTGAAATGTCGGTGGTGCCGCTTATCCTCCCGGGCGCCGCCGGGCAAAGGCGGCATAACCCGTCTGATGGGGATCGAGCTGCATCTGGGATCGGGGAGCTCCCGGGCGAGCATCTCCCACCCCCCCGGGGGTCCGCGCTCAGCGGAAACCTCGTCTTTGCAGCGAGAAGGGGGAAGAAGGTGGAAGAGGTTTTGCACGGGGCTGGATTCAGGGAGCTGCTGGGACAGTGCCACACGCAGTGTCTCCATGCCCAGGTCAGGAGCGTGGCGCTTTTTGGCAGAGCGTTGCGGCAGAACTGGAAGAGCAGGGCTATGGCAGAAGGTCAGGGCGAAGGTGTGGGTTTGGGGGAGTGTTGTGGGTCAGTTTTTGAGGGCACCCATGGAGCCGTCTGGGAGAACTGGTATGGCAGAAAGCCGTGCCTGAGTCAAACCGGCGAAGTGTGTGAAGGATCGCTGCGGGCTCCTCCCAGCTCATGCCACCCCTGGAGATGGGCTTCAAACCGCCCTGGACCTGGTACCCTGTTGTGGGGCACCTCCTGCTTTCGCCCCACTCCAACACTAGTGCCCATTTCTCGTTCTTGGGACTAATGGCCATCACCTCCCCAACCACCCGCGCGTGGTGCCAGCTGCCCTGGGATTTGGGGTCCGAGCGCTTGCTCTTGCCCTGGCTCTTTGGGATGGCTCTGCATCCAGCTTCATCCATTTTTTTGCTCCTAAAATCTGACACCCAAGCAGATTTGTGCCCCTCACTACTACTTTTTTTTTTTTTTAGATTTCCTTTATTCACAATAAATAATATACTATATTACAAAGATCTCAACACAAAATCCACAAAAAATCACGTCCTTTCTGCAGCCACCAATAAATAGGACGCACCAGCTAATGCATAAAAGAGCATCTATGAGCAGCGTGGGCCCTGTGGCGGGGAGAAAGCGGGGGATTTTTGCTGCACCCACCTGCCCGAAGCGGTCATTCTTCTTTGCTGGTACCTACACGGTGGTTCCATCCCCTGGGCCACCAGACGCAGGGGTGAAATCCTGCGTGCGCCGCAACGCGCGGTCTCGGGCCTCCGAAAATGACACAAAACTTGCACCTAGGCGGGCAGGGACGCGGCCGAGAGGGTGTAAAAACCACAGCTGAGGGGCTGCCCGGGGCTGAGACTCCTTCGCTGGGCTTAGCTGGCTGCAGTTAAGCTAGGAGAGGTTCTAGCGCTCGCACTCACGTAGAGGGATTATATACACAGACACGGCAATACTCCTTTCTTTCTTAGTCACAGATGGTCTTTGAGTTATAAGACTTTTGCTTAAGAGTCTACTGTAGCTGGATGTGTTCATTGTCTGGCTTCGGTGCACACATGAGCCCATGTGTGGGGCTTCTTCCCCTCTTTTTGCTTGTTTTTTCCAACTGTTCCTACGGTGGGGTCAGCTCCATGGACTTCTTCCTCTCTTCTCTGTGCTCTTCCCACTCCTCCTCTGACTCGTAGGTGCCCTTGACAATGGCGACCCTATCTGACATGTTCATGCAGTAGGGGACGAGGATGTAGAAGTACAGCAGAGCGGCCAAGCAAGCCCCAAGGATGGGTCCAACCCAGAACACCTAGAAAGCAACAGGGGAGAAGGTGAGAGCAGGGCTTGGAGGCTGGTGCACCCAGGTCCGACCATCGCACCAGGTCCGACCATCACACCAGCGTCCCTCGCTGCTCCACATCTCCTAACCCATAGAGAGATGCAAATGCCAGTTCCAGGACACTTCTTGGGCTGAAATGCCCTCAGCCTTTGCTTGCTGAAGACATTGAGCTCTTTATGAGCGCAGAGATGTGGTGTGCTGGAAAGGAGGCACCAAGCCTGCTCTGCAAGGCTGGGTCTGAGCTCGCAGGCAGTGCTGGGCGAGTGGAAAGCCTAAGCTGGGCTTCTCTCTGGGATTTATAAACCTCAGATGATGCCCTAGCTCAGTGTGCACCATCGCAGCGGGGGTTTATGCTTGTCCCCACGCTGGCTCTGTGCCATGGGGCTAACCTGTTCCCCATGCATCAAGGCGGGGACAACCTCTCTCGTTCTCCAGCCCCATTTTATCCTTCCAGGCCTGGGATGGGCTCTGAAACACCCAACCCTGTAGTCCCCATGGCATTCGCTGCCTTCTCCTCTTGTTGCCCGCATCGGCCCCCGGCAGCCTCCCTGCCAGCCCGTCCCAGCGTGCTGCCGATGCTCACCCAATGTGCTGGGCTGAACTTCCTCACGATGACCGCGGGCCCGAAGGACCGGGCTGGATTCATGGAGCAGCCGGTGAAATAGATCTGTCAGTGTGGAAAGGAGACCAGGTTAAGGCCCATCACATTGCTCAGCAGATAGGAGCAACTCTTCAGAAGTAGGGAATGAAATGGCCCCTGATGATGTCTCTCTTGCAGAGAGGTGCTGATCCCCCCATCACCTCGGAGAAGCCCCAGTATGTCCCGTGTTGGATATCCCAACACAGGACCTGGGACCAACCGCACAAGAGTATTTTGGGGAGCTCCGTCCTAGCGGGACCCTCTGCCCTGTCCTCCTCCCCGGACACTCACCCCCACCAAGTGACCTAAGGCGACGGAGAGGCCGATGGACAGTGCCGGGGAGCCCACGTTGCCGTTCCTCCTGTTGTCCGTGGATGCAAAGATGCACGCAGCCAGCTGGAAGGTGAGGATGATCTCTACCACGAGGGCCTGGCCCGGGGTCGTGTTGTTGTTGAGCTGCGAACCATCGAGAGCGACAATAATTAACCATCCCTGGGGCTCGGCACCACTGGGAGGGCTCTTAGGGGCTTTGCTGGTGGATTTGGGTCGGCAAAGCCATGTGGGACCCTCGGTCCTCTGCCCAGCCCTGGGGCACAAGGTGCTGTGCTGACCACTGCTCGAGCTCACGCTCCTTACCCTGAAAGGGAAGAAATGATCTTTCTTTCTGCTTAATGCTCCAAAAATCTGTCTCTGCCCCGAACGCCACCCTTCCCGGGGAGCTTTCCACATCTCCCCTTGCTTGTCTCCACAACACTCAGCGCTTTCCCACCAAATCCCACACCGATTTGTCTCTCTTTTCCTGCGTTTCTTTCCCCCTTGATCCTAGCAAGCTGTCGTATCCTGACTCTTCTCCCCTCTGCTTTGTGGACCACCTCCCCAGGAGGCTGAGGAGCAGCCGGCAGCCACCACGGAGGGGCACAGGACGAAGGGTGAGGGCTGGGATGAAGGTTGGGGTGCAGTCACGGGGGGTAAGATGGGCTGTTGTTGTCCCAGTGCCTCTGCACCAACTACTGGGGACTGTCAGATGGACTCGACCCCACTGGGCATGGGAAGGGCAAGGCGACTCAAGCCACCACAGTTTGTTTTTTTAACTAAAGCTGACTGGTTTGGGACGGGGAGCGTGCGGGAATAAGATGCATTGCAGCACCTCATCCTACTGACCGACCCCTCTGCAACGTGTCAGCGCTGCTCCGGGGGGTCCCGACCTGGCCCTGGTTGGAGCGGTAGCTCCACCGCTCCCATTTCAGGTGGTTTCCCAGCACCGCCCCAAGGGTTTGAGACGTGCTCCTCATCCCTGCTTATCTCAGAGGGTCCCACTGTCTCCCCTCCTCCTCCCCTGCCACCCACAGCCTCTCCGCACCCTCCCGCGCCTTGCTCCTTCTTCAGCTCTTCTCCACCACCTCTCTCCATCCACCTCCGTTTCCCAGCTCCTCCAACGCACTGGTTACAGTGGGCTTCTGCTCCCCCTGCCTGTACTGGTTTGACTGGTCTCTGCTCCCTGCCCTCCCCTCTCCGTCCTGGCGCAGCTCCTATCCCAGCACTAATCTCCAGGTGGAGAGGCTGCAGTCAAGATCATCCCAATGGTGTGGGTGACTCACTCGGGCCCTTAGGATAAAGGAAGCGCTTATTAAGGAGGAAAAAACTATGCCATTCATTACCCCGCACAATAAAGCTGTCATGTCAATACTCTGCTGGCTACGCCGGTGTTTGCTTCTATCCCATCCCTGTGCACGCAGGACGATGTGCCGAGACCAACCAACCTTATGGATTTGGCTCTCCGGCTTGGCACCAGCACCAGCTCCTCGCTCGGAAGGAAAGGAAAGCCCGGACGGCAAGGTGAACTATCTCCAGGTAGGGAGACTTACCGCGTTGATGGCCAAGTTGCCGCGGGTATTGACGGGCGTCACGCCGTAGAGGATACCAGCCCCAGCGATGGCCCCGACCAGTTGGGCGATCACGTAGAAGAGCGTCCGGAGGAAGGAGATCTGGTTCCCGACAAAGAAGGCGATGGTCACCGCCGGGTTGATGTGGGCGCCGCTGATGTGGCCAAACGCCTGCACCAACGTACCGATTGCCAGGCCGAACGCCAGCGAGATCTGAAGAATGCTGGGGAGGGCGGACGGCCACTTCAGGGCTGAGCCGAGGCCGATGAAGACGAAGATGAGTGTGGAGATGAACTCGACGAAGACGGATCGAGCAAAGGCCAGGGTTAATATTTCCTTCTTCATGGTGGGAGCGGGTGGAGGGGAGCTAGGAAGGAAGAAATTTGAGGTTTCCTCTGTCTCCAGGCTCTTCTGTCTGCGCCCAGTTGTAGGGCCATACCTATCTATATATGCAAGAGCAGCAGGGAGCTGTGTTACAAGGCGGTGGGTGGAGCCAGGGAATTAGCCAGCCCTCCCAAATTATCATGTGAAACTGGAAAAGTTTCCATCTGAAAATAACTTCGGAGCCTCTTGGTGAACCAGTGACTCAGATATTGGTGGCATTTCTTTCTCCTTCCCTCTGCAAACAAAGAGCCCCTATAGGGTGTCTCTGTGGTCGTTAGATAACGCGGTTGCATAACGATGCTGTGCTCCCTCCTCCGATTTTCCCTTTTACTACCTCTCGCCAGGTGCTGGGTGTTTTGTTAGCAGGCGTGTAGCTAATATTGCCTTCCTCTGTTGTCCTTGCAGACTGGAGAGGAGAGTATTTCTGTTTGAAAAGTCCTGTTGCTGGAGGAGCTCTGCCGGGGCTCATTCGATTTGACAAGGGATGTCGAAACGTAAAGCAAAGTTAAGGACCTGGAGCTGCTCCCAGGCTGCCGAGACAGCTCCACTCCAGGAACCAAGTGGCTTGCGATGGTGCTGGGAGCAGGGCAGGGTTTGGGGGACGCTTTGCCTGGCCGAGGAGCCGTAGGCAAGCCGGGGCTTCTTCGAGGCGCCTGGATGGAGGCTGAGCGGGATGGCGTGGCTCGGATAAGGAGGGCTGATCGCTGCAGAGCCCGGCCGGGGACCTCTCTGCTGCCTTTCTGCTTTGCTGCTCCTTACAGAGCACCGAGCGTGGGTTTCGCCAGTGTGGGGGATGGCGGTCGGGGGGTGCTCACCGCCTGTGGCCAGGGAGGGTGTCTCCTACCCCTGTCATCTCCGGCCCTTTTCTTTTCTTTTCGCCTTTCAAGCTATTGCTCAATGAGGTCAATGATTTCGCTCTTGGGAATGCCAAGCGTAAAGCCACAGGCTTTGCATGGACACGGGCCATGTTTGCATGTCTCCTTTCATGTTCCCGTGGCGCTGCCTTCCATCCTAAATCTGTCCAGCTGCAACCCCTTGGCTGGCAGGGAGCGGAGGGGGGAGGCTCTCCACGCTGGGCAACGCGGAGCTGTCGGGGACTGAGGTTTTGGGGCGGAAAAAGGCTCCGGTGACACTAAACAATGAATTCTTGGTTCCCTCATAGTCCTTGCAGCCTTGTGCCAGGATTAATTTTTTTTTAAAAAAAAATGGGTTTGGGTGCCAGATCTCCTCTCCTCGCTTGGTTGATTGCATCTTGCCTTTCTCAAGTGATGCCATCTCCCCATGCCTAACGCGGCGAGCCTGGGTTGGGGTTACCTCGGCTGCCTCCGCAGAAGTGGTCGCACTCCAGCAGGAGATCAGTAAAATCATTTCAATCCCTCTTTAAATTTAAAAAGCACTAAGAAGTTGCCCCGACTGCTGCCGTCTGGTGGGTGCAGTCAGAGCTGCACGCGCTCCGTGGGGTCAACAGCCGGGAGGGATTCCTCTTCAGAGCAAGAAGAGGGGAATTCTTCCTCCAGAGCCAAAAATAAATGAGCCTTTCTCCTCCAGCCGTACCCAAAGTCCTGAGCTCAGCAAACAGACCCGGAGAGTCTTGAGGGACCGAGGATCCGTTACAGAATTAATTCCTGATAATGGTTTTCTCCTGGTCCTGCTGATCCTGGGGAAGATTGCAGAGTTAAAGACCAGATCTGTTATCCTAGAAACACCTGGTCCGTTGGCATGTTTTGGTGAAAGTTTTGCAAGCTGGTATTTCAAGACACCCTGGACAGACTCCAGCTGGAGTAATTGCTTGCCGTTTCCCTTCAGCCCTGCCTGTGGCTCCAGCCGGATAAAACGCGCCTTGTTCCCATCCTCCAAACCCTCTCGTAAGGCGCCCGCCACAGATCTCCCTCCGAGGCGGCCGCGTTTTGCTGGCAGCTCCTCCGCCACACGCCTGGATTTAGCTAAAGAAGCAGCGGTGAGCCAAAAGATGCTCTCCTGGGTTCCCGGCTGCGGGTAACAACCTCCGAGCAAAATCCTCCGGCGGACTAGGAGATATGATCAAATGGGGTCAGAAATGATGGGGAAAACTTCCGGAGAGAAACAAGGTGTTTCTCTAACAACACGCCATGCAAAACCTATTCTCCTGAGGCTGTTTGCTAGACTTTCCTCTCTGGGGCATTCCTGCCTGGCTCCTGCGCGGGCTGACCGCGTTGGGCAGGCGTTGGGATGGCTCCTGTTCCTCTCCCCGGCCGCATGCCCTCCAAGGATCTCGTACCAACTGAAAGTGCCTTTGATGTGTCAAACGAAATTGCGTTGGGCAAGATGCTGAGCAGGCGTTGCGCCGGTGCCTGCTGACAGACGGACACCTACGTTGGTGGGGTCACCCGCGCCTCATTTCCCCCTTAGGCTTTTGGAGGAGAGCAGGCGAGGAGGCTTTTTGCAAGGAGGACAGGTTCAGCCATCCTCCTCTTCCTCCTCCTCGCCGCCATCGGCAGGCAGACGAGACAACCAAAGCCCACCCATGTCTACCGCTCAACTGGAGGGCCGCGTGGTTTGGGGATGGTGCGCTGAAGGGGGACAGGGACCCGAGCCCACCGCTGGGTTGGGGTGAAGGATGCCTGGGTGGGAGGAAGGCAGCTGGTGCCTCATCCTCGCCCGGGGCCCTCCCGAGGCTCTGCCTCACCTGCGGAGGCGTGTGTTATTAACTGAATACGTGTGTCAGTCCCTGTCGTCCCCAGTTGGCCGGTTTCATTTTCTGAGCCCGCACGGGGCTGCTGTTAATTTGTCACTTCTGCGGCAGCCCGGGTTTCTGAGGAGTTCAGCTCCGTGTTGGATCTCAAAGCCTGGCAGATGGTATCGCAGGCGGCCAAATTCACATTATAAATGCTGCTGAGACCCAGACCAGCCCGTTTTTTGTTTTCTGACACACCCCCCCTCCTTCACCTGGCTTTGTATCTTGATCAAAACTGGCACAATAATACAAGCGCGAATAATAATAGTAACAGGAGACAACTCCTTCCGCTGGAATCTGGGATTAGTTTGGATTAGGTGGCCAGAGGAGAAAGTTTGGTTTAGTTTGCTTTTAAGAGAAAGGGTGTTTCTTGCTGGCTCAGCTTTGGGAGTTTGCAGCAAGGCAAAAAGGAAAAAAAAAACCCAACCAAACAACCTTCTGGGAATAAGTAGAGCAAGAAGTGGCAAACTTCGCCCTCCTCATCCTCAGTTCCTGGGGCTGCTCCTTGCCGCGGTGGTAGGGAAAGTGGTGGGATTAGCGCAAAGCCTCACCGCTTTCTAGTGCAAGGTCGTGTCTCTGTACGGGTGTTTCGGAGGGGGTTTTCAAGGATTTCTCGTCCCTAACCCACCTCTCTGCTCTCTCTCTTCAAGGGTGAGGGATTCCTCTGCTGACCTGAGGCTGATGGTGTTTCCACCTTCTCCTGCCCTGGAGCAACGAGGCTTTTGCTTCCCCCGGCAGCCTGACCCAGTTTTGGAGCAAACCCCCAACCCCGAGACTGACTCTGGGGGTGTCTCCATGTCCCTCGCTGCTCTCCCACCGCTGCGGCTTGAGAAGCCGGTCCTGAAGCTGTCCTCCAGCCGCAGGTGGCTTCTGCGCTGAGCTGGGTGGTCACTGTGACCTTGTAACCCATGAGTCTGTAAACAGGGATGATGCTATTTAAATGCTGAATAGTGTTCATGCTTAATTACGGCACTGCTCTGCTCTTCGTTTAGAAATTACTTGGCGGTCTCTAAGGCGTCCAAATGGATGCAAAGGCTTTGGGGCTGGTCTGCAAGGGAAATGCCAGCACCCTTCATAATTAATTCGCATTGAAATCGTCATTAAATCGTCGCATGGGGATAATAATGTGTAGCAGGGAAAGCAAATGGATGGTTATAAAAAAAAGACCCGTAGGAGATCACAGAGTGGGAAAGCCGGGCTTGAAACCCCGGCGTCCTGATTTTCAGGTCTAGCCCTTTCCAGCAAAGCCACCTGCATCCGCGACGTTAAGAGGCTGCTTTTCTGCTCATCTACGGAAATACTTGGAATTCTTATGGGCCAGTGGCCATTTATCGGTGTCCGGTATCGGCGTTTGCCATGGAAACGTCGTCTTTGCCCATGCAGTCTCCTTTCAAGAGTGCAAAGAGGACACGTGGGAATAAACGCTGCGATGATGCGGGGAGGGAGCTGCCGCCGGGAGAGCGATGTCCCCTCTTTGCGTTGGCAATGCCACCCCGCTGCGCGTCTGCTGGGAAGGCAGGGAGCTGGCTGGAGAGCCCTGGGGTGGAGGTGGTTGAGTTGCATCAAGGCGGAGGGGAACTGAAGGCTCGACCAGGCTCCAAAGCACCTATAAACGCCATAAATAACATAACAGAGAGGAATCTGGAAGCTCCTAAAAGCTCAAATTCTTGCATAATCACCTGGCTCCGAGAGCCCAAGACTTTGCGAAGCGAAATCTCGGTGGCAACATGCGGAAAGCTGGTTACCTTGGTGAACAGGAAAATCAGTTTTTCACCCTGTTCTGTCTCTGAGCCCCAGAGCAAATGCATCGAGAAATCTCTCAAATTAAAAATGTAGATAGTATATACTGATAAGGATTTAAAGAGACTCGTGGCGGTAGCATCCCTTGTTGCATCAGACCCGGAGCACTCGGTGGCCTCTGGAGAAATGTGTGATTTTTTTTTTTTAGGTTGTTTTTATTCCTGGAAAATCAGACTGAAAATTGAAGCAGAGCCTCTGGTCTTGCACCCAGACCCTTTGGCGGAGCCTTGTGAAAGGGGACTTGCTGAAAACCTTGAGGATAAAGGAACGAGCTGGGTGTTTGGCTTCCCCTGTGGAACACCAGCCACCTTCTGAGAAGGTCTGTGGTCCTTTCCCAGACCATACCTGGCCATACCTCCTCCTCTTGCTCTCCTGGATGGATTTGGCCTCCTGACGCCTCCCCTCAAGGAAAACATGCTTGGGAAATATTTCTACATATATAAATAGATCCATAAAAATAATGATGTGCCCGCAACCTAGGTAGGTCATGCCATTGCAAGGCAGGTGCCAGATGGGAGCCGAGTGTGCACATGGCCTTGAAGATCAGGATCTGGAGGATTCCTACAAGGTCAGGGCAAGAAATTCAGAGCAGAAACCCCAGCTCTGATCTCCGAGGTTTGAAGCTGTGCTGTGCTCTTTTCCTCTCTGTCCTACTGGTGTGAGCCTTTCTCTATGGGAGTGAAGCACTTCGCCCTGCATCATGTCTTCCAAGATACCGGTGGGTTCGGTGTTCTCCAAGCCAGGTTGATTTTCTTTCTGTTTTGTTTTTTTTTTTCCCAGAAGAGGCCCCGTGCTTTCCCCATTTCCAGCCCCGTGGTGGAGAAACAACTCAGGCACTGGGTTCGAGGTCTGCGCTCTCAGGCCAGACTATCTCAGCTTTATTCAGAGCAGAGATTTGGATGCTTTCTGATTGCTCTCACCCGCCTCCACACAAGGTAAAAAATCAGTAGGTAAGTGTTGCAACCCTCCTTCATGGACCTGAAATGCTGAAACGAGGGAATGTCTCACTACTCACTACAAGACGCCCGTAAAAGGCATCAGGATGCAGTTCATGAGGTCAGTGCCGAACGGCTGATGTTGAAGGCACAGGAGAGTACAGAAGGGGAGATTTCCTTCACTTGAAAATACAATGGTACTTGTCAAAACAACATTTTGCACATCTCTATCAGCCTTTGCATCTGTCCTTCCTCCCCCGGGTAGGGTCGCTGTTTTGGGAAGCATCGTGGTGCCTTGGTTTGCTCCCGTGCTGTGGAGCACCTCCCAGGCTGCTGGTCCTTCCCAGGATGCTGGTCCTTCCCAGGATGCTGGTCCTTCCCAGGATGCTGGTCCCAGCAGCCTCTCCAGATCTCCAGGTCTTGAGACACAGCAGCGTTTGGGCTGCGTAGTCTTGGACCCCTTGCGACCTGGTGGGATGAGGAGCTCACCAGAGCTTTCCTCTTAGGGAACCGTGTGACTGTGCCCTGGGTGACAACCCCGTGGTCCAAATGACGTTTCTGTGAAATCACATATTTCTGCTGAACACGGACGGTATTATGGCATTTAATTGATATCTTAAAGGCATGGGATGGGCTGAATATGGCAGCCAAGCAGCAAAGTCAAGGAAAGGGATCTGTGTGTGTCCAAAATGCTCTTGAATTTTCACAGCGCCCCAAGGATCTGTAGGGCTTTGCAGAATTACCACCCCAAACCTGGCTGTGCTGAGGACCTCCAGAACTCAGAGGTGGGACAACAGAAGGTGAAGAAAAGCAAGTGACGGCAGGACGTAAGAAGTAATGTGACCTGAGACACATTGTACAGTGATCTTCATTTTGATTTCATGATCGTACCATTTATCCCAGGTCCATGATGAACCCAATAAAGCTTAATGCATGGTGCAATAGATATTGCAGGTGTTTGTTGTGGAAAGTCGGGAGCTCACGGGCAGGCACGGCTGGCTGGTTTCAAATCCTGGCTCCAAGCATTCCTGCTGAGGTCTAATGTACAAAGTGTTATCAATTTAGTGAGGTTTTAGGTTGGTCTGTGGCAGCTCTGATCTCTGGGTTGCTGATCCTGCCCTCTAATTCGAGTTGCGCCGGTGTAAATCTGGAATGACGGGCTCGGTTTCCTGACGGTGCAAGTTTTGGAAGTGTCATTGAAGGCAATGACGCAACCCCGCAGAGAAGGTGAATTTGCGTTAGATCGGCCCGGGAGGACTTTGGCTGCTTGAGCCATCCGAAAATCTGGTTTAGTGAGATGGTTTGGTGTTAACGCTGGTGTGCCAAGGGCAGAATGCGGCCGGGGTCAGAAATCAGAGCATCCAAGGGACGCTGAAGCGGGGACGGTCTTTATTTTGTGGGTCCCTCTTTTGGAGACGGGGGTTGTTCTTTTAACGCCACTTTTGCACATCGAGAGGTTGTTGGCACGAGGCAGCTGCACTCGAAGCCGGACGGGGCTGCGCTGCACCGGTGGCTGTGGGATTTAGGGTCCGGGAGGTTAATTTATACGACTGTATATATATTATATGACCATAAATGTCTCATTATTTGATTCAGATATACTAATTCAGCGGATAGAAGTGAATTGAAAGCACTTTATTTGAAAGAGTACAGTAATTACTAGACATCAAAACTCATTTTGGGGCCCTGCGCAGTTTATGTGAGCCTTAAACATTGTCGGGGTAAATAATAAATTAAATGCTTAGATCTGAAGGGGAAGAGGCATGTAATTAACTTGAACGTTGGCACAAAAAAAAAAAAGATTCAGCTGTATGGCATTTTGTACGGCAGATCATTGACAGGATAACTTCTGGGTAAGCTTCTTTGGGTTTTCCTGACATACATGGATTTGTTCTCCTTTGAAAAGTACAAAAATGCAAGCTAATTTAAAACTGAGCGTTTGGTGATTTAAATACAATTTTACACCCTGATTGATTTGGAACACGATTTTAATCCCCGTTGCCGGGAACAGGCAGATTTTTTGAAACGCCTTTTCTGAAATAATATTCAAACGCTCCTTTGAAGGAACAAAGTGGAGGACCAGAATTGGTATTTTTTTGTTGTGGGAGAGAACGGGTTAAAGCAGCGCTAAACCTGCTGCACTTCCATAGCCGCCTTCCGGGGATATTCGCATTAACGGACTAGTAGAGTAACGAGGACCCTTGGCTGCAACGAATCAAGCTCGGTATCGGTGACGGCATTTCTCCCCGTGTTTCGCAGCAGTGTCAGGGACAGCAAATGAGCTCCCGTGCTCTCAGCCTCACTGGGTACGGTGAAATGAACACCACGATAACACCTTGTCTGGGTCAGATCAAAGCTTTTTTCACTCCTTTTCTCTCCAGCAATAGCTGTTGGCACATGTTTGAGGAAGAGCAGAGTGAGGAAATTATGAATTCAAAAGGAGCAGGAGACTGGTAGAAACGGAGCACAGTGGATAAAGAAGAGAAGAGCATCATTTGGTGGTAGTTCATGTCAAAACAGTCAGAGGGAGGAAAATGATCAGTAATGTCCATTATGATTTGGAATTGGGTCCAATCTTATGGAATATTTCCATTAACAGCCTTAGCAGAAAAAGCCTGGATGTGGTGAGGACATTTTGAGACGGCGCAATGCTGGGGAGACATCACCAGCAGAAAGAAGCGCTAGGATGTCATGCCAGAAATGTACGGCTTTTAGGTGAAATAACAGAAACAGGATTAAATTAGTGGTTGAAAGAGCAAAGTTGCATCCCAAAGACTAACCCAAAGCCTTTCACTAAGCTGAGGACCATAACCAGGTCCTGACGTAGCAGAAGAAAGGGGTGGGATGGTTCGGAGGCTTTGGTGTGATGCAGCCATGAAAAAGGTCTGGGCTGTAGGAAGCGAGTGATGGAGAAGATCACACCTGAAACACTTTGTGTTACTCATCTATGAATCAGAGCGGAACAGGAACAGAGGAACGAAAGCAAAAACCAGGGGGAGGTGAAGCCTCAAAGCTAAAGGACAACACTGGTCCAAGAACAAACGAGCTGTGGATGACTTTGGGATGAAAATCAGGAGGTTTCTCATTGTCGCAGGAGAGAGCAGTTGCAAGAGCTCCCCAATGGGGTCAGCAGGGACTGAAGGACGTGCTTCCAGTCCTGTCTTCTCAGCAAAGCCCCCACGCGAGCGAAGGACATCTGCATCCCATGGGTGGTTGTAAATGGCAGCAGCAAAACTTGCAGTTTGTAAGATACTTGTGGTGGGGAGCGAGCGCTCCTGTGTGCAAACAGCCGAGCAGTGAGAAGAGATGGGATACAGGTGAGCGGAGTTCAACAGCAATGAGGCATCGGGTGGCAACCTCCACACCCAGCAAATGGCTGTAATAACAACCCTCGGCAGTGCCTCGGAGCTCTTCGTGAAGGGCAACAAACTCCACCGAGCACTAAGTTCTGCAAGGGGGACATGGAAGGAGCTGGCCCAAGGTAGGATCCCAGTGTCCTCGTTCCTGTTGCTACACTCGTGGTTTTGATTTAATGACATTTTCCCCCAATATCAGAAAACCGTTGGCCATGGGGAGGGCTGGGTGACAGAAGGTGGGTTGGGCCATCACAGCGCATCTCCCCAGGAGATGAGTCAACATTAGTCCCTCGGCAAAAATGAAGGGAGAGAGGGGAGAGGTGAAACTCTCATCTGAGCAAGCACCGTCTCTAAAACGGATGCCAGAGTTTTCCCCGGCTCCTCTCTCAGCCTGGGAGGAGGTTCGGCTACACCTTCTCAGACATCCCCCTCGGCAGGGTCTGTGGGGAGTGAAGCTCCACCGACTGCCGCCGACGGACCTCGCGCTCTGCCCAGTCCTCCTCCGGCTCGAAGCCTTTGAAGATGGCGAGTCTCTCCGAGAAGGTTTTGGCTTGTGGGAAGAGGATGTAGTTGTAGATAATGGAGGCTGCTGCTGCCCCAACCAGGGGACCCACCCAGAAGACCTGGGGAAAAGGGAAAGAGAAGAATAGGGTGAGCAAAAACCAGCCTGAGTTTGGAGGACGCAGAGGAATCAGGGTATCTGAAGAGCATTGCAGGGGGCTTATGCTCCTCCCTACCCTGTGCGCACTGGGACCAAAATGCAGAAGCCAGCTCTGCTTTGGCCATCGCTGTTGACCTCAACTCTCATCCATTGCTGTTGTGCCTGAATATACCTAACCAACCTCTTTGTCTTTCCTCCTCTGTTGAGAGCTGTGTGATCTTCACTAATGATAGACCCATCACGAGCACATGGAGAAGTGTCTTCCTACCCATTTACACATCACTATAGAGAGGAGGAAGCTACCAGCTTGGGCTGGACACCTCTGATCACATCAGCCTGAACCACCCCAGCTCTGGCTCCGAGTGTTCTCTTTGCAGATGGAAATGCCTGAGGGTGTTCCCCAAGGAGCTGGTGGAAAACGTGCGCCCAGATCCAACTGGAACCAGGAAAGGTTCCCAGGACCGGCAAGAAGAGCTCCACGCTCCATTGGTTTTGCTTCTTTTGTTAGGTCATGGTCAACAAATCACACACCCTTTTCCTGTTGCAACGCACCCTGCTTAGATAAGCCAATTAAGCACCCAGCAGCCCCACCTCTTTTTGCTAATCTCGACATCTCTCCTCCAGCTGGGAGGTGGCACGGAAATGCCAGGAATCTGGCTGGCTCTGTGGGTTTCTAGGAATACTGGTAATTTTGGGGGGGCTCATCCCCCCAAAACACCACGTAGACCCGACTCCTTACCCAGTGGTCACTGAAGTCGCCGACTATCACAGCAGGGGCGAAAGATCTGGCTGGATTCATGGAGCAGCCGGTGTAACGGATCTGCCGAGAAACACCACGCGTTGTTAGCATTAAGCCCTTTTAGCACATTTTAAAAAAATCCTGGTGTGTTATTAGCACGATTCATTCACTGAGCTGCTGTTTCACCCTCCAGCGTGCCCGTTGCAGGAAAAGGGATGCTAACAGCTCCCAGCACCTGAGTCAACGTGGATGAGTTGTCTGTATTGGCACATCTTTGGTGCGAGCACATGCGTCCTGCGCACGGTGCAGCTCAGCTGCAGGCTGGGTGACGTGACCGGGACTGGCTTCAAACTGGAAGAGGGCAGGTGTAAATTAAACATTAGGAAGAAATTTTTCACTTTGAGGGTGGTGAGGCACTGGCACAGGTTGCCCAGAGAGGTTGTTGAGGCCCCATCCCTGGAGGTGTTCAAGGCCAGGCTGGACGTGGCCTTGGGCAACCTGGGCTGGTGGGAGGTGTCCCTGCCCAGGGCAGAGGGTGGAATGAGATGGTCTTTAAGGTCCCTTCCAACCCAAACCATTCTGTGATTCTATGACTGCGGGGACAAGCTCCTGCTGTGCCTCTTCCTGGAGCAAATCGCTACTCCTTGCCACTGAGGATGGGAGAAGAATAGTCCCACAGACACATGTGCTTGCACATCGTTAAGGATGGAAGATGTGGCGTGAACATCGCTGTTTTCAAGCGTGCACGGGGAGGCTGGGAGGGTTGGGGGCTGCTTTGGTCTGTCACCCAGGAGGCATTTCCCTGGGTGTCCATCCCCGTCTTATCATGGTCTTGACTGCCTCAGTTGCTGACACATTCACTGCAGGATAGAAGACCCTCCTGATCCCCGGCAGCTCCCTATGGGTCCCCAGGAGCAGCACAGCCTGGCAGGTTAAGTTTTTTTCATGCCCAATAAAAGGTGAGCTCAGGATATGGCTCTGTTATGGCTTTGGTGGGATTTTTCTTCTCTATCTGCTGGAAATCCATGGGCACCACATGAGTTACAAATCCCCCATCCACCCTGGAGCACGTGGCCAAGCAGGCTTTGGGCATAAAGGCAAAGACAACCTAACAAGAGCTGTGTTTTAGCCCATTCTACGCACCCCAAGGAGATGTCCCACGGCAACAGAAAGGCCGATGGACAGGGCAGGAGAGCCCAGGTTGTCCTCCCGGCGTTCGTCAGTAGAAGCGAAGATGCACAGGACCAGCTGGAAGGTGAGGAAGAGCTCAACGGTCACCGCCTGCCCCGTCGTTGTCTCGTTGTGCAGCTGGAAGGGGAGAAAAAAACGTGTCTCAGGGACGGGGAAGTTTGGGGGACTGGGTTGGAAATGTGGAGGGGGAAACCCAAATCAAGGAGAACCAAAAAGGACACAGGAAATAGGTGGGATTTTTGACACCAATATGAAGAGGAGGAAAATTTTCCCAGGTAAAAGGAAAAGTGGGTCAATAGGTAATACTTGATTGACATGGCAGAAAAAGTTTTAGTTGCATTTCTTTGGGTATTTTTTCCCACTCTTCTTTTACCCCCCAGGGATTTATTTATTTTTTTTTCTTTTCCTCAAACTTAAAATGCAAAATGCCTTTTGGAAAAGTTTACAAATGTCAAAAAGAAATGTTTTGGCATTTGAAAAAAAAAAATTCCCTTCCCACACTTTTTTGACTGAAAAACCTCCACTCCTTGGTGGTTTTTCATCCAGATCCGGATGGATCTGGCAGTGCTGTCGGCCCGATCTGCAGCTGGCAGTCCCGCCTGCCTGCGCTCTCCCATCGCTGCCCCTTCCCTCAGCCCGTCCCGGCACGTCTCTGCCATTTCTTTCCCCGTGTCACTCCTGGTTTGGACACCGTGCGTCCTCCCAAATGCTGATCCCGAGGCCACTTCGCTCGGTGATGCCACGAAGGCGGCAGATGTTCTCTTGGCCAAGATCCAGAGGCGGATCATGCTTGCTCTCCTCTCTCCGATATTC
>VUYV01000446.1:271558-484000 GCA_008711295.1 Anarhynchus alexandrinus
GTCCTGCCACGTGCCTGGGGACTGGAGAAAGAGGAGACCAAGCAAGCTGAAGAGCTTGGTACTGGGTTGCTGAAGCTCTGCTCAACTCCAGGAGGGGTTCCTGGAGCCTCTGGTGTTGACGGTAACGTGGCTTTACACCTTACACCAAGTGTGCTGCAGCTTTGGGAGGACATTGCAGCCCCGTGGCAAAGCCATCCAAGGTGGGAAAGTGTGTTATTTTACCTTTGAATCCACAGCCCTCGGAGTGTAAGGGCATTATCAGCCCTCCCCTGGGATCAAACGCAAACGCTTATTAAGAGTGTGTTGGCGCCCGCGGAGGGCTGATACACCGTGCTTCCTCCCGATGGCGGAAAATGGCCCGGTAATGTGTTTTTGAAGAACATTTTGCAAGCAAGGGAACCGTGCTTGCACAACAACTTGCTTCTCGAGTGACTTAGATGGCTCAGATATCTTTGCTTCCCTGGCTTTCAGGAAAGTATAAACATCTTTAAGGTATCTCCATTCCATCTAAAATACCTCTGAGCCACAGAGAATAAAAGATTTATTGCATAAACAACAGTGAGTTTTCCTGCTTGGATCCGATCCGTCGCAGGAGGTGTGCGCGCTGCCCAGACCTTGCTGGAAGCTCCGTTTTTCGCTCTTTTCTGTGACCAGAGAGGGCCCACAGACAGCTCCCCCCTCCTCTCCCGCAGCCGAAGGGCCGGCTCGCGCCCATGCTTCACATAGCAGCAAATGCCCTTTTTATTAGACACCAGAGAATCCACAGGAGGACACTCCGTCTTGGGAGAAAACTTTATACAACCCCAGCTATTACTGGTTCTGCTGTTTGTCGAAATAGATGTTTTCTTTCCGAGAAAGGAGGTGTAAAATTGAAAATGCTACCTCTAAGAGTTCTGTAAGGGAAACCTTTAAAAGAAGCCAAAGGATAAGAAGGAAAAAAAAAAATCTTTATTTTAATATTGTGACTAATCTTCTTGTTTCTCAGTTGAGGTTTTCCGCTTGCCGCCTGGATTGATGCATGTGCCGGTGCATTTGGTCCCATCCACGGCCCTCAGCGGAACCCATCCATGGGCTGCCAGGATGCGTGGGGGAGCAGAGCGGATGGGAACGAGGGGATGGAGACATTTGTGTCGGGATCGGCAGGGGCGGAAACACCTCAGCTGGCTTCGCACCCGGGAATCGGAGCTTCTGCAGCATTAATTTGGCTCCAGGGACCTTTCCACCCTGAACATCCCGACCCTCGTGGGCATCCCCCAGGCAGGTGGGTCGGTGGGTGTGGGTCCCGCTGGTGGGGAAGGGACCAAACATGGGTCCCTCACCTTCCTCGAGGTTGAGTTTGTTAACCATTGGGTTCCTGCTGCCCATTGCAACACGGGGCGTATGGAGATGACTGCTCCCAGGGAGGTGCAAGGTCCTCCCAGAGGGGACCCCTTTTAGCTCCAGACTGGTTTGTGATGGGACGCAGCAGCACAGCTCCTGCTGCAATGCGAACCCAGCCACGTTTTAAATTGCATTTCATAAATGTCCCAGGAAAGTCTTACCTCTCTCCCACTCCTGGTGGGAGAACAGACAGAGGGGAGGATAATGTCTGTATTCCCCACAGCGAGGTGACCATCAGGAAAAATGATACTCTCCCATTGTCATATGACATCAAAAGGACATTTCACCCAGAGGAGCAAAATGGAAAAAAAAATCAACACCTTTTCCGGCATTTCAGGCCAAATCCTAAATCCCTATTCATGCACAACTTCTGCTGGCTCTTGCGGTGTTTATTGTTCTTGTTTTAATCAAAGCAGAAGGATTAATGCAGCCCTGATTTCCTTCACTGACTTCAATGAATCGAGCTTGAGCCCGGGCCAGGAGCTGGGCCCGGTCTTAGGAGAAGGCTTCATTTTATTTTTTTGTCCCATCTCAAGGACTTGCAAGTTTGGTCCTGAATGTTTGCTCAGGGTCTCGCCCAGTCAAGGCAGACGGTGAAACTCTGGCATCGGTGGAGCTGGGCTATGGATCGCGTCAGGATGAGCCCACGTTTCTGGCGGCTGTATAAAACCCCGACATCCATGAAGACCACAAAACCTTCCACCCCAGCGTGGTCTGGTTCCCTCGGCAGGGATTTAACTCTTTCCTCCTGTGATTTGGAGGAAAATACATTTTTTCTTTTGCTGACAACAGGTTAAGGAGACCCAGAATGCCCAGAACCGGGGAGAGGGAGAAACTGCGGTTTCTGCTTCTGCAGAGCGACTTCACAGACAAGATTATGGCCAATCCCAACATCCTGCAAGGTCAGGGACAGGGCTGAGGTAGGCGATGACCTCCTTTTAATCATGCCTGAAGGGGCGAAGGAAGGAGAGCCTCATTCCCTTGCTTTGAGTGCTGAAGTTCAAGGCCAGGGCATGGCATATTTTGCATAAACATTTATAAGAAAATAATTAATGTTTTTTCCCCTTGAATCCATGAAACAAAGCCAGACACCATGAGATCCATACAGCCAGCAGATTCTGAAGTGAGATAGACCCCATGGCCTCACCAGATCTTGTAAGCTCCGTGCTACTTACCCAGGCATGAATATTACATTAGTTAAAATCAATCAGATTGCGACATCGTCCTCAGGTGACAGAACCGAGCGGGAGACCTCAGCTTCACCCTTCGCCGGATACCCAGCGTTATGTTTGCAAAACAAATCACATCTAATGAGCCAAACTCCCAGCGGGTGTAAATTGGGGACGTGGCTTTGACATCACCACAGTGACATTGACTGAGAGCATCCAGTGTCTGGTCCTTGCACTATTTTCCTCATTTTAATGTAAATCAGAACTAATCAAGCTGAAGCCCACGAAGGAGAAGTAAATGAGCCCAATTCAGATGCCTTTCTCTAGGTAATTCTCCTGGATTTAAGAAAAAACCCAAAATGCTAGGTTAGATACTGCCAGGAATTGGTCCTGTTGGTGGCTCTAGAAGCAATGTCCCCTGTCCCCTCCTGTCCCATCTTCTGCAGCCCTGTGGATGGAAGATGCTCGTCGCCGTAAGGGATTGCAGAGCCAGGGCTGTTGCAATATGTGTTATCTCACCGTCAGTGCTGTGGGTACCAATTTGTGTGCTGACTGCTGCCTGGTGCTGCCGGACTTTTTTGGCTGCTATCTCTTGACCTTTGCTGGGAGGGAAGCGGGACTGTGTCCAGCAACTTTACCTTCCAGAAGAGGCTGTCGTCCCAGCATCTTTCCCTGGGAGCTGCTGGTGCGTGTGGTGAGGAGATGCCCGAACGGTGCATGGATGAAAGTAGGTTATTGTGAAAATCCCTCTAACTACCAGCTGGGATTGATGGAGAAAGGAAAAACATGTGCTTAACTTCTGAAAACAGCATCTTTCATCTGAGACCAAGGTCAGTGCTGTGGTCCTTGTTGTACAGCCAGATAAGGGGAGTAGTGCAAGAAACTTTGTGGTCACAGGGGGAAAAGAAGGATCACTTTTGAAGGATCACTTTCAGGCTCTAGTGGCAGCAATCACAGAGAGAAAGCCAGACGAGATGTCAGATTACATTAAATCCCTCCCAGCCGTTAAACCGAACAGTCATTTTAAAATCAACCATTGAGCATGAAGCTGCTTCTGCCTCTGCTTTGGTGGAGCACGGAGCTGAGGTTTGGGTACGGAGGCGGGTGGCTGCAACTTCTCAGTGGCGTCTTCAACTCAGAGTCTCAGCATGACCCTAAAAATGTGAAGCCCACCCCGTGCAATCTCCCTGGCTGCCCAGAGCTGTTGTGTGGTCATGAAGTGGTGCCACGTGTTACGGAAGACTCCCAGCCGCGGCGGGCTCGTCCTCCACCCTGGGCTTTCCAGTGCGTGGTGTCCGAAGGCCTGTGGGGTTTGTGCAGAACCAGTTGAATGATTAACAAAGAGTTGGGTTCCCACCCTCGATGGGCTCCGGGGAAAAGCAGTGCAGCAGGTGAACGGGATGGTTGGCCCAAAGCTGTGAGGGCAAGAATGGTTGTGTGGGTGAATGGCTTTGTCCAAGGGCCATGGGCATCCAACAGCTTCCCTCTGCCTGAAATTATCGTTACAGGGGCTTGGAGACTGGCTTGGAAACCATTACTCCGTTCTGGGAGACCATCAGAAACAAGGCTAAGACCTCGGTGTGAGTTCCCAGAAGGTCCTCTCCGCCGAGCTGCTAGCGAAGAGCTGCTCTGGTGATGATCATTTTCATGTCAAACAAACCCTTTATGCTTTTCATGCTTTCCGCATTGCTTCAGGACGTTCCTCCCACCCCAGATGGAGATTTATGTTGAATCTGGGAAGGTGGGAAAAGGAGGGAGAGGAGCAAACCAGTTGAATAGATTGGATACCACCCATGAAAAGGCCTCAAGAGCCTTCACAGCTGGTCCTTGGCCCTTTCCACCACGCTGGACTCTGCAAGAGGTCTCCTTTGGTCCATGGGATCAACATATGCTGGGAAACGGCTAGGACAGACTCCAAAACTGCTCCTAAAACTTATACTTTTATGTAAGTCGTGTAGCTAGGAGAAGGTGCAACCCATTTCTTTAAAATTTTAAAGGGTTTCTTCCCTCCTTCTATCCTTTTTTATCTCTCGGTCTGTCTGTCTATCACCTTTCATCCTCTTTTTCCCCTGTGTGCCTCTTTCTCTCCCTGCGTTATACACCAGCTTCCACGCCAAGGCTGCGACAGTACGGCAACCGCAAAGTTGGTTTCATAAAGCCTCCGGCTCTTTCCCACTTCTGAGCATTAAGGTTCAGCGTGGGATATTTTTGTTTGTGGTTAGTTCCTTGATTTCTGTGTGGGTTTTTGGGTGCGGCGCAGGGACTGGGCTGGCAGCAGCGTGAATTGCCATCCTACTTTGGTAGAATGACTTTTTGAGGGCTTTTTTGTTTAAAAAAAAAATCTGGGGTATTGCACTAATTTCCATCTGCGTTGGTGCCCGTGGTGATGGGGTCTGGCCCTGGGGTGTCAGCGCAATTTGCTTCGCTTCCTTGAATTGTATGAAGCGGAGAGGAGCGTTGGCAGCTCCCCCGAGACCTCGCCAGCGAAGTCCAGCATGTGGAAGGCATCGCTCTCTCCCGGGTGGCACTGAGCTGCCCGAAGAGCTCTGCCTTTCTTTTTGCTGCTCCGATGGAGCGCGTAAATTTGTTGCAGCGGGAATCCAAGAGGGGACAGATCTCCTGTGGGGGCGAGCGTGGTCATACACCAGGAATTGGGAAAATCACGCTCAACGAGCGCGCGCGGAGCCGGCAAACCTTCAACCTCGGGTTACTGTGGGGCGCGGGATCCCTCACCTTGGATGGGGAGAGCCGACAGGAGGAAACAATAGTGCAAATCAGGTCACTCGTGATACACGGTGGGAGAGGAATCTGCAGACGGATGGGCAAGTTTGAGGAAATGAAGGTACTTTCAGCACGGCAGACGTCAATCTCCCGACCGGGCAAAGTCACGTGTGCAGGGATGTTCTGGGAGAGATGTGTTTTAAGGACAAAAGGGAAGAAAGAGGCGGCTCCCTGGGAACTCTGGAGCTGAGCAAAGGAGGAACTTCAAAAGTGTTTGCTCGCTCAGGGACGTAGGCAGATGTCATGGGCTTGGAGGACAGGGGACACACTACCAGCTGGGATGTCACTGGGGCAGATGGGAAGCGCCCTCACTTCTAACTTTGAGCTTCCAGGGCAAAGACAGAGGCTCCTTCCAGGATACCACCACAAAAAGTGGACTTTAGGCCAGTTTCAGTGCTGGAAGTTGGGGCTCTGAAAAGCAGCAAAGCTCTTTCCTCCATCTCTTCTCCCTGTGGATGGGTCCCGGCGTGGGGCTGCTGCGTCAGGCCACGGGTCACTCGTTGCACGGGCTCTTAAGAATTTCAAAAATTCCTGCGCACATCCCCTGGACCGTCTTATATAAAGTTCCTTCATAACAGTTTAAAGAAGAAACTGCACAGTGGCGTGAAGGTGTCACTCCAAGCGTTACCCAAACCTGTTCTCTTCCCCCACTCCCAGCGAGGCGAGTTTGCATACTTGTGCAATTCCTTTAACAGCATCGAATGCACACGATGGTGGTAAGAACATGTTCTTCTGGCAGCGATGAGTGAAATGTGCTCCTGAGCAGCTGAACAATTTAATCCTGGGGAGTGCCTCATCTTTATATTTATCTATTTGCTTGGTTGGTGTATGCGCGTGTGTTGTTGTTACTCTCTGACGTGGTTTGTGGGTACCGTGGATTTTGCTTCCGTTTATTTCTTAACCTCACCACCGGGACCCGTTCCCTGCGATTCACCGAAATCACACACCGCAGCTCTGGAGGTGTTTTTAAAAAAAAAAAAAAAGGGGGGGCAAAGTTTCTCAAAGCACCCAAATCCCGGCACCGTTTAGCCCCACGGCATGGGCAAACAACTGCAAACAACCCAGAACCTGACTCGGATAATGGTCCCCAGCAGAGCGGCAGCTACTGCCCACCAGTGGGGTTTGAGCCCTCACTAATTAGCATGTCCTTCTGAGGGCTTAAATGACTTTTAGGCAGCAGCTGGGGGGGCTGTGGTCAGGTGTGACAGCTCAGCTGGGCAGGATTTTCTTCCAGGCAATGGCAAACTGATGGTATAAAGGGGGTGATGGAGGTTTGGGTTTCTTTTTTAAGCTCAGGCACCAGTGTTGGCTGCCACGGCCTGAGGTAGAGACTGATGCTCACTGCAGGAGGTGGTGAGAACATCCCACCCCAAAGAGTTCTGGCTTGTCCAGCTCCTTACGCTGCATGTTAAAGGGATGTTATCCCAGCTCGTCCAGAACAGCTTGGAAGGAAGAAGGGCTATTTTGGCTGAAAGACTTTGTGCAAGAGCGAGAAGGTACGAGCTGGCCAGGAAGGGCGACGCTGGCTCTTGGGAGCAGGTTTCCACCTCTCGTGGGGTGGTCTCTCGGGGCTGGGAGGCACTGGGAGCCCCGTGCCCACCCGGTGCTGGGACGCTGGCAGGTTGGGAGGTGAGGGTAGGGCTTTGCCCCTCAACTATAAGGGTGTTTTTCTTTCTTTTACCTTTCCAAACCCCTCTTCTGGCATGCCCTGGTGTTGACAGCTTGCCTGGTAATCTCCCATCTAGGGACCAAGCCTGGTGGCAGGATTTAGCATTAATAATCCATGGATAATTAGCAGCTGGAAAGCCTAGCGTAAATTGCTAGGTTTTTAATGTTTTTTTTTCTTTTAAGTCCATGGCAGAACATGCACTGCCAGTAGGGGCTTCTCCCTCTTGGGGATGGGGTAAAGCACATTTACAGAGGGCTCCTGGGTGTGCCATCACGTATGTTGATGCAGCAGATCCCTTAATTATCTCATCAGGTTTTCTTTACCTTGTTTTTCATGTGATTGAGCGTTCAGCAAAGTTGCTTTAATCCCTGTGAAATCCCTTATGGACTTGGCAGGGTGTGGCCTTGACAGAGGGGTTTTTTTGGTTGGGTTTTTTTTTTTTTCCCCTATTAAAGGTGTGTGTGTGCGGGCGAGTGGCCGCCCCACACGGCCCGATGCTGAGCCGGACCAGCGGCTGGTCAGGGAGTTGGATGGGGGATGTTGACCGCTTGCCGTGATGCTGTGTATGAGCACCACAATCTGGAATCCAGCTTTTGTGTGCACTTATCCTCCTGCTGCATCTGCGAGATTGGGAAAAGAGAAGATCCAGAGGAAATGACCTTTTTGGTAGGACTCTGGAACGTTTAAGAGCTTCCAGCTCAGACAGGAAAGCAAAGAACCAGGCTTGGAGCAGCTTTTTTGGTGGAGGAGGATGGTCTCTGCAAGGGCTGAAGGGCTCTGCTTTTCACTGCTGTCACCTAGGCAGAGTCATCCTCCTCTTCTCCATGGCAGGGATGAGGCTCGTTTCAAGCCTTGCAGCCCATGGGCTCTCCCAGCTCATTTTCCCGGCTCTGGAGAGACACGGTGGTTTCTCACAGCCCCGTGAAAACATTCCCTGTTAGTGCTGGATGTGTTTTGGGGCTGGGCGGTGAGGGAAGACTGAGACGCCCTCTGGGAGCTCAAGGGGTGGGAATGGGCCTTCTAGACAACAGGGTGGTGGAGGCGTTTGGTTTCTCTTCCCTGTTGCTTTTTATTTAGAGGGAGGCTGTTGAGGTAGGCAGTGCCATCTGCTTTTCTTTGCTGACGGTTTTTCCTCTTCCAGACCCAGTTTTTTTAACTCTTTGAAGCATCTTCAGCCTGGGATGGAGCACATGGGGTCCCGCATCATCCCACCAAGGAAGCCGGCTCGGCCAGGGGCTGCCGCTGGGATGAGTCCCTCTGGGGTTGGTGAAGAAAACGGGTGTCTCCTCTCTCGCCGCGATGCCACGCATCGCCTGGAGTTTCTGTCTCCAAGCTCTTGACCCCTTGGCTCATCCCCGGCTCGAAGGGGATGGAGAAGCCAAGCGTGGTTTCCTGGTGGTGGGTGGCAGCAGCGCGAACCCCACCTGCTGGGCTGAGTTTCTCTCCCTCGCTGGGGACCTGCCCAGTTCTCCACCTTCGCTCAGCCTCGAGCAGAATGAAAGCCCTTGAGGAGCTTGTGGTTAACAGGCACTTAATTGATTCTGAATAATCCTGACAAGTTTTTGCAGTCCTTGTGGTAATCGCCTCTCTTTCCAATTGAATAGCTGGGGCTGGGTCTGTGCGGATGCCAGCTGCACATTGCTGGGCTGCATTCTTCCATTTCCAGCTCACGCTTTCCTTTTAACCCTTCCCCTGCCAGCTTCTCCGCAGGAGCCGCGAACGGTTTTTTTACAACCTCCTTTCCTTGAAGACAGCCTGTTCTTCACCACCTCTTCTCCCTGGTGACAAGTGATAGGACGAGAGGAAATGGGTTCCAGTTATGCCAGGGGAGGTTCAGATTGGATATTAGGAAAATTTTTTTTCACTGCAAGGGTTATCAAACCTTGGAACAGGCTGCCCAGGGAGGGGGTGGGTTCGCCATCCCTGGAGGTGTTTAAAGGGTTGGGGATGTGTTTTTGAGGTGGTTTTGTCAGGTTAGGTTAATGGTTGGACTTGATGATCTTAAAGGTCCCTTCCAACCTCAGCAATTCTATGATTTTATGATTCTCAAAGACTGCTGAAGGAGCCTAAAATGTGTCAGGGGCTTTTTTTCATGGCAGTGTAAACAGATAAACTAATTCTTTTTTTTTTTTTTTTGTACCTGTATTATAGACTTGGCAAACTAATTTGAGGTGTGATGCATGCTTCTGGCGTGACAAGCAATAGATGACTCGCAGGGGCTGAGGAAGGAGCGGAGGAGCTGGGCTGGAGGGGCACAGCTCCCGGCCCCAGCGTAGCCCCAGCGCTGCCCGAAATTGTGCTGTCGCTTTGCGGGAACGCAGCGCAATGACATGTCTGGTTCGTCACAAGCCTGTGTCTCCGTGTGTTAGGCAGAGGGTGTGCTGTGTTTGCACTGTCTGTCTCTTCCTCTGCCCTGGACAAATTTTCTACCCATGTGAAGCATTTCACTATGTAAAGGGACAATTCCCCCCCCCCCTCTCCTGTTGCTGCCCGTGGCTGGGCGGTAAGAGGAGACACCTTCATCTCACTGTGCTCTCCACAGTGTAAATCCCTCTCAGACCCTGTCATGGGGGTGGGGGGTAAAACCTCATTCTTTTTGTGCCCCTTCTCTTGGACTGGGCTGGGAGCTGGACCCCCCATTCAGCCCCCTCCTTCCTGTGCTTGAATTAATAACAGTGATTCGGGGAGGGGGGGCTGCGCGGTGCGCCTGGTCTGCTGCCTGCCCTGGGACCCCTCCGAACCCTCCCTGTGCCCCCCAGCTGGGTCAACGCGTGGGGGGCGAATGAGCCTTACCCTCTCTATCCCCCCTCTCCACGCCAAGCCCGGGAAGGGTCGGGACGGGAGCCAGGGCTGCGTGTGATTCCTCCCTCCTGCTCTCCCGCACACAGCGTGGCTCAGGGTCCTCCCTTTGCCCCAGGGGAGCCTCCAGCCCCCCACCATCGCCCTCCGTGCCGTGCCCGGCCGCAGCAGGGCCTGTGGAAGCCGCTGCTCCCCGACCGCCGTCGGCAGAGAGATGCTGCAGCAAAGCATCCTTCATCCTTCGCCTCTCCCTCCCCTGTGCAACCCCAGCCCCGAGCTCAGCATCTCTGGGGCGGCCGCTTCCCACCCTGCCAGTGCCGCATCCGTGCATCCTCCCCACGGCCGCGGCCGCGCATCCTCCCCATCGCTGCTGGTGGCTGCTCGACTCCATTTTTAGCTGTTTTTTTCCCGGCTGCCCCCTGTGCTGCAGGCTGGGAATGGTACGGTCCTCCCTCCAGCGCCCGCTTCTCCTGGATGTTGCTAGAAGGTGAAGGCATCAGCGCAGGCTGCGGAGGCTGCGGCGGTTGTCGCCAGCCCCGAAACATCCCGGGAGAGGGGTCAGACGGGAGCCGGGGAGGAGGTTTGTGCTCAGCTACGGCCCTCTCCCTCCCGCCGCTGCTCGCAGGGTCCGGCAGCATCCTTAGCGAGGAGCCATGACCCAGGGGAAGGTAGGTGGGAGGCCAGCGCTGGGATGATGAGTCCTCCCGCTTGCATAATTACTTCATGTTTAGAGGGGGGGGGAAATGGGTCGGAGGGAGGGGATTTAAGGAATTAAACAATGGCTGTGGAGGGGGGAGCTGGGTACCCATGCACGGCCCCTGCCATGGGGGTGTCTCCAGCAGAAGGAGGGGTGGAGGGCTGTGTCGTTATGGGGTTGGGGGCTGTTTGTCCTGGTGCTGGATGTGGAGCTCAGCCTTGCCGTTGGACGGGTGGCCGTTCCCTCCACCCATCCTGGGTGTCCGGGAGCTCCATGGGGTTCTTGTGCAGGTGTCGGGGAGCTCGATGGGGTGCTTGTGCTCCCCACCCATGGCCCTGGCAGTCAGCACTTGGCATCTGCCCTGAGCACATCCTTCCCGGGCCAGGGAGCTCTGGATTTGGGGGGTTCTCTGATGCTCAGAAACCAAGGAGCGGGGGGGGGGTTATGCATCCTCTGCCAGCACAGTGCACCATTGCCATGACAACGATGCTGGAGGCTGCCTGGATGCAGGCAGCACCGTCCCTCTTGTATCTCCTTGGGTATCTCTAGGGGTCTTCCATCATATTGGCCACCCTATGCCCGAGGGCTCTGTCATGGAGGACAGGGGGAGGACAGTTCCCATGAGGTGGCAGAGGAGGTGGCACAGTTACCCCGATGCAGCTGGGGCTGCCCGTGGTGCACATCCCAGCGTGGTACCCTGGCTTTATCTTCAAGGGTCTTTTACACCTTTAATTTAAGACCTCCTTACAGGGACTGTGCTGTCTGTTGCAGTGCGAGTTAGTCCATCTGCTTCATTTTGGACTTTTTGCAGTTCCAGCCCCGCATCCCGGTGATCCACAGGGATCATATAATCATAGAATGGTTTGGGGTGGAAGGGACCTTTAAAGGCCATTTAGTCCACCCCCTCCCTGCAATGAGCAGGGACATCTTCAACTCGATGAGGTTGCCCAGAGCCCCGTTCAACCTGACTCTGAATATTTCCAGGGATGAGGCATCTCCCAACCCTTTGGGCAACCTGGGCCAGTGCTTCACAACCCTCATTGTACAAAATTTCTTCCTTAAATCTAGTCTAAATCTACCATCTTTTAGTTTAAAGTCATTGCCCTTTGTCCTATGGCAAGAGGCCCTGCTAAAAGAAGTGAAGCACCCCAGTGAAACAGCAGGAACGCAGGGATGGAGGGATGCTCTCCCTGACGCTGAGCTGGCACCTCCTTTGGCAGTGAGGGCAGGCCACCGGGCTCAGAATTTATCCCAGGATGGAAAAGATCTGGAAGGTTAAACGGATAATGTTCCCAAGGAGAAGCAAGTTCTCAGATGGCCCGAGGCCGGCTCTTCCCTGGGATTGCATAGACTGAAGACGCGGGGTCCCGAGTCCCTGAGCCGCATCTTCAGACTGCGGCGAGCGGCAAAGCTGAGCCTCTGCACGAGCAGGGGGCAACGAGCGAGAAGAAAATGTTGGAGGGCCAAAGCAGAGCACGTCCTGGGGGCAAGCAGAAACTCCCCCAAATGTGGGTGGAAGTGGAAGTGAAGGAGTTTGGGGTTTTCTGCCCAGTAACTGAAAGCTCTTTTTTAAGGGGAAATTTAGAAAGAAGCAGATAATTATTTGGATGCTCTGCAGGGTTATAGATGAGCTTGAGGCACCATGGAGGGCCCTGGGCAAGGCTGTGTCTCCCCTTAGACCTGGTTGCCTATAATTTTTCATCCCCTTTAACACGTTGGGTGTTTTCCCACTTCTTTCTTCAGTCCTGGCAGAGGCGGCTCCTTCCTGGGGGTGCAGGTGTGGGCCCATTGCCAGCTCACAGGAGTTACTGGGTGCCCTTCCAGTTCCCGGGGTCCAACAGAGGGACCTCCAGACCTCTGTGTGCTGTCAGGTTCCCATTGCGGGGCAGTTCCTGTGCTGTTTTTACAGTCTAACCTCTCTGTTCCTCCCTGCCCTTTGTGCAGCTCTCTGTCAACAACAAACCCCCCAACTCCGAGGGGCAAGGGGAGAAGAAGGACAATGCCACGGCTCCACCAGCTCCTCCGACCTACGAGGAGGCGACAGCGGGAGAAGGGATGAAGTCTGGTGCTTACCCTCCTCCCCCATCGGTCCCGCTCCACCCCAGCTGGGCTTACGTCGACCCCAGTAAGTCTTTCTCTGGCTATAGACAGGGTGAGACCCCGCAGAGGGGGGAGAGGGGTGTGGAGATCCCCCCTACAGGCTTGTAGGAAAAGGGGAACCAGGGATGTGGTGGCCAGCTTGGTCCATGGCAGGGCTCACCCTAGAGCTGCAGCTTTAAGCCATATAAGTCTATATCTATACGTAAAAGCCATTTTGCTCAACCACTGGACCGCACTGCCGTTCTGAGACAGGACTAAACTCCAGTGCTCTGCCCCTGCGTTCCTTCCCAGTACTGGGATGGGAAAAATCCCCTCTCCCAGCTTACTGCACTGGGCAATGCCACCTCCCAGGGCTGGGGAGGGTCCTGGTGCCGCGCTCCCGGCTCTGCAGGCAGCAGCCCCCCCCCCTCCAGCTCCTGCTCAGCCCCGGCTTTCAAAGAAGCCGCTGAACTGGCAAATTCAGTGTCGCGGCATCAGTGATGTCTGGCTGCCGTGAGCCGCTGTTCGGAGCCAGGGGAGGCTGACACGCGGCTGGACTTGAAGGTTGAATTCTTCCAGCATGGCTCTGCGTGGCCAACTCCTCGGCAAACAAACAGCTTTTCTTCCCTGGGTGCTGTGCGCAGCTCCTGCTTGGTTCGTGACAAAGCAGACAAAGGCTCGCCTGTGCCCGACGCGGGGGAACGGCTGCGGAGCGGCGAGCTGGGATGGACGCGGTGGCCGGCAAGCAAGTCTGCTGGGGTGGCCAACTGCTCTGTCAGCGTGGCTTGAACTGGAGAGAGCACCGGAGAGACTGGACTTGATGACTCCCAAGTCCTCTCTTTCTGCTCAGTCCTCTTCCTCTGTTGTGCTTTGTGGGTTGCCTCTTCCATGCAGTGGGGACGGGCGCAGCTGCAGCGATGGGGATGTTTAGGGAAGGGGAATGAGCAAAGTAACCCCTCCGAGATGTGTGTGCCTGCACACTCCGATGGCTTCACAGGCACTTCCCACTCCTGTTTGCCTCCAGGGGTCAGAAACAGAGGGGATAAATAACCTCCCAGCTTGTTATAACAACCATCTGGGTCTTTCTACTGTCATGACGCATTAGGATGGGTAAAGCCCAAATGGGTTAGGGTGCTGGTATTTTGGGTTTCCCGGAGGACTTGTTTAGGTGATGTGTCATCTCGTGTCCCCTCCCTGACAAGCCTCGCAGGATTTCCTCTCTGCAGCTGCGTCCCGGTCCCTGCTGGTGTTTTCCTCTGTTTTCACCTCCTTCTCCCCTTTCCCTGCCCTCAGCCACGCTGTGGCTGCCGTCCCGGACGCGTGCCGCGGGGCCGTGTCTAACAGCTGATATGGGACTGAGAGAAGCTGGAGAGAAGCGGCGTGTGTTTTGGGTTCCTTTCTTTAATCGTGAGCTTGCGACACGCTGTCTTGCTGCCTCAGCTGTGGCCGTGGTGGGTGGGAGGTGATGGGTGCTGGGGACACTAGCCAGGGAGGAGGAAACCCCCTCCATTCCTCCGAGGCGTTTAGGTGCCTAATTTGGTGTTTAGATGCGTTGATTGCTCTGACACAGGAGGCACTGAAGTGTCCCGGGGATATGGGCCTCGGGTGCTTTCGGCCCTGCGAGGGGGATGACGGATCTCGCAGAAACGCAGGGAGGGCGCGCTGCAGGAGTTTCACCTCCACTGGGGCGTAGATGAAGGCGTGAGGGACTTATTAGGCACAAGGAGAGCGCAAGGGATTTCTTTCCTGCCAGGGGCATCTTTAGGATGAGGCTCCAGCAATAAGAGCCAGCAGCCTTTGACCAGTAAAACAGCAGAAATCCAGGACCAGAGCCTTGAGTTTGGCTTTCCTGGTGCCTGCAGCCTCTCCTCGGAGTTCGAGAGAGTTTTTCCTCCATCTGCCTGAAGGATCTGAGTATCACTGAGCTCAAAAGATTTGAGAAGGAGGGGAGGCATCTGTCAAGCAGGCAGGGACATGAGTGTATAGCTGGTGTAATCGCATAAGCCTTCATCCCGTAGGAAACCCAGCTGGGGAGACCGTTAGGAAGGGGATATTCGCAAGAGAAGCGATGAGCGCAGGGGAGCGATGCGCTAAGACAACTGACGTTTCGGGATTTATTTTTTCTTAACCGTGAGGTTCAGGAAATGGAGAAGGCTGATTCTTACATCCAATTTGTGCCGCTGAGCTTAGCAGGGAGAAGCTGCTGCTTTGGGTTTCTCCTTGCAGCCCCGTGCCCTGCAATACCCCCGCTGCTGCCGTCCCCCCCCGGCTGTCGGCACACGCTCCCCGGCAGGCAGAGCTTTTCCGACGTTTTCCCCCCATCTCCCTCCACGCTGCAGGGCAAACCGACGGTTTATGGCGCAGCCTTCCTCCTTGCCCATCCGCAGGGAAACTCCGGCGACAAGAGCCCGTGTTACGGCAAAGCAGGGCTGGCAGTGCCGTGCGATGGTTTTGGGGGAAGGGCAGCGGCATTGGGGTTGTTCCCCCCGCGTTCAGCCTTGCTGCTGCGCTGTTCTCTGGCTCCCTGCATGGAAATCGGATTCAGGGACGGAGCTGGTGGCAAAGCCGGCTGTGACGAGGCGCCCTCAGAGGAGAGGGCACGGCGTTGCCATCGGACGCGACGCAGACGCGGCCTCAGCTCAGGCGATTACAGAGCAGCGCGGGAATCCTCCTGCGCCAGAGCTCCCGGTGGGAATGACTGAGGTGCTGAGTCACGGCTCCTCTGGGGGATGCTCTAATATTCAGTGAAAGGTGAGCGAGGAGGTGATGTGAGCCCTCTAATTGCCATTGAAAGTCTGGTGTTACCACGGACAGGAATGAACGCTGGTGCCCTCGTCGTGCCGGAGTTTGCAGAAGTGGTTTCCCTGCTCTGCTCTCGGAGATGGTCCCAGTAAGGTGTAGAAGTGGGAAGGGAGCAGAGTGCATCCCAGCACGCCTCTGTTTTGCAGTGCAACAGGCAAATCTGGGAATCTGGGGGCTCCTGAGCTGTCATCAGTCACTGGGGTTCAGCCTGGAAAAGAGGAGGCTGAGGGGAGACCTTATCACTCTCTACAACTACCTGAAAGGAGGGTGTAGAGAGGTGGGGACTGACCTCTTCTCCCTGGTGACAAGTGACAGGATGAGAGGAAATGGGTTCAAGTTATGCCAGGCGAGGTTTAGACTGGATATTAGGAAAAAATTTTTCACTGAAAGGGTTATTAAACATTGGGATAGGCTGCCCAGGGAGGTAGGGATTCGCCGTTCCTGGAGGTGTTTAAAAAAAGGGTAGAGGTGGTACTTGGGGACACGGTTTTGAAGTGGTTTTGTCAGGTTGGGTTAATGGTTGGACTTGATGATCTTAAAGGTCCCTTCCAACCTCAATGATTTGATGATTCTGTGACTATTGGAGCTGGGGAGGGAACTGGGTGCCGGGAGCTGATCTGTCTGGCTTCTGCTTCAGGCACCAGCCCGAGCTATGGCAGTGGCGGGTACCCAGGGGACACAGAGATGCTCACCACCTTCAGCTGGGATGACAGGAACGTGCGCAGAGTTTTCATCAGGAAGGTAAGGGGCAAGTGTCTCCAGGCTCAGCCTTCCCCTGCGAAGGCAGGAGAGCGGCTCTGAGCCCTTGGAGGGACCTGGGCTTTCCCGGCTTCCCCGGCTGGGTGGGAGGCAGAGACTCTGCGGGTCGCCCACGGGCTGCCTCTCGTTGCAGGTTTATGCCATCCTGATGGTCCAGCTCTTGGTCACTGTCGTTATTGTGGCTTTCTTCACCTTCTGGTAGGTCTCTTGTGTAGCGGTAACGTTAGCTTTGTCCTGTGTATGACCCGCTCCCGAATTACCTGTTACTTGGGGCTGTTGTCTGTTATGTAGACACCTGAATTTTATTTTTTTCCCCATAGAAAAACAAAACTGCGGGAACCCTGAGAGGTCCCTCAGTACTTCTGCTGCCTTTCCCGCATGTCCTTGGGGTGGTGCATCGTCCGTTCTGGGCGCTATCCCCAGCCAAGAGGTCTGGGCTGCTTGCCCTTCAGCATTAACTGCTGTATTTTCCCTTTGGGAGCTATCGAGGCCATCGGATCCCAGGCGGCCTCGGCGTCAGGGGCCGGGTTACCTCCCCTTGCAGAAGCAGATACCCCACGCCCGAGCAGCGGCTCTCTCTAGCTTGGATGACTGAGCAGTTTGGGCATGTGCAGCTCGTGTTGCCTCCAGAATAAATAATGAATCACCGTCAGCCTGAGAATTTCAGCTCTTTAATCACCTCTCGGAGAAGGCAGCGGCCGTTCCCTGAGCAAGCCCGGCGGTGTAATTGATAACAGCGGGGCCATCTTTCCGACTTGACAGGTTGAATTTCTTTCCAGTTGGTCAGTCTGCCAGGTAGATTCCGCTGTGGGGTTTTTTTTTTCCACATAACCCGTGCCGCATCACCCCATGCGTGTTCCCAGGTTTAATTTAGCAGCAACCTGTGAAGTGATTGGCTTTTTTATGCTTTCTGCTCAGCATCCCTTCTCTCTGTCTTGCAGCGAGCCGGTCAAGGGGTACATTCAGACGCACTCTGCCTGGTACTGGGCGTCCTAGTGAGTATCTCTGTCTTCTCCTATGGCCGTGTATGCTCCAAACAGCTCTGGATGTGACATAGAGACACTTTCCAAACACTTTTCTATCTTGCACGTGAAAATTTGCTCCCATACGTGTGCAGGGGGAGCTGGGGAGATTCGTGGATAAGTCTGAGGTGAGAGGATAGAAAACCTTGTCTAAATGAGTCCCAGACGTGAGATATGCTGGAGACCTCCAAGTACTTCCTGCTCTGCAAAACAGGCTCAAAGTAAATCCATGAGTATTGCTTGCAGGAAAAAACAGGTAAAACCGGGGAGCTTCCAGGAAAACAGTGCAGAAACCCAGATGGGAGACCTGAAGGGGTGCCTAGGGTACCTTGGAGGCTTAATTTTGGGTTTTCCCCATGGAAAGCAAGGAGCTTGCCGGGGTTTACATTGCATGCCTCGATGTGCAACAGACAAAGAAGGGAGCAGGCGATGTTGAGGGGAGGGGGGGGGATGCATTTGGAGGGACTGGGATGTTTGCCGGGCTGTCATGCCGGCATCTTCATCACGGAGCCGCTCTCGGTGCCCAGAATTTGGGATGCCTTTCGTTAGTCAAGCCTGGTCCGAAAGGTCAGCGGGGAGGGAGCGTAGGCTGCGCTTCCATGCGTTAGTTTATTTGCATTTGTGCTGGTTTCCCGGATGCCGCTTGTGTTAGTGCTGCTAATTAAGCCGGCAGAGTGTGCGATGCAATTGTCTGTGAACACGGCTCTGTGAACTTGGCTTTAATTAGTTCACACCCAAATCATGAAATGTGTCCAGGCCCGGAGATGAGACACCAGCTTATATAACTTAGAAAAAAAGACCCAAAATAGCAGTAATAGAAGGGAACTGGCATCAGCATGCCTCTTTGACCTTAAAGGAAAACAACGTGCTCCTTCTCGGCCAGTTGGTAGACTGGAGAAGCAGTGCTGCCTCGTAGGGAGACATGACCAAAGCTCTGCTCAGGTTTAGGCTTTGACCTTTGGGTTCGTCTCTCATCACTTACTGGACAGTTAGTATTTATGTGTATTGGTAGGAGCAAACCCATCTTGGGCCAGCTGGGGGTAGGCTCTGTGCTTGAGGGACTTAAATTTTGTCCGTCCCTTCACCTCCCGGCGAGCCAACCCTTCCCTCCATCCCCGTGGCTCCAGTTGCTGGTCCTGATCTGGGGCTGGATCTCTTCCATAGACCCCAACTCTCTCTCTATCTCCACAAAGCAGCGGGTGCCCTAAGGTGCTTTCCTACTGCTGGGGTGAGGGCTCAGAGGGAATAAAGCAAGAGCAGACGTGCACCGAGGGATGCGATGGAGATGGACAACTGCAAGGGCTCACTTTGCTCCCTACATACTTTCTTTCCATCTATTCAGCCGTGTCCACTCCAGCTTTCCTGGTATCCCCGTGGGAGAGCAATGCTCAGGTTTATCTCTGGGGCATTTATCATGGCCCGTGGGTTTTGCCGTCATGTTCGTTTATTAGACCCAAGGTGAGTGGCTATCGTGCAGCCATCGGCATGCTTGGAACCTGCTTTTCCCCCCAGGCGCTGGGGGAAAGCGAGTAAGCAGGTTCCCACTGTGGCATAACCCATCAGCACTGTGGAAAAACACCCGGTTGGGTGACGCGCAGAGCAGGGGGAGACCATCCCTCAGCTGTTGGATAGGGTTGGGTTTTTTTTGCCTTGCTGAAGGGTCAAGTCATGTGAGATAAATAACTCTCCGGTGAGCTGAGGATGGCTTGTGCAACAGCATATTAGGCTTGGGTCCGCGAGCTTTGCCGACCTCAGAGGATCCTTCTGCTGTTGAACTCTTCCTCGAGTGCTGGCACAGTAACATGGGACCGGTTCCCTTCTCTGACCCAGACCTTCCCTCTGGCCTTAGGCAAGTCACTCTTACCAGCCCTGTGCATCCCGGTTTAAGTGCTGCTGAAATCCCAGCAGGATGCCCTGATCCCACCAAGCCAGGAGGTGGCTGGAGATGAGGGACAAAGTCTGGTCACCCCCGTATGAGCGATGCACGCACTGGTGAGGTGTCAACAGCAAACGCATCTGGGGGCTCCGTCTGTCCTGCGCCTGAATGCCACCCCTGCTCTGCTCTAAAACCTCCCTTTGGGTTTTTCGGGGGTGGTTGTGCTGTCCCACCTTGGCGTGGCACAAGCAAAGTAGGCAGAGAACCACCTCAGCGAGAGGTAGTTACTGCCGAGCTTCCCACCCAGCCTCAACTTCTGGCACGGTGCTTTGCATCTTAAACAGCGCAGCAGAGCACCGAAGCTTCTCAGCTGGAGACTTCTCTCCTGCATCAACACACAACGCTTGGGTTTTCCTCCCTAAACTGCTTTTTCTTTTCTTTGCAGTGCTGTTTTCTTTGTGACCTACTTGATTCTTGCTTGCTGCTCCGGACCCAGGTAAAATATTTTCTTTTTGGAATTGAAACGGCCCTGTGAAATGAAGGATGAATGTTTTTCCTCTTGGTTCAAGCACGACCGACAAAGTTGCAGAGATGGGATGGGGTCATGCTGACACAGTGACGTAGGGACCAAGATGGCAGCTGGCTTTTCAGGCCTGATGAAGTTGTGGGTTGCTGCAACACAGCATTAAAAGCCAAAGTCAAAGTGCGAAGGGAAAGGAAGCTATGTTGCAGCAAAAATTGCATCGCTGCCTAACTCCAAATTCTCATTATTAAATACTGTGGAGGACAGCTGTCTTTGCTCTCAGCGGAGAGGGGCACTGCTGGCTCCTTTGCTGGAATATCATGGGGACGTTCGCCCTCTTGGTCCAGGAGGGCCCCGAGTGCTCTCTCATTCCCAGCAGGATGACTGTCCCCATGTGCCACCCCTGCCACTTGCTGCACAGGCCATTAATTATACGGCACATCTTATGCAACCTGTTGTGCAGCGCTGCGAACTACCTCTGCCCTCTGCATCGCAGGGCTGACCAGCCCCTCCGTCTTCCCTTGCAGGAGGTATTTCCCATGGAATCTGATCCTGCTGAGCATCTTTGTAAGTAGCACATCTGGACAGCATCTGCCCTGCCCCTGCAACCAGCGTGGGTTTCATCACGGCTCCAGGCGGGAGAGACATCACGTCTGGATTCCTGCAGAAAGCAGGAATTTCATCCTTTAATTGCCCTGCGCTTGGGCTGAGGAGCTGTAATTGAACTAGAATGTGATAAGCAGGAAAGAAGGGAGCCTCTGTATTTTTTTAAAAAAAAAAAAAAAAGCCTGCGGAGGGTGGTGGGAGCTGGGGTAAGGGTGCTGGAGTCCTCTGCAAGACAGGTAGAGGGATGGAGAAGGTGGGACTGCTTTCAGGGTGGTGGCCTGCCCTCCCTTTAACCTGCCCTGTGGATATTAGTCACTGGAGGATTAGAAACTATGTAAAAATTGCTTCTCTCGAGCATCCATTTAAGAGGCTTCACTGCCCTTGTCATCATCATAATGGAAATGTTTTATCTGTTGCGTGGCTCTCCCTGGGACACGAATGCAGGAGTAATGTGGTTCTCTTTCCCTCCCAGACCCTCTCCATGGCTTATCTCACTGGGATGCTCTCCAGGTAGGCTGAGCATGCGGACTCCGGAGGTTTTCTGGTCCTATGTCCTGTCTCTTCCTGCAAAAAAACCCCAACTTCCCTACTTCTGGAATATATGGGTCACCTGACCTTTTTGGAGCTGCTCCAGTGGCCACGCAAAGCCTGACTTTCCCTTTTGAAAACACCTTTTAAAGAAACTCTCCAAGACCCACGGTGGCATTCCCTTCCCTGTCACAGCTGGGACGGCACAGCGTAGTTCCTAAATCCCACAGGAGAGCACTGGAGAGCCGGGGACACGGCAGCCCCTGCACAACGGGCTATAGGGGACTGCCATATACTGTCATCTCACCCTTTCCAGTAAGCAGCACGTTAGCAGATGGGGCTGGAGAGAGACAAGGAGGTTTTTTTCCAGCAGTTTCGTGGGTTTTGTAGTCTACAGCCTCCTCCCTTTCGCTTGTGTTTTTACTGTTACAGTCTGCTCACAAGATCAGCCCCGGTTCACGTGGGTCGCTGGTGATGAGGCAGATGAGCCAGTGGGTGTTGATGGATGTGTGCTGGGGACAAAGAAAGTAGTGGCTTCAGCAACTCGGGGAAAATACCAGTGATATCACTCCCAAATCAAGCCGAAGGGGAGAGCGGGGATTGGCTTTTCTTAGGGCTGAGCCTGGTGCTGCAGTCAAAATCAGGAGTCAGACATACAAAAAACTATACCCTAAGCCTGCAGTCTCTCCCTGTACAAACCCCTCCTTCCCCGCAGTTTTCCAAGACCCAAACCCCCGTTAACAAGCACATCATTAGCGTAACAGTGGCTGCAGCTTTTGGATTTCTCATTGTGCTGCAATGACATTTGTCATTCTATTTTTATTACCTGCCAGTTTGAATCCTCCCCCTTCTCCATCTGGCCACGGCCAGAGAGATTTTTATAGTAAGTCCCCATCTTAGCTGCTCATGAGTTCCCAGGAGGCAGAGACGTGCCCTCCTGCCTACCCTCTTCTATTTAAAGCAGGAGGAAAACCCATCCAGTCTTTTTTTAGTGTTTTCTATCCCTCCCTTTTTACATTAAGGGGGGGACATTGATAATGTCAGCACCGTTTGTGCCCCTAAGACTCATACTTTCCCTGTACATCTCTGCTAAGCTTCTGCCTGTCTTAATCCCTCCTTCCTGTGGGAAACACAGAAAAAAATGGTTTTGCTCTTAATTTTGCAGTTACTACAATACCAAGTCGGTCCTTCTGTGCCTGGGGATCACCGCCCTGGTGTGTCTGTCTGTCACGATCTTCAGCTTCCAGACCAAGGTGAGTTTGTGCTGAGCAGTCCCTCTGGGAGAGGCATCTCCCAGGGGTAGGACATGAGGTGAGGCAGTGCCAGGGGTGAGGTGTGACGGGGCAGGGCTGTAGGGCTGCGGATGCAGGAGCAACCTGCGGGATGCTGGGCTGTAAGGTGACTGTTACAGCAAGGTTACGACAGATCATAGAATCATAGAATCATAGAATGGTTTAGGTTGGAAAGGACCTTGAAGATCATCGAGTTCCAACCCCCCTGCCATAGGCAGGGACACCTCCCACCACACCAGGCTGCCCAAGGCCACCTCCAGCCTGGCCTTGAACACCTCCAGGGATGGGGCCTCAACAACCTCTCTGGGCAACCTGTGCCAGTGCCTCACCACCCTCAAAGTGAAAAACTTCTTCCTAATGTTCAATCTAAACCTGCCCTCTTCCAGTTTGAAGCCATTCCCCCTTGTCCTGTCACTACATGCCACACTCAAAGGGGCCCCCAGATGCTGGGGTGAGGGATGTGTCAGGGGTATAGACGGGGCTGGAGGATGCTGATGTACGGGGGTTAGGTGGGGTTTTTTTGAGGATTAGGCTGTGGGGCACAGAAGGGCACCGGCACAAACATGTAGGATTAGCTTTTGGCTTTCAGGCATGCGATGGGTACTGAGATCTTGCCCATGGCAATAAAAGGGACACAGTAAGTGTTTGGCTCTGTGTGCCACACAGATGGGTGTTGGGCTACAGGACCTGAGATGAAGCAATTGCCACATGGCAGCAAGATGGGTGTGCTGCTGGAGCGGCCCTCGCTGTGGGCGCGGGGAGGTTTGCCTCCCCTTGCTGCCGCCTGTTCCAGCGCTCTGCACTTGTAACACGATGTTCTTTACCTCCACAGTTTGACTTCACCTCCTACCAGGGCGTCCTCTTCGTGATGCTCATGGTGCTCTTCTTTGGTGGCATCATCCTGGCTGTGATACTGCCCTACCAATATGTGAGTAACGACCTGCGCCGCTCCTTCCTCGCCCAGTGCCACCAGTCCTGGTGTAAGGCTGGGAGCTGATCAGCCTAAAGCAGGCAAACTCCAGGGCTTGGCTTGGGAGCGGTGTCCCAGCCCGCGCTCTGAGAATGTGCAGAAACACCAACAGAAAGAAAAGGCGAGACGATGTGGCTGTTGCCTGGTTGTTGTACAATCAGATATCAGGTTGTAGGACAGCACTGGACTGGGGCTTGAGGAAGTTTTGCTTCTGTTCCTGGAGCAGGTCACATCACCAGCTTGTGCCTCAGTTTCCCCTCCAGTAAAAGCAGGGTAGTGAGCACATTAAAGCGCTGGCCTGTCCCGTACGAAATGGGGCTCTTGCCCCAGATTCAGGGCAGGACTTGGACTCTGGACAAGTGCAGTGGGGTGCCCGCCTGGCCAGACCTGGCTGTATTCACACTAACACCAGGCACCGTCCTGCAGCGTTTAAATCTTGGGGCTCAAATTTCTCAGAAATAAGCACCTCTGGAGGGTGATTTGGACCCCAGGGGCAAGTCCTGATGATGAGTGACCACCTTACCGCTCCTCCAACTGCTGCCAGCCCCTCTTGCGTGGGTCCAGCCGCTTCCTTCGGCCTCCCTGGTCACAGCTGGCATTGGCTGTGCCCGGCTGAAGTCTTGGAGCGGGTTGTGACCACACCTGATAGAGGGTTTGGCGTGGCAGCACGGAGTGTCTGGTCTCCATCCAAGAATGTCTCATTAGGTGAGTTGTCTTTCAGACAAGAGCCTGACAGACCCTGGGAGATGCTGACGAAAGAGGGAAGGTGTGTGGGGCTGTGCAGCCACCATTAATCACCCTGAATGCCGGCTTGAGCTGGAGACAAGCACCCGGCTTTGATCATGGCAGCCTTTAGGTGACCTCCAATCCCTTCGCATCTTGCCTGGCTTCTCTGGGAACCCGAGTCATGCTTTAAGGGCCAGACCTGCAGGAGACATTCCCACTGGTACTAGCCCCGAGTTGGTCTGATGGACAAATGCACAGGCTGGTGTTCCCAAAACCAGGACCTTGGTTTTTGGGTTGTCTTGGTTCGCAATCCATCTCTCGCTCCTGCAAATGTGAGGGTAAAGCAGCTCGCAGCGCCAAGCCGCTGCCATTAAACTGTTGAGACAACTGCTCTTTATCTTGCAGCTTGTCAAGATAAGCGTAGCTTGAGGCGGGTTGTAATGAGCTTGTCTATCTGGGAGGCAGGCTGCGATCTCTGGGTTGAATCAGCTCTGCATGTGGGCACCTTCTCTTGCAATACAGGCAACTTCTCCATTGGCACTGCGTCCTGCTGTGCCACAGCAAGCAGGCGTTGAGGTTTGGTCTTCGTTCCAGTGAAGTTCCTGCTGTGACTCCAGCAGATGAACACATTTCAGTTACGCTTGTTAATTTAAGCTGGGTCTGGCTCTTAGAAGAGTTTGGTGTTTCTTCCAGTGGGGTTGGCCTTGTCTGGGTAAATAAACACCTAGGGCTGCTGCAAACTGTGTCTCCATCAGCGTAGTGCTGAGACATTTCCACAGAGACAGCAGCTGGGTTGAAGTAGGCTATTCGGAGACACAAGGACCTGATCTAGGAGCTTATAAGCCAAGTGGCCACAGTGAGAGGAGAAACTGAGGCAGGGTGACCTGTTCTTTGCCATGAAAAGCTCAACAACAGAAACTGTGTTGGAGCTGGAAATGGTGCAAGCCCATCCTGGGCTATTAGAGCACTTTCCCTAACGTGTATCCTTCACATGAGAGCTAAGCCCTCTTCCGTGTCAAGTCCTAATTAACCAGTTTTCTCCCAGGCACTGGCTGATGGATTTGTTTCCTTTAGGTCCCTTGGCTCCATGCGATCTATGCTCTGCTCGGTGCCATTATCTTCACTATGGTAAGTGGGTGCTGGTCATGGGGCTTGGGAATGTGCTGGCGGGGAAAAAATAAGTAAATAAGCAAGGACTAAATGCTTTAGCCTTGAAGAGCTCTTGAGGAAGAGAGAAGAGCAAGTCACAGGATTGCTGAGAGCTCCACATACTCAGATGGGTCATGAACAGCAATTATTGCAGTGACCTCAGCCTTGTTCCGAGAAGGTGTTGGTGTACGTGACGGTGCTGGTGCAGAGCATGGTGAGACTGGCAAACCCATGCTGTATGCGCAATACTAGGTGTGAACAGCAGAAAGCATTGTAGGGCCAGGGCAAAAAGGCATCTCTGGAGCGGGAAAAGCAGAGATTAAGCTTTGGCACAGCAGTAGGAGCTGGACCGCAGGGCTCAGAGGGAGTCTTGGGGATGAAATGAGGCTGCAGAAGTGAGCAAAGTCAAGTTGGGGCCGGTTGAGAGGGAATGAGCCAAGGATTGGGTATGAGTTTGAGTAACAGAGGTACAGAAAGAGAGTGAGAGGCCACGGTTTGGGATTAAGGGGCATTAGGAAGGTTCATTGCAGGCAGGAAAAGCCCTGAAGCTGGGCAGCTCTTCCAAGGAAAGTTGAAAAGGTTTGATTCATTCCTGCGACTGCTCCCCGGCGGTCCCTCCTGACAGCCTCTTCCCAGAGCAAGTCCCGGCAGTGCCGTGCTTGCCATTCAGGTGTGGGAGTTGTCTGGGAAGATGCTTGGCGTTACCTCGAGGTGGGGGTCAGGCGGAGGGCTGCCTTGGGGTTCAAGGCGGTGCCCATTGGGCATGTTGTGAATAAGAACTGTTGAGCAATTTCATTTATTAACTATAATAAAGTCATTTCAAGTGAGCTCGGGTATTTCTTCTGTGATTCATGATTGAAGAGTGCTCTGTGAAATACAAATAGGCTAAACATCTTATAATTACCCCATAAACTTCAGTCAGAACCTCAGCTGGTGGAGTTGATTGTGCCAGGCTTGTCAGCTCAGCCCGACAACGTCTGGGGAGAGATCAGTTGGTATTTATGACTGGGGAGGGCAGAGGTGCCAGGTGACCCCAGGCGATGGCAAAGATGCCCTGCCAACCCTGAAGAGCTCCACACCAAGGTGTCTGTTGCAGGCTCGGTTAACAGAGGGAGTAAAAGTGAGATGGGAGAAGGTACTGAGCTTGAAGTCATGCAACAAGGCACAGGTTTTCTTGCAGCTGGGCCACCAACCTGCCTTGTAGCCCCCGTTCATTCCGTGAGCGCTGTGTCCCTGCAGGCAGGCTGGGCAGTGGATGCTGACTGTGACGGTTTCACTTGTAAAATCTGTGTTTGTACCTCAGAAAGGCATTAGGTCCCCTCTGGGTCTGGCTACCTCTGCTGACAGCTCTGCAGACGTGGGTGCTGCCCAAGATCTGGGGTTTCTTGCTCTTTATTGCTCTGGTGTTGCTGCTGCTGCAATGCCATGTTGGGTCCAGGTCACCTCATTACCTGGCAGATGTTTCTGAACTGGGGGAAGTCTGGGAATAACAGGTCATAGGGACTGGCTGAGGAGGAACAGAGAGAACCACCACAGAGCTGATCCTGGGCCACATTTGGGATGGATGAAGCAACAGGGAGCCTTGGGAAAAAGCATGAAGGAAGCAGACCTGGAGTAATAGGTTCAGGGTTTGGCTATCAAGAGTGAAATAAAGGAAGGGGAAAGTTGCAGCTTGTTCAGTGCATTGTTCTGAGCTTTTAAATTGCAGTTACAGCCCATAAAAAGTGGTTGCGTTTTTGTTCTGGGTACAGTAAAGCAATTGAGAGAACCGCCATTAGAGCATTTTTTGCCTCCCTCTGCCAAATCTCCATGTGACTGTCACTGGGTTTCCTCCTCTTTCCTCACAGTTCCTGGCATTTGATACCCAGATGCTGATGGGGAATCGTCGGTACTCGCTGAGCCCGGAGGAATACATCTTTGGAGCCCTCAATATCTATCTGGACATCATCTACATCTTCTCCTTCTTCCTCCAGTTCTTTGGCTCCAGCCAGGAGTGAGTGCAGCAAGGCAGTATCGTATCTTTGCTGGCAAGATGCAAGTGTTTAAAAAAATTTTAAAAGAAGAGGAAAAGAGGGTTAAAAAACCAAACAAAACCAAACCTACCCTTTCTGGCCCACTAGCAGGCTCCATTCAATCAGCTGAGCAAAGCCCCTGGGTTCCTTATGCAGCTTGTATATATGCTGTTAGGCCTTTGTGACCCAGAAAGCAAAGCAGGGCTTAAGTGTTATGTCTCTTCTGCTCCCTCCACTCCTGCTGAGATCAAACCAGTCCAGAGACTGGGAGGCATGAGACCAAGATCTTCTTTTCCCCAGAGGCTATCAGAGTTGCCTGTCTGAGTCCTGCACATCATGGGATGTTGAAGTGCTGAGAACAGCTCTGCAAAGAGAAAATAACATTAAGGGGAGGAGATCCTGCTGGGATCCTGGCAGGAAAACCAGCTGAAGAAAGGGAAAAGGCTAGGGAAGTCCTTGCCGTCCCCCTGTTTCTCTCCTGCATTCATTTGGAGCCCCATGGCCTCTGCAGAGATATATTCCTGATAGTATCTGCTTTTAGAAGTGCAGAGCATGGGATCACGTAGTCTGGCTGTCCCAGCAATCAGTCCTCCAGGCATAAGGGAACCTGTTGTTCAGGATGTGCAGCCTCTTTGAGGACATCCCTAATGCCCCTGCAGGAAGAATTCTGTATCCTTTGCATCTGGCCATGGGGCTGAGTTTGTACGTACTTTCCTTCCCGGAGTGGGATAGCAGGACCACCGGCTGCGGGCCCACCTACACACCCAAGGGGGACACATATATCGGTTGTCTCTGAAGTGTTGCTCTTCACCTGAGAGGGTTGTGATTCCAAGTAAGGATTATTGGCAGAGACTGGCACAGAAAAGATGAAAGAGGCTGAGTTTCAGAGCCCATGCAAAGCCAGGCACCTCCTGACGTGGGAAAAAGGTGGCTGAGATCCTGTGACCCATCATAAGGATCTGATGCCTTCACAAAATGGTCTTGGTTGCTTGCAATTAATGGTCTTAAGTGGTTACTACCCAGCGACTGAGGTGAGGGTGAATGCCTGTTGCTCAAAATGGGCACTGCTTTGTAGCAAACACCAATGTCGCCCCTTCCTCTGGCCATTTTCCAGTTTTGCTCTCCCAAACGGGGATGTCAGTGAGGGCGCTGGATGCCTTTGAGCGCTCAGGTAACTTTCCATCTTCCCCTTGCTCACATTCCCCTGTTTGGGGATTAGTTGGCTAATTTCTAACTGTAAAGCTCCAGGTGGAGATAAGAGGCCTTTTGCTCTTATTTAAAAAGTGATCCTTCCTGCTGATAGAAACCCGTATCTTCAATCTCTTTGGGAATGCCAGGGCAAGTGCGTCACTGAGCTGCCTCTAGCAATCCCTGCGTGTTAGAGAGAGGCTATGCCAAAATGCTCCGTACCGTACATTCCTCCTCTGCTATTGCCCTGGCTTTTACCCTTCACATGGTGTATCCTCCCGCCACACGTGCTCAGTGCCCCGAGATGGGCAGAGGAAAGTTACTGTGCAGAGAGTAAAAATGCTTCAGCCCCTCTGTGGCTGCACTGACCTCGTCCATGACCACAACTGCTGCTTTCCACCTTACCTTCCCACTCCCCAAAACCAAACCCACCCCCCCACACTTTTAAGGAATAAAGGAGATTATTAGGTGATGACGGCATAGTTCATGACCCACCGATTTCTGCAGTGCATGACAGAACAGAAACACAGGCCTCGAATGGCCAAGCAGGCAGAATTGGGAGAGGGGACAGCATGGGAGACACCCTAAAAATTTATGAAATAGGAGTTTAAAGAGGAAATTTTCTGGCTCGGATCCATGCAGGCACTTCTGAAATATCTTAGCAGACTGGCTGTGCAGCCTTTTTTTGCTCACAGCAACAGGCCTGTAGGTATTTCTGCCTTCCAGCTTTTGAGGAGGGAGTATGGAGTTACATGATGAGTTCTGACTCTGAAATAGTCCTAAAACTCCTCTGGAGGACAATCTAGACCAGAGCACTGCAGCCCTCCTTTCTGCGCTGGGACTCCTCCAAACTGGCCCTGCATGCCCTGGGACCTGGGGAGGAGAACACGGATCTGCAGCCCACTCTGGATCTCTTGCTCTTTTTCCTTCTGGTGTGGAGTAACTTTGCCGCTGCCTGAGCTACTGCTATCTCCTGGCTTTTTGCTCCCGCGTGGGAAAAGCTTGCACGGCACCTTCTCCATCTCCAGGCCACTACAGTGGGGATGGCTTGCTGCCCTGCCATGCACCTTCACAGGGCTCCCTTCTTGCATGTGTCCTGGTCCCTCTTCTGTGCTGACCCATGGCTTGCAGTCCATCCAAGCCAGACCCAGTGAAAGCACTTGGACTAAAGCAGTGAGTAATACGTATGTGCTCAGAGAGGTGGAAGTCTTCATAAGGCTGAGTAACACAGGCTTAGGGGTCAGATACAGCTATAGGCATGTTCCTCCTGGGTTCCCTGACCACCTGCGCAGGGGAGGTGCAGGACTGCTTCTCTCCCTCCGTGTGGATGTCCTTTATCCGAGGTCTGCATCATTCGGACCCTGGCTCTGTAGCCCCCTGCTTCTTTTGTCCGGCCATTCTTATGATTTCATTGTAAATAGAATTTTGTATTTTCTCTGAACATTGCTAATAAATTGTTGCAAAACTGTTATTGCTGTTGTGAGGTTGCCTTACTGAAGTACAGCTGAAGGAAGGTCTGGTTGCACAGCTTTCTTAAAACAGAAAACATAAACAAGTTTGTGGCATGACATGGCATGGCCCAAAGTTTTAACGTCCTTATGACTAAGGAACACATCCTACACAAAGTAATAAAATCATAGAATCATACACGTGATAAATGCCCATGGCTCAAGCATAGGCAGCATGCATGAGAAGTATTTGAGAACTGAGGGCCAAAGGGCTCCGTGGGTGAGGATCCTGTTCTCTCTTAGACTTGGTTCAAGTGGCCAACAGGATTAAAAAACAACTAAGTGGGGGTGAGCAAATGCTGTAAGCAAGGCACCAGCTCAGAAGGCATTTTCTGTAGCTCTGGAGAGCAACCTGACGTACGAAGCTTTCTCTAGAGTCCATGGGAAAAAGAAATGCCTCCAGAGAGCAATTCACCTGACCTAAATTAATGCTTACACCGGGAGGTGAAAACTCATCTCTCCCTACATCAGCTCTGAAGGGCTGATTCAGGCTGTCAGAGCTCCCGGGGGAGAGAAATCTCAACTGCAGCACCTTGTTGCAACAGATCTCTGCTCTTTGGATGGAGCTGTACCCAAAAGGCGGGTGTGAGATTTGGTTCCTAAGAAGTGTGACTAAACACCGTGGCACAGCCAGTATGGGCTTTCCTGCCCACAGTGACATTTTCTGCGGAGAGAAAATATTTTGCCCTGTGTTTTGCTGGGTAATGCGCTGCTGTGGGACGGCATTTGTGGAAACATAACTGAAGCGGAGCATTTCCATGCAAACAATGAGGTGGCCGTGAGCATTTATATGAGGCAGCATTAGCTGTTCCTGTAATTACCACGAACGGGATAAAAAGGCTGATGATTCAGTCAAATTTCAACACTTGGCTCTTGAGGAACGGGGCAAAAATTCGTTTGGCTTAATCAAAGTGGGACCACTCAGCGGCTGGACCCAGGGACGCGGGAGAAGGGAGGGGACGGGGAGATTCATCAGGGTGTGAAGGATGCTGGAAAGAGGAAGGGATCGCGCTGTTTCCCATGCCTACAGCAAACGGGACAGGAATTTGGGGGCCCTAAAGACAGCCAGCGAGGGTCAGAGACCTCAAAAAAACCCTGAATTCCTCTGCCTGGAGAAGGGGGACATTTGTATTTACTTTTGCACTTCTTTCTGCCTGCCATCCCATCCGTGCTTGAGGTCTTTCAAGGAAGGATGGACTCTTGATGCCAAGGCCGTGCCATGGTGCGGGGGATCCCTGCCCATCCCCACTTGCATCTTCCATGGCAAGAACCACAGGCAAGAAGGGCCTCTGTTCAGGCAGGAGTCGTTCACCCGCATTTCTGAGCTCCTGGCGCCCTCTGCTCTTCACACTGTGGTAAAACCAAACCAAACCAAAACAAACCCCAGCATAGAACGAAATCCAGGTTCCCTGTGTCAACTTGACCCCCCCAAACCTTCCCCCTCTTTCCCCCCTTTAAATGCAAGCTTTTGTTTTCTTCTGCTGTAAAACCTCCTGCTGGTTGCCTGCCTATGGGGGCCTGGGCGTTCCCGGGGCAAATGCATGTTTACGTGTGATTTAAATAACATTTATATGTGATTTATATATATATAGGTCGATATATATGTTTAAAGAACATTTTTATAAAAGTTTGTAAAAGCGTTTATAAATAGGGAAAGTGTTGAGTGGCCCAGATTCAGGTGGGTTTTGACACTGGCACCGAGTGAAAGCTGAGATAAAGTTTCTGGCTTTATTTGACATTGGTCTTTGGTAGTTTCCCGGGGGGTGGCAGGGCCGGGGGAGGGGGGGACACCCCAAGATCCCCCCCGAAGGCCTGTGTCCCCCTCGCTAGGCCGCAGCGTCGCCATGGCAACGCCGGGGCAAAGGGCAAATGTGGCAGGGCCAAAAGTGGTTGGAGCCCTCTCTCTTCGGCCTGCCCTGGGGTGGCGCGGTGTTTTTACACAAAACCTCTAAGAATCTTTCTTTTCACTCAAATGGACCTGGAAAGGCTGAGGGTAGGGGAGCCGGGGCTGTGCGGGTCTGTTGGCAGCGGGAGGGTGGCGTTGTCCCTTGTCGCCGTCCCCATCAGCCCGCCATGGCCGCAGGTCCTCCTCCGCCTGCAGCTATGCGCATGCGCCCCCCCCCCGGAACCTTTCTGCCCCGGAACGCTTCTGTTCCCTCCGGTTCCCGCCCGGCCCCGCCCCCGGCGCGCGCGGCTCTGAGGGGAAAATGGCGGCGCCCATCAGTGAGGATTCTCCCGCCTTGGAGCCTGGCGCTGCTCCCTACGGCAACTTCCCCAATTATTCCCGCTTCCACCCGCCCGAGGGCCGAGTCAGCCTCCTGCCTGGCGGGCTCTTGCAGAGCTTGTTCCCCGCGGCGGCTCGCCCGCTGCTGGGGCTGGATGTGGGGTGCAACTCGGGGGTAAGGGGGCGCCTCGGCGGGCATCGCGGGGGGAGGGGGGGGCTAGGCCGCGGGGCAGCAGGCCTGGGGGCTCCTGGGGTGAGGGGAAGCGCTGAGGTGGTGGTCTGGGCTGTGGGAAAGGCTGGAAAGGCTTGAGGGGAGGCAGTGGTCTGGAGTATTGGGAGGGCTGTGAGAAAGATTGAGGGGAGGCACCAATCTGTGGTATTTGGGGGCAGTGGGGCAGACTGGGGAGGCAGTTGTCTGGGATATTGGGAGACAATCTAGCATACAGAAGAGGCTACGGATGAGGCACTGGTCCAGGGTGGTGGGGCAGACTGAGAAGACTATGGTGGGGGACAAGGATCCGGGAGGGGGTTAGTGTGGCAAATTGGGAAGACTGGGAAAGGCAGTGACCCGAGGTAGTGAGGCAAACCGGGGAGACTGGAAGAGGCAGGAGCCTGGAGTGTTGGGGGACGGTGTGGCAGACTGGAAAGGTGGGGAGGTACTGGTGTGGAGTGCCGGGGGCATTGGGGCAAAGTGGGGAAGCTGGGGCAGTCAGCGACCTGGGGTGTTGGAGGCGAGATTGGGAAGGTTGGGGGAGGTGCTCCCATGGTATGTTGGGGTGGAATGGGGCAAACGGAGAAGACTGGGTGGGGGCAGTGGCCTGGAGTCTTGGGGAGCAGTGGGGAAGGCTGGGGGGAGCACTGAGCTGGGGAGGAATGAAACAGCCTGGGACAGCTGGGTCAGGGTAGCAGCATGAGACAGGGATGAGCCTGTGGGAAAGCAGGACTGGGGTGCAGCATGAGACTGGTGGGGGTCAGGAGGTCATCGGTGAGTTGGAAGCCCCCTCTACAGGCCTCCTGTGGGAGGAGGGTGAAGGTTGGGATGAAGGTAGGGGTGGGGCGGGGCTGGTTGTGTTGCTGGGAGTTGGTTTAAGAGGTTGTGTTGATGGGTCTGTCCTCTTTCCCACTGAGACCTGAGCCTGTAATGTCCTGGGTTGCTGTGTGTCCCGAGCACTGGAGAGCCGCTATTGTCATGCCCTAAGAGCGGGGGAACTGCACAAGCTTGAAGCTAGAAACCATAATCTGTTGTGTATTGTGTAGTATCACATAATTTATCCATGAGACAGAACTTGAAACTAAAACCCTGGTCACAGGCTCTTGAAGATCTTGTGACAGAACTGGTGAATCTTGTAGAATTTCCCCATTTTGAAAGTTCATTCTCTTTCTTTACTTAGTTCTGCTTTTTTTTTTCTCAAGGGTTTTCCTCAGTGTGCAGCTTTGCTGTGTTGTAATTAAGAAGTATCTGTGCGTCTCTGATGCCTCTCTGATTATTTTTTTTTTCAGGTGGAAACTTTATCAATGTATTAACTTAGAAATAATTATTCATTCAGAATGAAATTGCATTCTGGTTGGGGACAAAAGTACTGCTGTTTCCTTGGCTTCTCTTCCCCCAGCCCCCTGCCAGAAGGTTTGAAAAGCCGCCTAAGGCATTATCTAAAGGACAATTCTAGATCTTATTTCAGTTGAACTTGTCAAACAGGTCAGGTAAAAATGTTCTCAGTCCAGTGCTTTTGAGATGCAGAGACGTTCACCACTAGAGGACACTGTCTGCCTGCTTGTGTGGGCTGTGCGCTCACAGACGATGAAATTCAGGAACTTCATCGGATCTCCTTTAATGAAAGATTAATACGCTTTCCACTGAGTGGCGCACTCTGTGAAAGGAAATTCGAAGGAAAGCGCTCATGTTAGCTATCTTATGCTACAGTCTAATGGTCGGGGAATGTCTTTTACTATAGCAGAAGAACAAGAAACGTATTACTCTAAATTGGGCATTATAAATAGCTCTAAGCATCACTAGGGAGCTCTGAGGCTCACCTAGGGAAGCCAGTGAAGCCTTCACTCCCATTTTGGATGGGGATATCCAGCAAGATTCCTGTTACTAAAACTCATCTTTCCCATAGGTTTGGAGCAAAACCCCAAGTGTGGGGTGATACAGGTTTAGTTCCAATCTCTGGTTGTCTTTCCGGTAGTCAGGGCTACCGTGATGCTTTTTGCTACAGAAAGGAAGATTGTCAGTGAGCTTATTTTTCTGAACTTCATCGAGAGAAAGCTCTCAGTTGGCGCTTGTACCTTGCTGCTGAAAGGGATCCTGTGTGCTTGGTGATGTGTTAATGAAGCAGCGCAGGCCCTGTGAACCGCTCTTGTTTTCCTTTCTGCAGGAGCTAAGTGTGGCTCTGTACAGGCATCTCCTTGGCCTTCAGGAGAGTGAAGGCAGCCTGGACCAGCCCGCAGCTGGAAAGGATCTGAATCTTCTGTGCTGTGACATTGATCCGGTGTTGATTGAGAGGGCTCAGCAGTGCAGCCCCTTTCCTGCCTCCATATCCTTTGCCAACCTGGACATCATGGACTGCAGTGCCAGGGAGCCATTCCTGAGCTCCTACCTGGGCCGTTTTGGCCGTTCCACCTTTGACATTGTTTTTTGCATGTCTGTGACCATGTGGATCCACCTGAATCATGGGGATAGTGGCCTGATGGAGTTCCTGTCCTTCCTCTCCTCTCTGTGCAAGTACCTGCTGATTGAACCTCAGCCGTGGAAGTGCTACAGGGCAGCCGCACGCCGCCTGCGGAAGCTGGGCAGAAATGACTTTGATCACTTCCGATCTCTCACTATCAATGGGGATATGGCAGAGAGGATAACCCAGATCTTAACGAAGGACTGTGCCATGGAGCTGGTGTGCTGCTTTGGGAGCACCAGCTGGGACAGAAGTCTCTTGCTTTTTAAATCAAATGGCTCAAATCACGAGGGCAGGGAGTCTTCAGAACAGGAACAGTGACTGATAAATGGCCTCTTGCATTCATGAATTCATAGGCAAGGAGGTGCTTGCTGTTTACTGAGGCAGATGTAGGAATTCCGAAATCCCTATTGGGACCAGACCTTGACTTCCCTAGGGAGTATGAGGCAAGTAATGCCTGTGTGATTTTTTTTTTTTTTTTCCTCCTCTCCATCTGCAAAATGCAGTGGCAGTTTTAACTTACCTTGTGGATTCTGAGGTTGCTGTTCCTAGAAAGTGCTCCTGAAATCAAAGTTGCTACATACATACTTCCAACGTGTACGAAGAATATTCCCTGGAAGAAGGCAGAATGTGCCTTTTTTGTCCTTGGAGCTTTTCAGGGAAAGGGAACATTTCTGTTGACCTGTGCGATGCACTGTTTGTTCTGCTTCTCATGTTTTCTGTATAAAATGCTCTTGGAAAACATATAACTTGGTTTCTCAGCTGTGAGCGAGTTGGATTGTTGCAGAGGGTGTCTGGCAAATGGGTTTCCCAGAGATGGCCCATCCCTGGAAACATTCCAGGTCAGGCTGGACGGGGCTCTGAGCAACCTGTTCTAGTTAAAGATGTCCCAGCTCATGCCAGGGGGTTGGACTAGGTGGCCTTTAATGGTCCCTTCCAACCCAAACCGTTCTGTGACATTGGTCAGGCTGTGACCTATGCACCTTTGCAGACGGAGGTTGACAGTGGTGTGATCTGTCTGTGGAGCGAGGGATTTCTATGGTAGGGTGCGTATTTATTTGTGTATAACAGAGTGAGTGCTTTTTGTAATAATATCCTTGAAATAAAAATAACTTAATTTTGTTTTAAATACTTTGTTGGGCTTTTTAATCTTTCTTTTTGTTCACGTTGTTTTCAACACTTCATAAGTCCCAGGTAACTGAGTTTATAATTTTATTGTATTTACAGGCTCAGATGAGACTTTGGTACACTTGAAGCTATGTTTGGCTAAGGTTAAAGTGTTACAGCTTTCACTGGGTTGGGGGTTTGTTTAGTTGGGTTTTTTTTTTTCAGTAAAATCTAGGAAGAAAGAAAACTTGAGCAAAGTGTCTTATTTTAACTTCATTTTTCTTGTTTTAATATCACTATTGGCTTTAGTTCATACATAGTGGTTTCATTAGTTTTGATAGTAAGTAGGAGTCACGCTTCCACAGGTTGTCTAAACGGATTAAAAACCTCACTTGAGTAGGCTATGACACACAGAAATAGATAACTGATGACTCTTACGGATTTCTAGGTTCTGCTGCTTCCTCACTGCGAGGTGAGAGGGAAGCCCAGGTATGTGCTGTAAGCGTCCTGTCAGGAGAGCTTGGTACTAGAGACCGAGGGGAGCAGAGGAGATCTCCTCCAGGAGGTGCTCGTGTCTCGCAGTTCTCCTGCCCAGGTCAGCCTCTGCGCAGGGGCAGAGAGAAGCTTTGATTGAATTTTACTTCATGTCCTTACTGGGACTTCCTTATTATTTACTCATGCAGTGATGATGGAGGGGGGGAAGCTTTGATTTCCTCCTCAGTGATTTCAGATGAGAGAGTGAAGAGTGTGAGTGTTCTGCCTGGCTGGCCACAGCCTTCTGGATGAAAAGCTGCTGGGGTCCATGTAAGACATGTGAAAAAAGCATGTGTGTACATACATGTGTTTAAAGAGACCAAGTAGGGTCACAGAAAGGCTTTGAGGCTCTTCACATAAATGCAGCTTCCACAGTGTTCTGCTACAAAGAAAATATTTAGGACTCCCACCAGGAGTCCTGAGAGCTCCTCTGATTTTTCAGCTGCAAACAAGTGTGCCCTCCCTGGTGGTGGTGGTGGTGGTTGTTAATTTTCTTAAAGATGACTTTTAACTCTGGGCTGATTTTATTATCCCTGTGGGAGTGAAGGGAGAACCAATTTGTCATGTATTTTCCTGAGGGTTCACCCAAGTGCCTGATCTCTCTCGCAGCTAATTCATATATAACATTTATCACTTTAGTAATTAAGCACCTTCTCTGACATTCATTGTAAGCTATGGGTAAGCTCCACTGACGGGAGGGGTGTTGGCTCACCCAGTGCTGTGAGGCAGCTCAGCCACCCCTTTCCTTCTGCTGAGCTGCTCTGCCCTGTGTCGTGCAGCTGGTGGCACTGGAGTACCGTACAAGCTACAGCCTCCCCCCCGGGGTGTTTCTGTTGGGTTGTGTCAATACTAGTTGCTGTTTTCTTTGAACTTTGAAATATTTATAAAATAGACCTGGATTTATCTGTTCAGTGCTCAAGTTTAAAGGGGTGAATAGGGTTTCTTGCCTTTCATTTTCCTCTGGGGATTTACACACTTGCCTGTGAAAAATTTTATGAAGAGTTGCTAGGAAGGTAGACAACCCAAAGAGTTACACACAGGAGACATCGTGCACCCATCTAGAATGACCTTCCCTTTCGCAGGGACCCTGTTTTATGTTCCTTAGGCACTGAGGGATAGATCAGTATCTGCCTGGGGATTCTTTTGCTGCTTGTTGAAAGACTGTGGGGTTTGTTTGTGTTTTTTTTTCTTTTTTCCCAGCCTTTATACGCTGGCCTTGTGCAGACCTGCAAACCGGCCTGGTGTGTATGTAACAGTATGATGACTTCTTATCTGTCTCTCAAGTCTGGACTATTAAATTGCTAATATCAATATGTCCCACTGTCTCAGAAATGGCTGAGCTCCAAAACTAGCTCTGTTTGGCTTTGGCACAGCAGTGTTTTGTTTCTCGTCCTTTGGATATTGCCGCAAATACAGCTCCAAATAATGTCGACACAAACATCTCTGCAGTTCTTGACATACGAAGGAGCTCAAAATGGAGTCAGTCCTTTAGCAGACAGGAGGGAAAAAAAAAAATATCTCTTTTCTTTTCAGCTTGCTGCTTCTGCTCTCCAGGAAGCTGTCAGGAGACGAGACAGGTGGGAACCCAGTTCCATGACACAGGAATAGAAGAGAGCCTTTGGATCTCAGCTGCAGCACTTACGTAAGGCTCTGGAGAATTATGGTTTTTATATTCTTTCTGCATTTTGCAATGTGGCTAAAATGTGTTCCCAGGTCTCCTGAAGGCAGGACAGAAGGAAAGTAAAGATGAGGGTTAAAATGAACACTTCCGCTCCCTATTGCTGAGAGCACTTTGCAGAGTTGGTTGGTAATCGTTCATCGGACTGCTGGTGAAATGGAGCTGCCCCTTGCTTGTGTGAGTCCTGGGGGTGGTTACCCCTGTAGAGCTCGGGGTACCTGGGCTCAGGGGAGGCACAGAGGCCTCTGTGCTGAAAGTGCTGCTTGCTCATCTCCCTGCCCAAGGATGGGGCCAACCTGGTGGTGGTTGCTGCTGCTAAAATGAGGGAGATGCAACTTCCCTATGTATGTCGAGGGAGGGCTGTGCTCCCACTACTCAGCTGGGAGCATGTGGCATCAGCTGTGCTGATGTGTAGGACCATAGGCTTGCCAATTACACGCTCGTTATTTGTGTGTGTGCGTGTGCCTGTGCATTGGAGGGTTAGTTAAGAGGTCCTACTTGCTCTTTCCTATGCTTAAAGCTCCAACCCCATGGCTGCTTACAGGAGCCTGCTAAATGCAACACCTGCACAGAGCACGCATAGCTGAGCATTTCCAAACAGACCCAAAATACCGCACAGCTCTGCGATGGGACTGTCAGACTGCTGCCCTCTTCCATCCCAGCAGCCAGTGAGGAGTTGCCATGCGAGTGCCTTGTAAAGTTCCCATGCTGTGTGGTTTGTGATTGTTGCTGGGCTCCATCACACCTTGCCTCAGTTTTTCCAGCCACGAAATGAGCTTGATAACCACCCACTGCTGTGGCGATTTCTGATGTGGAATATTGGCTGTGTGTTTGCACAGCACTTCTGAGAATGAAAAATACCGATGAGCTGAGCTGTATCATCAGCTGTGAGTTATGCCATTGTTCATAATAATCACTGCAGCCACTTCAGGTATTAATTAGATGCCATACCTTCAAAGTGTTCTGACAATTAAGTCTCACGCCACTGCTGTGTAGCAAGTCACAGCTAATTATCCCCCTTCCTTGGATGGAAAAATCTCGGCAGAAGAGGTGAAGCATCTGGTCCTGCATAAGCTTGCATCAAAGTTGGGGCTGAGAACTTGGAGGTTCCAGTTTCTGGATGATTCTGGAGTTGCTTCCAGCCTTTGTGGGAAGTAGGACTTAGATGCACAATGAGAAGTCCCTTTTTATCATATTTTTTTTTTTTTGCTTATGCTAAGAGACACTTTGCTGTTTCCTAGGTTCTTGTGCTGGCTCAGTCAAGGGATGCACTCTGTGGGGAAAAGTTTAGTGTGTAAATATGGTGCAACAGCAGCAATTTTATCAGTTTAACGTTGACAGCTGTCAGAGCAAATGACTGTTGTAAGCACCTTTCTCGCTGCTGTCTGCTTCCCTTCTTACACTTGTATGTATTGACAGCCTTGCAGACGCCGTTCATCAGCATTTCTAAATGGTGACATGGTTTAAAAATGGTTTAATTCAACTTTCCCCAGAATGTGTGACCAGCCCAGGAGTGGAGGAATCAAGTTTAGGAACTGAGAGTTGGCAGCAACATGTCTGCTCCTATAAGCAGCTTCCTCTAGCTGGAAACCCAGCAACTCGTCACTACAAGTTTGTATGGCAGAAGCTGCAGACTTTCGGATTTCCTTTGCTCAGCTGAGGGCATGTTCATTCTTGCTCCTCCTGGCACTTTGCTGCCTGTGAATTAAAGGAGAAAAGTGAGAGGTGTCAACCCATGGAAATATGGGCATCTGTTTCTGGCAGTGTGGAAACCTGAGAGGAGAGCAGCCACAAACCAAACACATGATGTCTTTACCAGGTGTGAGCCAGTTCTCTTGCAAAGTTTTCATTTGTTAGCTGAGCTGGTGGCGTGAGGAAATGGAGCCCTTTTGGCAGAGTCGGGGGCACTAGGTGGGAAAAGCAACCACAAATCCAAGGTGTGAGTCTGAGGTTCGCTCTGGACACGCGCTGAAGGCTGGTCCTGGTTGGCCTTGTTGCAAATGAGGAGAGCTTGGGAGGTCAGGGGAGGTCAGAGGGGATCAAAAAGATTAGCTGTTCACTTCCTCGTGCCCTGTTGGTTATGGAAATAGATGCGGCTTAGCCATGTACACTGATGTCTGATGCCCGGGCGAGAATGGTCTCTTTGAGTCTCCAAGACTTAGATGCAGCCTCTCTGGACCTAGTGGAGAAGGTGATAGGTAGATAAGTGGGGTGGGGGAAGTTTGTCCTGCCATTGGGCTCCTTCTTTAGTCTTCAGGGTGTCATTGCAGACACCTCAGGTTTCTCATTAGATTCACTTGTGTTAACATGGGCGGGAGGTTTGGTATCCCACAGCCCTTTGCACAAAAATCCCTTGGAGCATTATGGGCATAAGTCTTGCCACCAATTCGCTTATCAGCTCAGGCTTGAGTTTCTTGTATTTAATTATGTGGGAGCGTGCTTGTTACCTTAGAGCTGGGTCACCCACTAGGACTGGACTCCGAAGGGGTCTTGAGTGTGAAGAAGAAAGCCTGGGGTCATGATCTGGGGTTGGGATATGCTTATAATGCTCTGACGAGAACTGAAAGTGCTCAAGTCTAAAAGACCTTTGTTCTAGGCTGGGAAATATGGGTTCCTTTCTTAGGCTTGTCACCAGGTGACTGCAGAACTTGGGCGAGCTGCTCCTTTCCTTAGACCTGTGATCTTGCACTCTTTATTTCACTGGGAAGTATAACCTGACATGTGGCGTAATAAGTTCTTGAGTGAATATGAAATGCTATGCAGACCTGATCTGTTAGGACCAGGCAATCTGAGTTCAATCAGCTGTAGATCAGGCTTATAAAATGCTTATTTTCAGCTGCTTGGATTTTTATCCTGACTTGCAACAAAACTGCTCTGTCCTTGGGTCCTTCACAGAGCAGCTTGACTGTGAGCTGAAGGTTTTATTTTGAGTGATAATGTTTTTAGGGTAGTAGAGCTTTCTTAACTCCTTCACTGTAGCGTGGGGGCCTTGTGGTGAAGCAGGGAAGGTAAGGAGGGATCTTACTCATGTTTCCATAGCAGAGCGCACTTCAGATAAGTGCCTTTGTAGTTGAGTAAAACCCCCTTCATCCAGTCATCTATGGTGGGCCAAAGATTAAACATGGCACTGCAGATCCTCTGCTCTGTTTCCTGGTGTGGAGTGCTTCATGTATTCCATAATAATTAATTCCTTTTTATTGTTGCATTAGCAATTTATGTGCCTTGCATGTGAGTGACAAGGATTTAGTTAGAGCTGAGTCTGAGGGTGGTGTCCCTCCTTGGACTTCTCTGTTCCCCTCCACCCCTGGGGTCAACCCAGAGACTCTGAAGTCTGTGAAACGCACAGAAGCTGCTGAAATGCAGCTTTGTTACCCCAGCAGATGAAATCCAGGAGCAGTCATGCTGCAACAGGCCTGCCCTCCTGCGAGAGAACAAGCTGCAGGGTGACACATCAAAAGAGAAGGGCAGCTCCGTGGTGTTCTCTACAGAGATCAAAAGGAAGTAAGCAGGGCGTCTCCTCTCCTGGCTGGCCCTTGAGACTGCTCATGTCTTTCTCTGTGTCCCTTTAATCTCAATTACCTTCTGGAAGATCACTGTTTCAAGCATGTGAGATGGTGGTGGGAAAAAATCATCTGTGAAGTGGCTACTGTGAGGGAAGAGATCCTTGGTTGTGTGTTGGGGAAGAATTCCCTTACCCTTTGTGAAGAAAGCATACAGGAGAGCGAAGGTTTTAATGTACCCTTCTAATACAGCCAGTGTCTTCACGTCCCATCAGGGCAGGTGACACAGCATGAGCATAGAGGGGCGCGGGGGAGCTGGATGCGAGCTGCCCTGCGTGGGGTCTGGTGTCATCTCTGCGTAAAGAACATCAATCCCCTTCCGCAGCTGCTGAGCCTCGATGGTGCCGGGGCAGGAGATCTCTGTAGGGCTGCCATGGCGTTATGTCAGGGATTAGACCTCGCTGCTGGCGGTGCGTGGTGGCAAGTGAATTAACAGCGCAGTATTTGAAAGTTGTGAGGGCTTTTCAGGAACGCGTGTGGTGGCTATTATCTAGGGCTCTTGGATCTGCTGGGACTGAATTACTGGAGTAACCGCTGCATTCTCTGTCTGGACATTCCCAGCCTGACCAGCACTGACTCCTGTTGTCCGGGGTGGCTATGTAGGGCAGATGCTGAATTATTTATTGTCCTCCAGCCCCTAGAGCAGGACCTGCAGTGCATTCCTTACTGACTCAGGTTGAGTTTTAACTCCTCATCTCAACCATTACTTAAACAGGTGTTGCTTAGTCTTTTCCTCAAAATACCTGCAGTTGTTACGCAGGACAAATGCCTGAGAACTGCTCTTGGTTTGCCCTGGACCATTTATGAGCCCACTGCAGGTCACCTCTTTGGACGACCTTCACCTCTTTGGACAACTTTGTCCTTAGATCAGGGCAGCTGTGGTGACCTGTGAAAGCACCTTTTCTACCTTGCCCCAAACAACTGTGTGGGACTTTCCAAAATGGTGCGGCTTCTTCCATGACATCTTGTACAGAGCTCAGGGCAAGCATTGCCTTCATGGAAAAGCTGTGAGAGAGCAGAGGCGTTGAACCTGAGAGCACGGGAATGGGTGAGAAAGTATTCAGCCTTGAGTGGAAAAGATGCTGTCTGAAACGCTGTGGCTCAGTGAAAGGGAACAGGGACCTCACAGGAGTGGTGAGGCTGTAGCAGCTGCGGAGAGGAGGGAGGAAGAAAAGGAGAGCAAATGTGGACAACACTTGGGAACCAAATTAGGTGTTCCTGGGGTGCCTCCTGGCCTTTGCATTTATGAGCTCTTTTCTCCTGAGGATTCTACTATCGATGCTGAAAGTAGGAGTCTCATCTGACCTTGAATAACATCAGTGCAAAACTGATTTGGGGGGGAATCCCAAGGCCGAAGGATTCATTTACCTGAGCTGTAGGTTGAAGAATAGAGTAATGCAAAGGGAAGAACAGACCTGTGTTAGGCCTTTCTCTCCCCCGGTGCAAGTTTCCCAGGTGACTAGTTAGTGTCCCAAACACTGATCTTTGCCTTCGGGGGAGGTGGAGAGCGGAGAGCTGCTCTGCTTCTCCGTGTTCTCTCTTGATCTGCGTTTCTAGCTGGTGCTGTCACCAGCAAATTCGCTCTGCTCTTTGCCAAGGGTGCAGGTCCTGGCTGGTAGCTGTTCCCTGCTCTGTATGTATGTGTCTGCATTTTTTCCGAAGACCAGCTTCAGCTGGTTTGTGTGAAGTGCTGACTTCAGGCATTGTGCAGAGCATGACTCAGAAGGGTAGAGGTTTAGGGGAAAGGGAGGAAAGTCTTTTTAAGGAGTTGTAAGCGATAAAGTACAGTGAACAGTATTGGTAGAGGCGGCCTGGTTCTCTTCCAGGTTCAGAAGGAAGCGTATTAAGGATTTAAAAAGAACTGGCACAACTGCAAGGCAAAAGAATGCTTTATTGAGTGTGTAAATGCTCGTAAAGCCACTAGTAAACTTTGTAATGTTGTGTATGTGCGGGTGTGTGTGTAGACACTGGGAGGAGAGGAGGGACATACCAGGAAGGTATGTGGAAGTTTCCAGAGGGCCTGATGTCCCTTGTAGAAGTAGGTTGATGACGGTCACAGTTGTCATCAGCAGAGCAATGGTTGATGCGGAGCCTGGTTCTCTTCATCTCCCTGCTCTGATTTCTGGTCCAAAGCAGGTGGGCCCACCGAGGCCACCCGTTGCGGTTGCAGCACTTTGTGTAATATCATCTAAGGCTGCTCTTAAAGACTTCAACTCAAAGAGCAGAGAAGCGCAAAGGGGCCATCGGATCTCTTAGAGGGAGGGCACGGAGAACGGCTCACCCTGGTTCCTCCCTGTGATATGTCTGTGGATATCGTCTAACAGAAATACAAATTTGGTTGTGTGATAAGACGGGAGAACGGCCCGTGTTTGCCCATCTCAGGAACTGCTTTGCATGTGCACCTGCTGTGGGGCAGAGGCACCTGCGCTGTGGTTGCACGATGGCAAAACAGGAACTGGGGGGCAGCGAAGATGGCAAAGAGCAGGTTGGTCTGGGCTTGAGGGGCTGGGGGAAAGGAAAGGGGCAGCAGATGAGCTGTTCCTGAATATAATGCAGAAGTTGGGCACCTCCTCATGTGAGAGAAACCCCCCCCTCCACTTCCCTTACATTGGCATTTCTCTGAGGAGACGTCAGGGAAGGCACTTGTCAGACAATTTGCTGATGTGGAAGCTTTGAAGCCCGCAAGATTTGCCTTCTGCGCAAAACCCAGCAAAGGTAGATTGGAGCCGTCTGCCCTGGTTGCAAGCAGTTCCCTCCCCACGGCAATGGACGCCGTAAGATCAGAGCTCAGCAAATGCACAAAGGGAAGCGCCAGGCGGGGCCGACAGCCTGTTCCCTGCTGCAAACAATGCTGACAAAGCCCTCTGGGGCTGGGCGGCCCAGCCTCTGAATTCTCCTTTCCCAGCCAGGTGGAAAAAGAAGCCTGAGCTGGCTGCATCTCCTGAGGTTCCCCAGCCCAAGGGCCGTCTGCCTGCCCCGATCACTCTCCGAACTTCAGAGCAGTATTTGCATGGACTGGGGGACACGAATGTGTGTGCCAGGAGGCTCTTTCTACCCCAACATGCCTAGGTAAATCCGTCACTGCTCTTTTAGGAGTACCAAAGTACTGGCCCTTACGTCCTTCCCTGCCATGGGTCATGGAGTGTAGTTGGGCACTGTTACTCATTGTAGTCCTGTGAATTCGGGAAAGCTCTTACCAGTGTCTGAGAGCTGAAAGCAGCTGAAAGGAGCACTGTAGGGCTGCTTCAGACATCTTCACCAGGGTTTGTATCAATGCAGGGTTCCTGGCTCAGCGGGTGAGCTCTGCATCTGAAGACCCCCTGAGTTTTGCAGGTTTTGGGTTTCAGGTGGAAAGGCTGGAATAGTGCGTTAGAGGAATAAAGACTGGTTGTGAAATGTAGATCCACATCTGAAACTAGATTTGGATCTCACTGCAGACTAAACAAATGTGATTCTGCAAGGCTGCTTAGATGATAAACACAGAGAACAGGGGCAGTCATGTACATATGCATTAGATATGTCTGTTCTGCTTTACAAGAAGCATCTGTTTGTTGTGAAAATGTAGAAAGTATTTGAATTTTTTCTTATAGGGTAGGATTTAACTGAAGAATGAAGGAATGTTGTCAGCCTTGGTTCCAACCTCACCTGCAGGAAATGTGAAGAAAAAAAAAATAAGGGGGGAAATGTGAATTGGAGCTGAGCTACCACACTAAGATGAGGATCTGCTTTACTAAAGTTAGTGATGTACACAGGATTAGCTTAACTTTTTTTGGAATCTGGTCAGACAGCACAAATTCTGTATCTGTTAGGGGTTTGTTTTGGTGAGGGGGAATGTTTTTGTCCCTTTGCTTAGCAGCTGGAGGTGCAAAGGGCACCTGATGCTTCTGAAGGAGATTCACTCCAGGCTAATTAGGGGCCTTTCTGTCCCTCCTTCATCAACCAACAGCCAGGACCTGCCCCAAGCGTTCCCCTTTTCTTGCTGCCAGGCCAAGTCTCTCCTCAGATTTCCAGTTAAGTGGTGGCCTTGCTTAGAGTTGAGCTTCACAGCCCATGCAGACACTGGCAGTGGGGTTCAGAGATGCTTCCACACATGTCTGCGCACATCGATGTGTTTGTGCACACACGAGCAGGTGCAGGTGTAGCCTCAGATGCTGCGTTCACCAGCACAGATTGTGCCTGGGCCTGATAGCTGTGTGTATTCAACTGCTCTGTGCAGTGTTGGCTCCCTGTGGTCTGTTTTCTCTTACACTCTAGAGAGCTGAAGAAAGAAGACCCCTATGGGCTTTAAGTCTTCCCTCCCTTCCAACCAGCAACTGGTAGGCTGTTTTCTCTTGTTCTGTAATCCTTGATTCTGTAGTGGAAATCAGTGTCTCTGTGGCAGCTGCCCGTATCTTTCCTGAGCAGCATTACGTGCAGACTCACACTGCTCTGTGCAGTGTTTGCTCCTTGCAGTCTGTTTTATCTTAAACTATGCTATCTGAATGGCTCTCTGCTTTATGCTCTTGAGAAACAAGAGCACACAGAGAGCATTAAAAGGTGAGCACGGAGGGAGCTGGGTGGGATCTGTAAGTGATCCAGGGCTCCCTGTCCAAACATCCCCACCCCATTCCTTGCATGGCTGGGATGGTTTGCAAAAAGCTCAGACTTCTCAGTAACTTGCAGAGAAACTGGCACAGAAGTAACTCTCAAAGGGGCCCAGTTCAACTCCCATAAAATCCGCAGGGAGTCTAGTCCCACTGTACTGCTGTAGCCAATGCTCACTGAAATTTTGCTTATTCCGCTTGGGTTTAAGCTCGCAGAGAAGGGGCAGATGCCAATGCTTGTTGTTAGCAGCAAGTAAATCAGGAGCAAGGTGATGGCATGGTGTTGGGAACAGTCAGGCTGAAGTTAATGTTAATTTGCCAGCTCTGCTGCTTGTGGACAGCAGCATCCTCACCACAGTTGCAAACTGGTCCCAACAGCTCTGTCCTCTGCGCTGTCAAGTGCAAACCTAGGGGTAATCTTGGGATTGGAGCTGTGATGATAGCAGGGTTTTAGGAAGCTCAGGAGCAACTTAAGTCTTTCTGTGCTGACACTGCCTCTTCGTTGTGCAGCTGGATGACCTGGATGGACAAACATAGTCAGGCTGCTATGAGTTGTTTTCTTTGCTAGAGTGAAAAATTGGGGGTCTTTCCTGGTCGGGGTGGCAATAGGATTGGAACAGATCAGCCTGCTTTGGGAAGGGGAGGTTGAAATGCTGACCTTTCCCAGAACCAAGTGGTGAACAGCAGACACAGCCAAGAGGCAATTTCCAGTTGTGAGCCAGGCTTTTTACCAGTGCAGAGGGCTGGAGCATTGCTGCAGTCAAGGGCTGGCTTATAAATTCAAAGATGTGACCCTCAGTTGCTTCTTTCTCTACTTAAGGTCTCATCAAGGACTGAGAAGCTTCCAGCAAGGTGGAAGTTCACATTTCTGGGTTAGAGTCAGGCATTTTGTATTGAAATTCAGCCCTGCCAACCTTGGCCTGACTGGGATCCCCCAGGACCTTGCAAAGTCAGGGTTTTTTCTCTGGATCCACTTGTCGTTGTTGCCCTAGATAACGTGTGTTGTGTAATCTGCAGAGCACGCTCCAGATATGTACGTGGGCGAATCCTCCAGGGAGAACTGAATTCGGTGCTCAGGTCAGAACATGTCCCGTAGGTGTTTGTTGCCATGAGTATGAGCTGGCTGTCCGGGAAGCTGCCAGTGGAGCATGGATGGATGGAGTCCTGTTTCATCCAGAGACTCTACACCACCTCAGTGCACTCAAAACTAGGCTGGAGAAGCACTGACACAGGCTAAACAGCAATCTGTTTGTGGGAGCAGAGGGCTTGTCTGATGCTAGCTCAGGTCTGACTCTTAAGAGCGGTAAACGTGCCGCGTGCTGCTAAGTTTCAGGTTTCCCCCTGGGCAAATCCAAGGCTAAATGAACTTCAGGATTTTTTAGCGCCTTGTGGTCCACTGCTTTAAAAGAAAAAGGCATTTGGAGTTTTCCCTCCTTGTCTAGTTTGTAAGTCTTTTGGGGTGCCAGTTTTTGAGTGTTTTCTGTTGTTGGTAGGGTGGAGCTTTGGTTCGGATTAGGAGAGCAGCTGTTCTTCCATGTTGCCCTGACTTCAGGAACGGGGATTTAAAACAGTGGTGTTGCCCACTGGGAGAGCTGGCACTGGGGGGATAAACTGGTGCAGCATCACTGACTTCAGTAAAGTTACACATGCTTCTCTGCAGTGAAGTGCTAAGGGAATGCTGCATTTCCACCCTGTTGAGGTCAGTGGGACAGGCAGGTGTAAATCTAGAGTGGGTCTACAGCTATGGATCTGAATTGGTGTTATCTTACTCCTCATGTTGTCTTTCTAACCCCAGCAAACTACACAAAAGGCTCCAAATTGGCTTGCTTGTGCTGGTAGTGGTTTCTTTCAGCCCTACTGCACTTACCCTGCACATGGGAGCTGACAGATCGCTTTGGCTACACGATAAGGCCCTGAAAAAGTTGGAAACCGAGCCCCAGATGTTTTATACTCCCTTTTTCAAGAGTGAACTTTTTTTCCTCTGTGTGTGTTGGTGGGGCAACTCAAAGGGGCCAACATTTTTTGGGTGGCAGAGATTGCTGGCCAGGGAAGAAGGTCTTGGTCTTGCACTGGGACATTGCCAGCCTGGGAGGTGTTGGAGACAAAGGAGATTTGGGGACTCTTGGAGTTGATCTCAGTGCCATAGAGGCAGGTAAAGCTGGACACACGGGCTTAGGGAGCTGGGAAATGTGCAGGCCAGGTTTGCTAATGCTAAAAAATAGCCGGCTCCGTTTCTATGGGCAGAACTTGGGCCCCAATGGCGCCGGCCCCCCTTGGCACGAGGAGGCTGGATGCTGGGTGAGTCTAGTGGAGGAGTCCTTTGCTCAGAGGGGGCTGCCTTGCCCTGCGGGTTCCCCTTGCAGGGCTACAGAGAGCCTGTCCTGACCCTCTCCCCGGCGTTCCCAGCCCTGTTTGCTTCCTGCGTCAGAGCCGCTGCCGCCCGCCCTGCGGTGAGTCACTATGGGATTCCTCAGCTCTGAAGTGGTTCCTTCTCTTTTTTTTTTTTTTCTTTCTCCCCCTCCTCCCCAGGTGCTGAGCTTTTTTTCCAAAGCCTTGAATTGAAGGGTGTGTCTATGAAATCTCGCAAACACACGCAGGCCCCAGCAGGAATGGGTGAGCACCGTTCCCATTATGTTATGAATACCTGGCCCACTGCCACGGGGATCCTGCCAGGCTGAGCAGCCAATCTCGAGCACCTAGACCTGCTGAGCTCTGGGGTTTCGCTCCTCTCGCTAAGTCATTGCTTTGCAGAGATGGACAGTTTTAATCTCCTCTCAGCAACAGCCATGTTTTTGTACTCGCTTGGCCTCCTGCGATATCCCGGTTCCCACGGTTAGCAACTTCCCAGGGCACTATGCCGGTAGGGGTGGAGAGTTGAGCAGGCAGCTCCGGCAGCTGGACTGCCCATCCTTGTGTGTGACTCATCTCGTCCAACCTGCAATCTCAAATATTTTCTGTTGCCCTGCCCTACACACTGGGCACTGCCCCAGCACACCCAGGCCCCTCCATGGATCTCGACTCGATGTGCTGCATCGGGTTTGGAGGCTGCCCTGGTGTATTTGTGCATTGGAGAGGTCTGTCAGGCTGCGAGGGAGCACAGCTGGGTGCTCTGGGCCTCAACCCTCTCCATTTCCTGAGGGTGGACGTGTGCCCTGTGTTGGGCTTCTCCCACCTCCTCACGTTTAGATGTGGTGTTGGGGGATATGGTGTAGGGGAGAACTTTGTAGAGTAGGGTAGATGGTTGGACTCGATGATCCCAAGGGTCTCTTCCAACCTAGACAATTCTATGATTCTATGATATGATTCTATGAGCACTTGGTTGTTCCTAATGAGGATGTTGAGGAACATGTGGTGTTTAAGTAGCCATGTTTAAAGCTAGCAGAGAGGGTGCAGTAGCTGCGACTTCAGCATGATCTCTCAAGTAGCCAACAAACTCTGAACCCCAGTTACAAGCTCTGGTTGCTAATGTCTACAAAGGTCTAGGGGAGCAGGCCTTCAGTGCTAGCAGTGTCCCCTAGCAAGGGTAAGCCACCAGTGAAGATCTGCAGTCCATGCTGTGATGCACTGTTGGGCTCCACAGTTGAAAGCTGCCTCAGACTCGGTTTGCATCTGTGCAGAGAGATGATGGGTGTGAGGTAGTAAATGGGCCATACTGAGCCTGGGTCATAGGAAACCCGGTACAGACAGACCCCGATCTGAGCTGCAAAGTCTCAGTCCTGATCACTAGTAATAATTTGACCTGACCTTCTTTCTGTTTTCCTTTGTTTTCTCAGCAAAATGCACACCGGCTCCTGCACATCTATCCTTGGCATCACGACTGCACTCTGGACGGTCTGGTCTCCCCAAGCACTGATGAACTTCCCGTGCTGAAAGAGGAACATCCCCATCTCTGCTGAGATCTGATGGAGGTTAGCATGGGCCACAATCCACACACCCCTCCTGCCAGGCAGGGACAGTCTTGTTCGCTTCCCCATCTGTGGGCAGAGCTGCTGCTTTTCCCAGTGCCCCTTTGCTTTTTGCCCTGGATTCCCAAAGACTCTCACTGCCACTGGGTAATGTTGCTGTGTAGCATAAATGGTGTGTGTGTAGAGGGGAGAGCAGGTCAGGAGGTGCTGGGAAATATTGTTTTGACTCATGCCTTCCAGGGAATGAAACATTGCCTTCCCACACATACCGGTTCTCACCCTTTTTGCCCCCACGCCAGAACTCTGTCCTCCTGGAGGGCTGTGCAGGATTAAATATGGGCAAACATCAAATGGCCACCTTTATTGCCATTTTGTTTCAGGTGAGGCTTCCTCCAGGCCTGTGACAGCCTTGTGGATGGGCAGGAATTTGGGCTGGGTGGGGAGTGTGTCGAAGCAGCAGCTGCTGCTGCCTCGCTGCGTGTGCGAGTCCCTGGCATGCCCGGAGGCGGAGGTGTGGGACCTGTTGGCACTCCCACCCTGTAAGCCCAAGGGCTGTGAGCTGACACAACTCTCCTGGAATCTGTCCCGCTCTAACCAGGATTGTTGGCAGGCAGGTACCGAGTCTTGGCAGCACAACAAGGGAACGCTGGTTTCTCTGAAATTCTTGGGCTCGTTTGGTCAGGGCGCTGGCATGTGGAGTCATGGCAGAGTTGGCGTGGCATCGCTGCGGCAGAGGCGGGCGGTGGGGCCTGGAGACAGGACTGTGGGGCTGGGGGCCTGCTGGTGCCAGCTCAGGGTCTCTCTTATGTCCCTCCTGGCTGGTAGCAGCTTGGATCTATTTTTTTTTCTTCCCTAATCTGGGTGCACCAAGTGATGGGCCAACCTTGTCCTTCGTTCCTCCTCTCAGATGGGGCTGAGGCAGTGAGATGTGGTACCAGGACCGTGAGCCACGGGGCTAGAAGGCTGCGAGCCCTGTTGTGCACTGGTTTTGGTACCACTGGGAGTCCCAGCTGTGACAGGGCGATGCATGGGGTCCCCCTGTGATCCAGTTACCCTGAACCAAAGCCAGGCTGAGGACATCTCAAAGGTGAAGCTCCCTTAGCAGGTCTGTGCAGGCTCCTGTCTCCCAGGCACTGTCTGGGAGGTAGAGACCCCAGGGCTGCCCTGAGCCAGCCAGGCGCAGCTGGAGGTGGGAACTAAGCAACAGGGATGGCTGCAGGACAGAAGAGGAGTTTTTTCACATGTCTGGGATGGCGAATAACTGGAAATAGTTGAAAGAAAGGGGCAACCCAGCCTTGCAGCAGACACCCTGAGCTCAGCGTGGGCACCCTGAGGAGTCTGAAGGGCTGCAGGAGAGGAAAGCCCCGTCTGGGCCCACTCTCCCCAGTGGCGAATTCACGCAGGGCAGAATTTCCCCCCTGTTTTGCGCCAGCTTCGGAGTGGGCTGCGCGGAGGCGGCCTCCCCTCCCCTGCTGCAGGTAGAGCTCTGCACACCTGGCCGAGGAGGCAGGGTGTGGGCAGGGGAGGATGGGCCCTGGCAAACCGGGCACGGCTCAGGTGCTCGCATTCCTCCCCGGATTGGCCACGGAGAGAAAAACCTGGCCTTTTATGGTCAAAAAAGCCAGTGCCGGCTGCTCCTCCTCCTCCCTGCGAAGGGACGCGTGGAGAGGTGTGGATGGGCTGATGGGGTCGGGCATGTTTTCCTCCACCCTTCCCTGCTCTCCCCTCCCTTCTCCAGCTGCCCTGGAGACAATTACGGCGTCGGCTTTGTAGCCAGCCTGGCTGATTTCTGGGGCTTGCAAAGAGGCTGGTTCCCCCCAGCGAGTGCAGCCGGTTTTGTGTCCCCCAAGAGCCAGGGAGGTGATGGGTGGGCAGCCGAGGGTGCCCCTTGGTTGTGGCTGGAAACTCTTCAAGCTCAGGCCGACAGTAGGGACAGTAGAAATCACTGCCCGCCTGATGGTTTAGTCTCTTTCCTGCAGGTTAAACTCCCTGCTCTCTGTCCTGGGCTGGAGCATTTGGTTAAGAAAACTAAATTACGCCCCTCTCAACTTGATCCCATCTTAGGCTGAAAAGAAAAACGAATAGGAATCACCAAGGCACAGTTCAGCCCAACATTATGCAGGGAAAGGAAATGAAACTCTTCTCTTTGCCCAAGTCTGGGGGAGTTCCTTTTCCCACCATCTGATTTCCTGGGGTAAGCTGCTTGAATCCCTGGAAACGGCTGTGCCAGGCGGCAGGCCTGGGAGATGAGCCTGGAGGATCCATCTTTCTCCTTCTGCCTTTTGCCCTGTCTCTTGGAGTCGCTCCAGACATGAGCTGGAACCAGGGGGAGCAGCTATGGGTGAAGTGGGACTGGCAGATTAAACTGGGTTGGAAATTGGAGTGGGCTTGAGGGTATTTTTGGAAGAGCACAATTGTACTCAGTGGGACTAGGTGCAGTGGAAAGTCTCTAGAGCTCTAGGCCATCCTTTCTCCACCTCAGGAACACATTTCCATCTCACTTCCCACACATTTAACAACATGGAACATGTGGAGGGATTTTTTCCCCCCCTCCGGTACAGAGCACGAACTCAGCTTGTGCCAGATTTCCCCAGTCTAAATTTACTTGTCTCTGTGCGCCTGGCTGATCTGTGCCCTGGGGAGGACTAGAACATAGGCTGTCTGCTTCGAGACCAGGTCTGTGACCTGTTTTAACTGGAGCCTGGTGGGCGCTCTCTACTTCTGTCCAAAGGAGCATCCCTACATCTGGTGGGAAAGGAGAGGTAGGAGAAGAACCAGAAATGCTCCCACGTGCAGCTGGATAGCTGTTTCCTGGGGAGCAGATGGGCTGAAGGCTGAGTTTCCAAAGGAAAATGTAGTTTGGTTCTTCATAAAATTATTTTTAGTGTTTACTTGCAGGATTTAGCCCTGAAAGGACAAAGAAATGATGTCTCTCTGCAGGTCAGAAAGGGTCCATGGCCTTTTTCAGAATGGTGCTGGCAGCACAGCCCCCAGCCAGAGCTTTCGGTGTTCGTCACCAAAGCCAGACACTGAGGAGGGGAAGCTGACAAGCTGATTCCCTGGACTGGTGGGATCTGATCGAGGGAGGTGTTTCTCGGTCTTGGTAACTCCGCTGGGAACTGATTTGCCTTCCCCAAGCAGATCCCCAGACTGATTTGAAAGTCTGTGTGGGCTGCGAAGGAATGAGATCTCAGTCTGTTCTCAGTGAAATGAATTGGGGCCAGCCAGGCCAGGTTATGGGCATGATTTCCACCAGGACGTGAGTTCTTGGTGGATGAGGAACACACTTTGGGATGGGGCAAACCTCTGTGCCTCGCTCCCTTTGTGGCCACTGTTGTACGCTCCTGAAGCATCCAGGGAAAGATCTCGACCACGCTTTGGTGTCCTCTTTCTGACTGCCTGGGAGCTGTTTTCCCTTTTTCCTGGGAGGCTGGGCTTGCTGGAAGGAAGGAGGGGGTTGTTTGGGACGTGGCAGCTCATATGATTCAGGGCTTGGAGGCCTCTGAGCCTCCTCTTTGGAGGCGTTTGCAATAGTGTCACCTGCCCAGGAGAGGGAGCCTGGAGCTCACACTTGGGTGCTCCCCACCCTGGGAGGCAGCAGCCCAGGTATGCGATGCCCTTAGATGTGGTCTGAGGCTCAGACTCTCCCTGCTTGGAAGAGAGCAGAGGAGCCCTGCCGCTTCCCTCTGTCTGCTTTGGCTTGTCTTCTGGACTCCAGCCCAGTTGCTGTTGTGCAGACGTGAATATTTCCCTGGTGATCTTCCCTGCCAGAGTCTGCCCCACCACAATCGGCTCTGCCCCCTGTGTTCAGCACGTGGATTTATCTGTCCCTGGGTTTTGCCCCTGGGTTTTGTCTCGCAACTGGGCCATGTCCTGGACATCTGATGTCTCCTTTCCCCACGCTTGGGCAGACGCTCCAATTTTTGGCTCCAGACAGGGTTTGAGGTCCTCTTTGGGAAGTCTCTTGCAGCTGAAACTGATATGGCTTTACCTGGAGTTGGCTGTGCTTTGGATTGCACAGATGTAGCTCACCAGATAACACGGATGAGCTTGCCTTTATTCCACCAATCCCCTTAGCAGCAGCTAGATCTATTGGCTGCTGTATTGATTACTGTGCTGGCTCAGCATCTCTGCCCTTGTAGGACTGTCCCCCAGCACCCCAAAGGGGATTCTGGGATCCTGAGTTGATGGTACTGCCTGGTATTTCTCAAGGAGGCAAAGGGTGCGATGCTCTTCACTGGACAAAGAAAAAAGGTACAGGACTTCCCCAGTGAATTTAACAGCTGGGTTTAGGGCTGGCTGTGTCTCTGGTGTAAGAATAGCTACAGAAATTAGCCCTGAGGAAGGGGCTTATCCTTCAGATGAAGTCAGTGCTTGTGGGGTAGGATGGTGGAGGGGGAAGGTCAGGTGCACGGGCAGATACGGGTGTCCCGAAGCAATGTGACTATCTCAGGCATAGCTCAGCTCCCATCAATGGAGTGCAGGAATTACTCTGCTGCATGAACTCATTGCCCTGGTATGATGCGGCTTGATAGACAACTTTCCAACTGTCAGTGGGGAAACTGAGGCAGTGAAGTGACTGAGACAGTGAATTAGTGAGTTGGGTCCTTCTCTCCTGGGTCCTAGAACAGTGAACTGGATGCAGGAGTTCAGCTTCCCAGTCCCCTGCTCTGGCCTGAGGGTTCTCTCCCAGTTCCCCAGGCGGTGAAGGCGCCTGTGCAACCTTCTTCCTTTGAAGAAACAGGAAAAAAAATAAATCCCCCCAAAACATATGGCAGGGAGGGAAAACAGCTAGAAACTCTCTTCTTGCAGGACTGGGCTGCTTTTGAGCTCCTGCCCTTTCCAGAGCACACATCTCTGACCGCTCTGTCCTCCAGTTCCCCCAGATTGAATGTTCAGGGCTCCTAAGCGCTCTCTGTGCATTCAGGTTTCATTCTGGGCAACACTAGCTCTGTGTTCCTCCTTCCCCACCTTGCTGGCAGAGCCTCAGCTCTACCCTGCCGTACAAGGATACCGGGCGGCTCAGAGCACTCATTCATCTTCTGGGCCTCTCGCACCTTTGGTGTCGCGCAGCCTTGCACAAACCCGGCATTGTTCCCCCAGCTGGAAGAGCTTTCGTTGAAGGGCTCTGCTGGGTCCTGCCTCCAGGGGAAGCTCTGAGCTAAAGTGCCGTGAGCTGGGAGCAGCTTATACGACCGGCAGCTCACTCACAGCTCCCCCCTTTCCCATCCCAGCCAGTTTGGGAAACCAGATTCACAGCTGAGGGGGTCTTTCTGCTGGCCTGGACTGTCCTCCCCTCCTCTGCCCGTGTATGCCTTGAGCTGACCCGGAAAGTGCAGCGTTTCTCTCAGGTGGGCAGCAAACAGCAGAGCAGAGATGCTTGCCATCTCAGGTCCTCTAGCACCTCTGGGGCCTTGTCTGTTTTGGATCTCCCAGGTAGGTCCCTTAGAGGAGGGTGTTTTTGAGCAAGGAGCACCAAGAAAACCCCTGTGCTCTGGAAAGGCGCCTCTGAAATGAGGGGCTGCGTGGAAGTGTGGTTCCCCAGGCTGGATCTGGGGTGCACAGGCGGTCTCCTTTACAGAGGTGCAGGGGGAATTTAGCAAGGAGAAGCTCTGTGTAGATGAGTACGGTGGTGGGAGCGTGGTGGCCCATGCAATAACCCCTCATCTCCTGAAACATGCTTGAGCTGCTCTGTGATTCAAAGCCACGTGGAAGGCTGGTGGCAGAACAGTGGGGAGCTCCCCAAAGCCTTGGCTGCTGGCTCCGCGTCTGCCCCTCCAGCCCTGTGTGCTTCTCCCCAGGGATGGGGACCAAACAAGTTACCTGGGAAGCAATTTCAGCTTCGTTTGGCTGCCAGGGTTTAGCCAGAGCCCTCAGCTGAGACCTGCTGGCAACTGGGAAAGGAACTGTGGCTTCAGGTGGGCTGTGGTAAGAAATTTGGAAAAAAACCAATACAATGCTTTTCCATGTGACACTCAATACTTTATTATAACAGCCCTAACCCTGGAGAGCAGGCGCTCGGGGTACATAGATGCTATGGTAGTTTTCTGTCCTACAGAAACGCGGAAATACTGTGATGCGCTCAATGGAAACATGCAAAGAGACTATGAACAACTCCTCCTGTGAACTCAAAATCTGGGAACTCAAGTGGCGCTGCGTGGCAGTGGCTGAGGCCGGAGCCTGGCCTCGTAAAGGAAAATACTGCAGGGCACTGTCTGTGTGAGTTTGTGCAAGAGGGCCACGGTAATGGCCGTGGCGAGGCCAGAGCATTCCCCCCGCCTTGCTCGCGGGGGGACGTGGCATCTACAGAGTTGGCTCTAGTAGCTGTGGTGTGATGTGGCTGGTGTCAGCCAGGGAAGGTAAAAGCTGCAATGTAAGTTCAATAAATACAAAGCCAAGTCCTGCTCGTTGAGGTTAAATGGGAACCAGTATCCCACCTGCAGGGCCGACCACCGCTGCGTGCGGAGTCTGCAGTGCCTTTAGGTGAGAGAGGTGGAGATGCTCTCTGCTAGAGAGACGGCTTATGAAAAGAAAAGTTTTAAAGAGTTTTAGCTTTGGTGGCATGGGAAGGAATGAGGGGCCACCCAAAAGGCAGTAAAATCAGTTAAATACTCTGAAGCGGCCAAGGATCCCCCAGTATAACCAGCGTGTTTGTCACCAGATATGCAAATCCAGATGTTGCAAAGCCACCTGGCTCAGGTTGTTTATCTGCATCTCCCCAGCAGCTCCGTCTGGAAAGCTCGGGGCTGCCTTCCTTGGAAACCCTCGTCAGTGAGCACCTCTCAGACACGCACAGAGTGGGGACAGAGCCGAGAGAATGATTTTGTAATACTGGTAAACTGGCTGGGCTGATGGCTTCTGGCTGCTGAGTTAAAAGCTCGTGTCATAACACTTGCCCCCCCCCCACCCCGGCCCCGCCAAGTTTCCTGCAGGTGGATCTCGAAGGCTGTAAATGCAAATCCCCTGGGGAAACAGACCTAGGGAGGAAGATGGTGTGGGTATCTGAATGGGAGAGTCTCTAAAATCCTGAGTTGGATTCTGCTTGTAACTGGTAACAGAGATGTTAACTGGGATGTTGTAAAGACAAAAGAGACAGCCTGGAGTGGATTCTCATCCTTTGTCCCTCGGACATTGGCTTGAGTTCAGGAGAAAGTGCTTTGGCCCCGTTTGGCTACAGATGCCAACAGGTCTTGTGTTTATGCTGCGGGGCTCTGTTTCCCTCAGCATTCTTTGTCGGGCAGGGAACTGAGCTTTGGCCGGGCACCGCTGGTGAAGGCATCTGCTTCAGGTGTCGCTGAGTTGTCGCTGTGGCTTCTAGAGGGCAGCATCTTTGTGCTGCCGCCATTTGGCTTCATCTCACCATTGGTGCTGCCTGTTCCTCTTGCAAACAGCTTTGAGTTTCTCAAGGTGCTGGCAGAAACTGTCGGGGGGTTGAGGGGGGAATGAAAGGGAGGAGGTTAGAAACATTTCGTTCACACTCTGCTTCACCAAAGTGTACGACTAAAACCACTTACGGTGCTTTGGCTTGGAGTGGACGGCGCTGATGACTGTGGGTATTGGTTGCTCCATGCTGTGAACAAAAGGACAGAGTGTGAGGACACATATCAATCTCTGTTGTGCCAGGGGAGACCTCAGAAGCCCCTTCCCTTCCCTAAAGGGGCTCCAGGAGAGCTGGGGAGGGACTCTTGATGAGGGAGGGGAGTGATGGGATGAGGGGGAACGGTTTTACACTGAAAGAGGGGAGACTTAGATGAGATATGAGGAAGAAATTGTTGAGTGTGAGGGTGGTGAGCCCCTGGCGCAGGTTGCCCCGAGAAGCTGTGGCTGCCCCATCCCTGGAGGTGTTCAAGGCCAGGTTGGACGGGGCTTGGAGCAACCTGGGCTGGTGGGAGGTGTCCCTGCCCAGGGCAGGGGGCTTGGAACTCGGTGGTCTTCAAGGTCCCTCCTGACCCAAACTGTTCTATGATTCTATGATCCCTTCCCCTCTTCAGGCACAAGGAAGCCCAGCTTACCTGCTCTCCTCCCCTTCCATCAGCTTCCTGTAAGTGAGGATCTCCACATCCAGTGCCAGCTTGATGTTCATCAGCTCCTGATACTCTTTCACCAGGTGAGCCATGTCCTCCTTGCTCTTCTGTAGGGCTTCTTCTAGCTTGACTAGTTTGGCTTTGGCATCCTTGAGGGCCATCTCGCCATGCTCTCCTGCTTCTTTGATATGCTCCTCTAAGTACAGGCACTGGTGTTGCAAAGGGAAAAGGGCAGTGGAGGTGTTAGGTGTGTTGTAGTTTGAGACCTGTATGTCAGAGTTTTGTCACCCACCCCAGGACACACCTGGCTCTTTTGAGACACAATGCAGGACCTCAGCTTCTGGATCTGGATGTTCAGGTCTGCGATCTCCCGTCGGCTGTCAAGGAGGTGACCCCCGTAGGTGCCTGCCTGGGTGCTTCCTTCATTCAGCTGCAGGGGAAATGGAAGAGCGGGTTATCTGTGCGCCTCCTCTGCTGTAGCAAAGGAATCTGCGAGGATTCCTACTGCCCTTGAGGAGAAACACCTAACTGGGGAAAAATAGTGGATGTGTGGAAGGATTTAGAGCTCATTCTCATATCCTCTTCTGGCTGAAGCTGTGCCAGGTGTAGGGCACACTGTCTCTTGGGGTTAATCACATTCTTTTTTGCTCTGTTTGGAGGAGCACCAGTGGAAGGTCATTTGCATCTTAGGTGGCCAAGCTGCCACTGGGAAATGTCCTTACCTTTCTACACTGATGGTGTGGAGAGCCTAGAGCAAGGAAACTCCTAATTCACGCACCTGAGTGAGGAGGAGTTGATCTGGGTTAGCACCCTGTCCCACCCTCCATTCCTAGGTGTAGTCTGTCCCTCCATGGCTTGCTGATTCCTGTAGTTTCTAGGCTGATCTCTCTTCCTCTTCTTTCCCTGCCTCTCCCCAGTATAAATCAGATAAGGAGACAAATACCTTTCTCCTGGTAAGTGCTTCAGCCTCCTCCCAGCTCCGGAGAGCCAGGGCTTCATACTGGGCCCTCACTTCTTCCACAATTCTGCTCATATCAAGTTTGCATGCGTTGTCAATTCCCAGCACAACAGAAATGTCCTTAATTTCTGTCAGCAGCTCCTCGAGTTCCTGAAGAGCAAAGAGAGAATAGGACCAAGGAGTCAACAAAGCTACAAGCCAGGAGAGAGCTGAACCCTGGCAGATCTGCTGTGCTTCGCTAGGCAAAGCATCTTCCATATTTAGTGTGCAGATGATGAGATTTCCTGGGTTTTCAGTCTCTCTAGTTTGGAAGCTGGTATTATTTTCCCCATAAAATCGGGACTCTGGCTAGGGTGTTGGTTTGGGACCTTTGGATAGTCTGTTACGAGTCTGATGAAATAGCGCATCTGTAGTGCGTCAAGAGCCGCTTAATTGAACTTTAGATTGCGCTTCAATACCTATCAATAGTCAGGTGGTGGGCATATATGTCTTGGGCAAGAAACAGGGCAGTGTGACTCATTCTGCAGGCTGGTGGTGCTGGAAAGATGTCTTTGCCCAGCTCTGCTTCAGGATCTAGAGAGGCTGTGGCCGCCGCTTCTGGTGTTACAGTCTGGTTTGTGTCTGGTAAAAGCAGGGAGGAGCAGGACCCTTCTCTGAACACCTCCATCGTTAGCAGACCTGTTCCACTCCCCAGAGCTGCTCTCATATGCTGGGGAAACTCAAGCCAGCGTGGGGGAAGCAGGAACGTGCACACACAAGCTGCAGTATCACTGACTGGGATATTTGCTCTTGATAAGTGACTCGGTCGCAGCTTTAGGAGAAGGAGCCAAACAATGATGAATGCAGACTCCCCTCAGTGAACCTAAAAGGGACCCTTAATCCATGCCTGCAAATGGCGCTCCTGGGTGGTTTGTATCCAGGCAAGACGTGACTTGATGTTGAGCAGATGGTGTTGTACACATTCACTTGGCAGCTCCCCCCCAGCCCAGACCGCTCCTGCCGGCGTGTCGCTCTTACCGGTATCTCTGCAGTTGCTTCTGATTTACACCAGTGTTAAAAGAGAGCAGCGTACGTCTCTCCCCATCTCTTACCTTTCATCTTGATGGCTTTGTTCTTACTTTTTGTGCTGAGGGCTCTAATCTCTTTCGAGAAGCATTTGTATACCTTGTTTGCCTTGCCTTCTCCTGACTGGGGAAACAAAGGGCACCCTGGCGTGGTGATTCATGAGTAACACAAAAATACCCCACCACTCTTCCAAAGAACAGGATTATCAGTGTAGTTTTTCCCACTGGTGTTTAATCCTTGAGCCTCTTTGTTAATCTTTGAGCAGGATATTAGCTATAGGAGAAAATGTTTGTTTATTGCAAATGCTTGAGCATCCTCTGCCGGGGAGGAAAACAAAAAGAACCTGGTGGTTTATTAATGAGGATTGAGGGTGGGATTTTCTTCTGATTTATACCAACGTGCTGTGAGAAAAGCTGTCAAGTAAAATTTTCCTCATTTGCCCTTCCACTGGGTATGTGTGCCTGTACATTGATGTCAGTCAAATCAACAGGTACAGGCGAGAAAATCATAGACTTATAGAATGGTTTAGGTTGGAAGGGACCTTGAAGACCACCGAGTTCCAACCCCCTGCCCTGGGCAGGGACACCTCCCACCAGCCCAGGTTGCTCCAAGCCTCGTCCAACCTGGCCTTGAACACCTCCAGGGATGGGGCAGCCACAGCTTCTCGGGGCAACCTGCGCCAGGGGCTCACCGCCCTCACAGGCAACAATTTCTTTCCAATATCTCATCTAAATCTCCCCTCTTCCAGTTTGAAGCCATTCCCCCTCATCCCATCACTACTTGCCCTTGTAAAAAGTCCCTCCCCAGCTCTCCTGGAGCCCCTTTAGGCACTGGAAGGGGCTCTGAGGTCTCCCCGGAGCCTTCTCTTCTCCAGGCTGAACCCCCCCAACTCTCCCAGCCTGTCCTCCCAGCAGAGGGGCTCCAGCCCTCTAACTGAAACCTGACTGAACCTGAAACCTAACTCTAACCTGACAACAAGCTATTGAGCGGAGAGGGAAGAGAGAGGTGGAGGGTCATTTCTTTGCATGAAGCGTAAGTTTTAAAAAAAAAAAATATAATGCGGCCTTCTGCCAGGACAGCTGTGTGGGACCTGGAGGAGATCAGCTCAAGAATAAGATCCTCACAGTAGGATCTGATTTCCAGCTACCCCTGTGAATTGCCTTGCACCTGGAATAACCTTATCGTTTTAGCGAAAGTAAGGCTTGATGGTTAGCTGCAGGCAGGGTAGGTATTCTAATGCAGTTCTGATATTATGCAGGTCGTTCTGTCTCTCTGTGCCTCAGTTTCCCCACAAGGGGTGATAACATTCCTCTGTCAAGCATTTTAATTGTTTGTATTGGTAGAATTTAGACAAATCATTAGTATTCCTGAGACACTGCCGAGCCTGCTTGGTGACATTTTACAGGCTCTGAGTAAGTGGCTGTAATCACTTCAGCCTGTTTGAGTAGCTACAGGCGCACTGCAGCCTTTGGGTTTGTCTGAAGGGCTGCAGACTGTGTCCTTCCCCCCTTGGTGAAACCATGCCTGGCTACACACTTATTGTTTTAAGTGGAAATGGAGTATGTTGAATTGTGTTAAAAAGCATCCAGGACCTCACCCGGGTTGACCAGGGCTTGTCCTGTTGTTGGGAGCCCTTCTGCTGAATCTGAATAGGATAATCTTCAGCTCAGTCATGACTTGAGGCACTCGGTCTCAAGGCAAACGCTGGGAGCTGAGTCCAAGACCAGCCAGCTCGGGAGGTGGATGGGGGTTCCTGCCTGATAGGGGGGAGCCCCGCTGGAGCAGCCTCCCTGCGGCAGCTGTGGGGCAGAAGGAACATCCTGATCAAATTGAAAATGGAGCTGGTTTAGTTAAGGGAAGGGGATTAGCTCATGAGACCCTGCCTTAAGCCATCTAATAGTTGTCTGCAACACCATGCAACTCCCCTGGACGAGCTTTTAGTGTAAATCCAGAATGATGCCCTCTCTGTGGTGGAACTGTCCACAAAAATGCCACTTTTTTTTGCATGGCAGCTTGCGTGTGTGCCAGCGCTGCTCCCCCAATTGCATTATTTACCTGCTCGTAGATGGTTTTCTTCAAATCCAGCAGCTCTTGGAGCCCGTTGAGTTTTACCTCCAGCTCAGTTCTGTGCAAGGAGCTCACGTCTAAATCCTGCAGGAGATGGAAAGTGTATTAATGGACAGTCTGTCTTTGAGGTTGTAGCAAGAACTCTTTCCCACTGCCACCTCTCCCCCAGCAAGTGTCCTGCGTGCTATTTATGGGCAGGTACTTGGGAAACTGCTCTACAAGTAGAGAGGCTCCTTTGTGGACCTTTTTCTTCTGCAGGTTGGTTTTCTTTTTTGCTTTTTTTTTTGGGTGAGCACTTCAGTGGAAGTCTCAAATGAGGCAGGGTGGAGAAGGAAACAGCAGAGCTGATCCATAGCCACTCATCTTTTGTTCACCACAAAAAGCACAGGTTATTGAAAACTCTGATGCCATCCACAAAAGTCACCAGAACTGCCCTTACTGCCTGATGAGTGTGTCGGGGAAAACATGTAATTAGCCATAATGATCATTTGCGGAGAACATTTCCTCTGTCTAATAATACCCTGCATTCCTGCACCTTGGATTATTTAATTTTTTTTGATGTACAGGCTGTGCACAAAGCCTCCCATTGCAGCTGATACTCAAGCGCAGCCACTTCTGGGGCAGGATGTTTAAAGAGGGTGTGGCCGTGCTGCAGGAAAGAAAAGCAAACACATTTATCAATTTCCAGCCTTTCCCAAGCGGTGATGTCATTCCGAGAGCAAACCTGCCAGGGAGGAGCGGTGTTGCCCGGCGGGGTCCTGGGGTGCAGACCCCGCCAGGCCAGGGCTGGGAGCGCAAATGCCATGTGGGTTGGGTGCAGGTATGGTCTGACCCCCCCCCAGGTGCTTCTACCAAGGGCTGTGGGGCTTTTCTGTAACCACAATTATCCCAGAGTCACTCGTACTTTTCCTATTGAAATAGTGACTGTGTTCACCGCTCTGCTGTCCTCTGCAGGACCGTATTACCCCACAAAGCGTCTGCGGTACCAGGACCAGGCTGAGCGAGGTCTTAGCTGAGCCTGGACTATCTTCCCTCTCCAGGCTCGTCTGTGTCTATGCAGAGCTGGCGTAGAGCCTGTCCGCGTGAAAAGCTTCTCTTCCCACTGACCTTTTTGAGCTCCATGAAGGTGTATTCCATGCCACTGCAGAGGCGAATTTCGTCCTCGTATCTAAGGAGAGTGAAAAAAGCAGTAAGAAATTGCACATGGTGAAAGACTCTGGGGTGCTTCAGGTTGTCTTGCTAGCCCCCAAAAGTGTCGGTATCGAAGCTTTCTGCTCTTACTGTGATGTCCCACCTCCTTGACGTACACTAGACAGCAAGGAGAGATATCTCTTAGGTGTGGGCATCTCGGACAGGGGAGAGGATAACAAGCTGCCACATGCCAGCTGCTCTGTAGTAACACCACGAGCACTTACAGTCCAAAGAGCCCCAGAGTAGAGAGGAGGTAGCTTTAGCCCTCAAATTAAATTAGAATTGAGCAACCTCAGGTTACCTCCCGTTTGCCACAGAAAGAGAGAGTAGGCATGAAGAAGTGGGGTGTGGTGAGTTATTCTCTGTGAAACCCACATGCCCAAAGACTCCTAAATTTTCACCCTAAGCCTTCCTCTTCTGTTTCTTTCAGGTATCCACAGCATTTAATTTGCAGAGTTTGAGAGTCTTCTCAAGGGAGAAAACTTTGCCTTGTGAAAATTCCGAGAATACTGGCCTGGTGTCATAATGTGACGGAGTGCTCCTAGCGCAATTTGTGAAGTAACACAGGACCTGGCAAAGCAATTCGGGGAAAACAGTGCCCACTGAGCAGAAGGTAACAAAACCGAGACGGGATAGGGTGGAGTCCTAATGGCTAAATATCCAGCAGAGGAACCAACCCTGCAGGTGTTTAAAAACAGGTTTGATAAGGCAGGACCAGGATAGCGAAGACTGAGTCCGGGGGCAAATGCGTTTCTTGATGGCCAGCAGCAAACACGAGAGGGTAGCTCAGGGAATGCGCCAGCCCTTGTTGGCTCTCGGGACGAGCACGTGGGTAGCCCCGGTGTTGCTCAAAGCAGGTCTCTGACCAGGAAGCCACAGGGTCTCTTTTGGGCCTGGCGTGTGACCAGTAGCGGTTGGTCCGTTTGCCGTGCAGGAGCATTATGTGTTGGGTGTTTGGAATCTCATGCTGGACACGCTTTGGGAGTGTTGGCTCTTCTGCTGCGAGCAGAGCAGGTTGTGCTCTCGGGGAGGTCATCGCTTCTCTGCTCTTCCATGATAACTCAGGCTCCTCTTATCCTAATGTGCACACAGCGTTTCCAGGCTGTGAATTAAACCTTTCAGTGCTACTTATAGATGTCACCACATTGATATGGGGAAGGCTGAGACCTTTGGGAATGAGGTAAAATGTCATGTCCTAACAGAGTGGTGATGAAAAAATTGGGAATGACAGCCATATTCTGTTGTTTGGAGGTCTGGTTACTCTCGAGAGCCTTCCCTGCTGTTGCACAAACCTTTAGGGGAAAGAGGGGCTGCGCTGAGGAGCAAAACCAGGAGAAGGTATTGGGAACACAGCACAGGGGATCACATTGCAGGGCAAGGGGGTAAGTCATGCTCAGGAGCTGACCTGAAATATCAAAAACAGCTCCCTGGAGGTGTTGCTCCCTCAACAGAGGGAACAGCGAGGGGATCTGACAGTCACAGGCTCTACAGTTGGGTGCTTCTGAGGTTCCTCTTGAGTACCCCCATGGTGTTATATTCACCCTCTCCTTGCCTGCTTTTATAAGGCCAGGTAGCATGGCTAACGAGATCTACCTGACTGGTTTCTCTGCTCTTTAGCTGGAATGTTAGCCGTGCTGCCAGCAACTATGTACTGAGCTTAATTACAGCCTGCCACTCTTCCTTCATCCTCATTGCATCTCAGCCCAATCCCAGTCTGTCCCAGCCTGCCGAAGCAGCTTCACACATTGCCGGGCGCTGACATAATCTTGCATATTGAACAAACAACACTCCTGACTGAAAGAGAGCAAGCCCAGCCAGCCAAACGTGCTCGCTGCACGGCTCCGGAGGGACCAGGCGGCCGGGAGATGATTCACATGGGGATGGAGCATTCCACAAACACATTACAGTATTTATCTCCTTAGAGATAATCCTCAAGCAGTCATGCATTAAGGCGTAAATCCATCCCATCTCGATTCGTGCACTTAAGACACACTTGAGACAGGTGTCTGGTCGCCTTGGGCTCCGTCCATAGGCAGCGAAGCGAAATCAGAGGTGAACCAAATCTCAGGCAGGCTACTTTCCTCTCTGGATGTGTCTTCAAGATTACTTTAGGGTGAAGATCTAGTGGTGGGATGGATCTGAGCCTGGTGGCATGAAATTAAGTCAGTCTTCCTCTTGTGGAGCAAGGAAATAGGGCAGGAAGCAGCTGAAAAGTGACTGCAGAGGTTGAAGATAGAAGGGGGGGTCTTCTGGTGGCAAGATTTTGCTAACACAGTCCCCAGATCTCAGAAATGGATCCTCTAAAGGAGGATATTTTCCTGCAGTATCTCCCCAGTGCCACACCAGGGTAGGTCAGCACATGCAAAAATTCCCTGCTTTCTCATTCAAATGGATCTTTGCATGTGCAAATTGTATGTGTGGGGAGCTGAAGCGGAGTTGTACAGATGTGCACCTCTGGGCAGTCGTCCCTATTTGGGTATGTTTTGCTATTGGATTTTTAGCTTGACTTCCTAAGGAAGCAGGGTTTGAGATCCTGTGCCAGCCTCCAACCCGCTTCCCTGTCCTCTCTCTCCCTTCTTCTCTGCGTTTGGAATTGCTGCTCAATGGCAACCTGATTTGAGAAGGAGGTGTATGTGTCCTGGCTAGTTAAATCTTCTGGATGGTTTTTGGAAAGCAGTCCCTGGACAGAGAAGACAGACAAATGAGGGCCTTACAGAGGGGCACTGAGAGGCAGATTTCACATCTGAAGCGATCTGTTGGGCAGCAGCCTGCTTGGGCAGTCACCGTGTGCATGGTGTGCTTTGTCTGGAGTGCCGCAGCTTGGATGGGAGTGTAACCAGTTAAATTTGCCAGTGAGGTTATTACCTTTTCCTCCCCCCAAAAATTTCCCTTGGGAAAAGAAACCTCCAGAGGAGTGGGAAGGCTCCAAAATTTGCATGGTTTAGGCAGACCATTTGCTCCAGAAAAACAACTGGGCTGAGGCCGCCTTCTCGAAGGCGGCGTGCAGGACTCGCCGGAGCCGGTGTGGGTTAGGACGGGGTTGGATTGCTGCCTGGAGAAGGCTCAGCAGAAGCAGCAGTTCTCTCCCCGTGAATCACTAACCGCTGGGAGCAGCACGGGGGATTGTCACCGTCACAGAAATCCACCCGCGCTGGCTTTGGGTGTTAACAGCACCCAATGACAGGGTGGGTTTTGCCTGTTCGCTGCTTAGGTCACCCCTGGCGGGGCTTGTGCCTCGCAGCTCCCAAATGGGAGGAAGCGGGAGAGGAAGGCTCCGCAAATGAAGGAGAAGCGCTTTGAGGAGCAGTGTCATTTCTGAAGGCTCTTTTCCCATGACTGCGTAATCCCGCAAAGCGGGAACGCTTCTCGAGACCGATAGTTGGGCTTGTCATAAGCTGGTGCTCATTGTGGATTCTCCGCTGTCTAATACTGCGCACAGGCTGCGTCCTTACCCTCCGTGTGTGTTGGGTGTAGGGTGGGTCCTGTTCCTCTAGTCAGTCTCTGGTTTTAATTTGGAGGGATGTAGCATCCCTATCATGTCTATCCTGTTGTCCAACTAGGTAATAACTGTCCGAGAAAATCAAAAGCTAAGGGGAAACACACAGACAGCCTGTTTGTGTAAGCACCTTTATCCTTCAGAAATCAGGCTGGGGAAAAAAAAAAGTGCCAGGCGTAGGCAATTAATGAGGCAATTAATGAGTACAAATGTGAGTACAAACTGTGAGAGCAGATGTGGGTGACTGATCTGACATTCTCCACCAGCCCAACCGTTTTCCTATCTGGGTTTTCCTGACTGTCAGGGAATAAGCCAAGAAGTATCACTTAGAACTGCAGGGCCGTGGAGCAGATGTTTCCTCAGGGAAGTGCAAGGAAGACCAAGTGCTCCGGAGAGGGATGATGGGTCTTAATCTTTTTTAGGGCAGGAAGGAAATGGCACACTCCATATTGTGGCTTTGGTCCAAGCTCAGGGTTGCTACCTGGCAGCAAAGCAAGCGTCAGCGAGCCCAAGTCTTGTAGTGAAACCAACATCCAAATAAAGAGCAGTCAGACATCCACCATAAGGAATTTAGGGTTTTCTGGGCACCTGGGTATCAGTGCGTCACTTCTTGAAGGATGCTGAGCATGATGATGTCAGCGTAAGGTCAAGAACCAAACTCTTAGCTCCTATTCCTGCTCCGCCACCAGCTCGCTGTGTCTCTGTTAATAATGTCTGTAAAGTGGAGGTATCGGTCCTTCCCCTAATTTGCAGACACGTTTGCAGTCTGCAAAGAGCTTTAAGATCCTTGGGCTAAATTCTCTGGAGAGGGCACTGTTATTATTTATGCATCACTTCATACATCAGGAACAGGTTTGGGCTATTACTACGGTGATGTCTATCAGTGCCAGCGGAGGGTAGTCCCTTGGCATCGCTGTTCTGGTTTGACAGTGCCCATACATGGCTCTTTGCTGCAAATCAGCATGGAAGACTCCAGAGATCTTGTGTAGGCAGATGGGTGTAACTGTAGGGGAAAGTATCTAATTGTGGATTCAGCTGTGGTATGCAAATGACACCGATAATAAGAAAAGCATTGTCTTCTTGAATGAGCCATGGCACATCTCAAATGCTCTTATCTGAGGATCTCAAAGCTCTTGGCAAAAGCAGCGATAAGCACGTGGCAGCTGGTCCTCCCTTAAACTTTCAGCTGCCTCAATATTTTCTGTCAAGAGGTTTTCTGGGTAAAAGACTGACTTTTTGGTCAAAGCAGAATTTTACATTAAATAATGTGCGAGGGGGGGAAAGGAAGGGGTGTCTGTTAATACTAAGCAGCCGAGATCCATAAAACGGTTTGGGGAGAATGTTCTGGCTTGTGATAATGGTGCGGAGAATAAATATTTCTCTGTTTAGTGGCTGTCATTCCTGATAACGCTGTTCCCCAGAGCTGTGCTCCGGCCTGAGGCATTTCTCAGATGCCCTGCACTCTTTGGTATTTCCCTTTTTATGGGTTTCCTTTCATCTCTAGTTAATCGGGAAGAGCCTGGGATGCTAACTCCTCAAATACAGTTCTGTGCGCAGCAAACTAGGAATTTCTTCCTGGGAAGAACAGGCTGGCTGTGCGCAGTCAACCCCCCGCTACTCTGTGCCCAGCGCTGAACCGAGACCTTTGAAACACGTTCCCCCTCGTAATACCCAGTTAGGCTGGACACCTACTTGCTTCGAAAGTTATCCATGGTGCTCAGAACCTTTGTCAGCTCCAACTCGAGATTTTCCTGCTCGTAGTTGAGCGCCTTCATCTCTTGATTCATTTTGCTCATGTACTGATCGTAGATGGCCTTGATGTCCGACTCGGAGTGGGAATTGTCTTGATCCTTCAGGAAGTTCCACCTTGTTGTCAGGACCTTGTTCTGTTGCTCCAAGCACTGGACCTGCAGAAGAGGTTTCGGAGACGTTAGTAACACCGACAGCAAAAAGCAAAGCTGGCTGCTCCCGGCAGGGCAGGAGACAGTGACCTGGAGACCTTCAGAGCGGTGAGAAGCTGCTGGAATCAGCAGAGATCTCCAAGTAAGAACGAGAAATGCCCTGAAGATCAGGCCTGAGGGTGGAGGGTTATAGGGACTTTTAGAGGTTTTACACATTGCCTACTTATTCATTTCTTGATAGAACATGTTCACATCAAAACGAATGAGCATCTATTATGAAGTTATTGAAAAATAAGAACTGTTCAATGCTGGTCCCCTTTGCCTCTGGACATACTGAAGTAAAGGCTGAACATCCCCCACAGGTCATGCACATCTGTCCAGGGTGAATGGAAGTCTGATTTACTGCCTGCGAGTGGCATGAACAAAGGTAACTCCTCTCAGATCTGTAGGATTACACCACGGTGAAGTTTAAGTAATGAATCAGAGTCCTGGTTTGTATTGCAAAGCATCATAGAGAAGGCCTATGGGAACTCTGGGGAATAAGCAAAATAATTACAGACTCCACGTGAGGTCTATGTGCCTGTGCGCCCGTCTGCTTGAGAGAGGATACGCTGCATTTTCATCCACCCACCGTCTGATGAATTTGGCACTCTTCTTTCCTAATATTCACAATCTTAACAGTAACGCTCAGTGTTTAACAGTTTTCATCTTCAAAGCTCTTGGCTAACTTCAATTAATTATCTAATTGCTACCTCTCTCTCTTATTGCTCTGTGAACAAAACCAAACTCCTTCAGTCACGTTTGGGCTGGTGATTTGTGAGTTGCCTCTGACAGTGTCCTCCCCTCTATCATGGAGAAGATTCAGCGCTGGTACGATGCCCTGTGTGGGGTGAGCAGTGGGGTGCAGATGCTGACCTTCTGCTTGGCCCTCAGCTTTGACTTTTTCTTTAGCTTTCTGTGGCCCCAAGCAGCATCAGTGCATTGAAGAGAGAGCTCCCAGCTGCTGAGTGCTGCACAGGTGCACATGGTGAGAAACAGCATCTTTTTGGGCAAGAACTCTGAGCAGAGGAAGCGGGAACAGAGAGCAGCGTAGCAGAACAAAAGCACTCAGATGCACACAGTCAGTTTTCAGCAGAAGGGGCACAAGTGTTGGGATCTTCCAGGTCTCGCTGTTAGAGACCTAATCCTTTCTTCCTCATCTCTTAACACATCGCCCTAGACATCCCACCAGTAGCCCAGTCCGCTGACTGGCTGCTTTGTCCTGACACAAAACCAGCGTGGCACACTGTGCGTGTGCACACGTGAGACTGAGAACCAGAGGATGAGGCTGCAGCGGAGCCAGAAAGGGACAGTGCAAGCGGCACAAGTAAGTGGCCTCTGGGGCTACCAGGAGCCAATTGGGCCATTTGCTCCCTCTGTCTGAGGCATCTCAGGGGTTGTGACAGAGCATCCCTCAGCGGGGCTGGGGTCAACCTGTGGGATCGGCTGTAGGGAACAGCCTCTCATTTTAAGGCAGCTTCCCCATTTGCTGCTGGGATGGTAAATGATTGAATGCGTTGGCTGTTGTTCTGAGTCTGTCTTTGACCCTCAACTCAAATCTCAGTTCCTGACTTCACTCCTAATCCTTGATTGCTCTTTCCCCCCCACTTACTAACTCTTCAGTTTCTTTCCTGTTCCCAAACCGTACCCATCCACTGGGCTGAACTGCTTATACCTTGGCTTCTCGCACAGCATCCCTCTTAGCAGAAATTCATCCTTGCAAAGTCTTTTAATGTGAGTTTTGCAGCAGGAGGATCACCCAGATCCGGCCACGTTTCCTGGAAAGTCATGCCTGAACACAGAAGTGACTAAAGCTTGGTCCTCGGAGGCCTCTACCTCTGTGCTGCTCAGGCTAAGGTAGGGCTTCAGACAGGGGCTCCATCACTTGGCTGTTCCCTGTCTTCCACCTGGACATATCTGGATGGAAAATAAATACTAGCAGATCTGGAACAGCCTGCTGGAAAGCCATCAGCGGCAAACTCCTAAAGTTATTGTGGTCAATTATCCGAGGAATTAGCCGCTCAGGCTTGAGACCATCTGAATTCCTGATTAAAAAGACAAGTTCTCTTTGACAAGGAAGTGTCATTACTTTCCTCTGGAATGAGGGCCTGAGGCAGATGGCTGAAGTTTGCCACTTTGTACCACTTGAAGTTACAGCCTTCAAAGCCAAATGCATGAGCTGCTAGCACTAAAGTCAAAGCCACCCAGCTAAGGTGGTATCTCCTGTCCATTGGGCCCTGTAAAACACACTTATCAGTAGGCCACCAGATTGGGTATATCGGGAAACCTGGAGGTTCGCTCACTTCTTCCATCCCTGTTTGCAAGGAACCAGCTGGTGGACGTGCTCTGGCTCACCTACACGTTGTCACTGCATGGTCCCATGTCCCCTACCCCCATCCTTTCTGCTGAAGTCTGGTTTCTGAGCAGGGCTAAGATCCACACGAACCCTGACCTCTCGATCTGGATAGTCAAAGGACCAGTCCTGCAGCACGAGCAACACAACCCACCTGGGTGATTTCCAAACCAGGGGTTCTCCAAATCCACATGGCCCAGATCGGTGCTTGGAAAAGCCCCGATGTGAAGGTTGCCGTGCCCCTCCAGCCGGGGTCAGCCCGGTACCACCGCACGCCTGTTTGCACACGTTGGTGTGGTTGGTTCACAGCTATTCAGTTTGGAGAGATGCTGTGGGAGATGGTTCCCCCACCCTTCTCCTTCCCAGTGTGAATTCAGGCCCTCTTAGAGGTAGAGTTGAAACAACAAAAAAAAAAAGTAATCCCAAGCCATAGTAGCTTGGCATTGAGTGCCTGTATTGTAGATGCAGTGAAGCAATCCTCCTAGGAGATTACCATCTGTTTACAGAGCACCAGGGCTTTGCAGAAACCTGCCTCGGCTGGATGAGTTGTTTTCCTTTGAGAAAACCTTCTGCCTTCTCATGGATCTTAAGAGATGAAAGCGACACTTTCTTGGCTAAGTGCACAACCCCTCGCAATAAAAACCGCAGAGGAGGGAGGTGGGTGGGGGGTCTCCCTTGCCCACCACATTGCTGTGGAGGTGAATCTCCAGCTCTTTAGCAGTTGGAGAAGAATTTGAGCTGCCGCCTTAACCGGCGTCACTGCCCATGGCTGTTTGTCCACCACGCGAGCCAAGGCCTGCTCTGTCCGGCGCTGTGCCTCCGTGGCCCGACCTCGGGTGCTCAGGCAGGGCAGTGTCCCCGAGGGCAGAGCCGCCTGTCCTCCCCAGGGACCCACGGGGTGACAGGCGCAGCAGAGGACATGCACGGGCTGCCTGATGCTGCTGACCACGGATGCGGCCCGGCTTCACCTAGAGATGATGCTGGCCCTCGTTAAAACAGATAGCACTGAAGGAATAACTAATTGGGTAATTGGCCTAATATTCAGAGCCTGGCAATGGTTAGCTGAAGGCCTGGATAAGTCTCCTGGGAGACTGGTTAGTGTCTGCTTCCCCACCACCATCCTTGACCCCATGCTGCACTGTGGTCCTCAGCAGCTCACCTTACCTTCTCAATGAGGGTCACGAACTGGTTGTTGAGCAACTTGATGTCCTCTTTCTCCTGCTGCCGCATGGCTTGGAACTCGGGGTCGATGTCGAGGTGCACGGGGGCCAGGAGTCTCCCATCGATGGAGAAGGAAGGGTAAGAGGAGCATCGGTATCCGCCATCTCCGTGGAGGCTGAGCGAGCTGTAGCCGTTGTTGGCCGCCTCGTTGGGACTGCAGCGGCCCAGGCGATCCGGGGACGTGCTGGCTGCTTTTCCTCTGCTCATCTTCCCTGACACCTCCCAAGAGGAGAGGGAGCCACTGGTGAAGGCTTTGCAAGGGTTAGTCATGCTCAGCTTGTGGCTCTGCCGCTCGAGGGGAGGGGAAGGGAGGGAAAAGGGGAGAAAAAAAAGAGATGAAGTTTTCTCGCTGCTGCTGCCTCAAAGGGAAGGAGAGTAGTGGCACGCTGAGGAGTTTGGTCGGCTTAATTCCTGTCTCCTCAGCTCGTGGGTTGGCTAATGAATTACAAGCACCTGTTCTCCTATGTTCATTAAACGGAGGAGGGTGTAACCGTTGATGTAATCCAGATCAACCTGTTGGCTTTTTATTTTTTTTTTTTTCCTTCCCTCCTCTCTCTGTACCCTCCTTTTTTTTTTCAGGAGCTTGTTTGTATGGTGAGGGCATAGGCACTCGCAACAAAAACAAATCACTCGCAGGTAATTCGCCGGGCCCCAAGCGGCTGCTTTCCTCATCCTTAAATGGTGAAGAAAGCAGTCAAAGGCGCTGGGCTGCGGCAGGCTCGGGGAGGACGCTCCCAGCACGGCTGCTGCACCGGTACTTGGCACACGGAGCCTGGGCTCAGCCCCTGGCTGCTTTCCAGCCAAAATCTGCAGGAAGGCATTGGGACTTTTATTACTTTTTTTTTTTTTCTAATTTTGTGGGGGAGTGTTTAAAATCATAAAGAAAGAGACTGTATTGGCAAGGGGAGGAGTTTGGAAACGCATCTCAAGTTCATTGTGATTAGAGGTGCTCGTGGTCTTCCTTTGACCACACGGGTACGTCACGGAAGGTTCTGGTGCTCAGACTGTTTTGGGGACAATAGGTCTGGTTTTGAGACCCCTGGGTGTGGGGACCGAGAGTCCTGAGGTTGTTCAGTCATCTGGTCTGGCAGCAACGGAGACCTTCGAAACCTCTAGACACCACGTTGGATCTCAAAAATGCCCAAGTCCATCCAGTGCTGCCGCTCCTTGAAAGCCCTTTAAAACTGGCACTGGAGACACCAAAACCTACGGTCTTTTAATGAATTCTAGGCTGCTCAGTGGCACGCCCTTAAGTACCTGTTTGGACCTAGGTATAAATCAGTGTTGGACATGGTTTTCTTGAAAACGTTTTCTTGCTTTAACTCAGTTTCTCCTGTGAAGAATCAGGACAGAAGAGCGCCCGTTTCTGCCTCTTGTTGTCTACTGCATTGCAGCGTTCTCAGGAAAGGGGATGGTCTTCTCTGGCCAAAATCGAGAATTTCCATTTTTTGGGAAAGCTGCTCTTTTACAGGCTGGTTCTGCCCTGTGTTGGAAGACGAGCTGGGAATTTCCCTGCCAAGTGAAGTGGGAGAAAGCTTGGATCTGTCCCAGACCTCCTTCAACAAGAACCATCTCTGATGATGTAGTAGTTTCTGTTTTAAGAACCTCAGAAGAAAGATGACCCGTTCCAGTATGGTTAACCTTTTCTTTCAGTATTTTGCCAAGAACAGTGTGCTTTCACGTGACGTGCCCGTCTTACCAAAACACCCTTTCCAGGGAAAATGTTTCCCCTGGCGCTCCATTTGAATACCAAGTCCCTCACTCAACGGATCCTTGGTGGGACTTCTCAGTTTAATCCTCACGGTTCATTTTAAGGATTAAAACAAAATTTATGGCTGGGAGATGACAAAGCTCGTGGCTCTTGCAAGGTGAGATGAGATTATCTATCTCATCGTGCGCTGCTCGTTTGTGGCTTTGTGGTTGAAGGCACATCAGTGTTCCTGATTAGCATCAGGTCATGGGGTCACCTGGCAGGTTTTTTGCTTCATCTGGTACTGAGGGCAGTTGTGATGGCTCCGGAGGAATGAGCCCTCCGAGGGAAAGAGATCGAGGTGAAATTAGGGTAGTTCAGTTTAATAGCGGCTGGGAGCGGTGTTCCGCACGGAGCGAGGCGGGATATCGCGCGATTGTGTTTTGCAAGATCCCGGGAAGCGCTGCTGCAGAGAAAGCACCGCTGGTCACCGCGTCGGCAGCCCCATCTGCCCGAGCGTCGGTGCCTGCTCCTTTCTCCTCTAGGGATCAATTCTTCCCCACCCCTGTCCTGGTTTGAGGTAAAACAGGACCAATTTTGTTCAGTAACTTTGCTCCTTAGCCGGGCCTCTTCTAACGACTGAAATCGACAGCGTATTGCGCAGACGCCGTTCGCTCTCAGGGTGATAAGAGCCGTGTTTATGGTTGATGCCACGGCACGGGGTGCGGAGAGGCTCTTGCTTATACTTACTGCTATGGCTTTGTAGGGGGGAGCATCTTTCGGTCCCATCTGGGGTGCCCCACGTCCCCAGGAGCCGATTCAGCCTAAACCACGACACCCTTCCCCCCCCCCCCCCCTTCTTTTTTTTGTCTTCTTGAAATGAAATTTCTACCACTGGATGCAGCCTGTGAGGGTGTCCAGTTTGGCTGAAGTGGTGTTTCCCAGTGCAGAATGGCACAAAAAACCTCTCCTGGTGATCAGATCTAATTGTAAGATGTTGTTTGGTGCATTTTGAGTCCCGGCTCCTCTATAGCATCATGTACTATATCCCACACCCTCTCTGTTAGGTGCTGAAGCAGGTGCTGGATCGTTCTGCCACAGAAAAATGCAGAAAGATGATGGTTTAGGATTAAAGCTGCTTTTAACATTTGGAAAAGGCAGGCTGGAAAGCCATTTTCCAATGGGAGCGTTGGGGCCACTCTACTCTGAGATGAGCGAGGCTTTTCGGAGTCCTGCCTCCTTCCAGAAGGATGGGGATGATTTGCAGTAACCCTCTACAAGAAGTGTTTGCAAGCGGTCATCTCTGCTGGCAGGTGATGTGAGGATGAGTGGGACGAGCGTGCAGAAGGGAGGATTCACCTGCTTTCTAACCTCTCCTTTCTGGGTGCCGAGGCTCCTGTTGTCCCACCTGCTGGGCAGAGGGCCGAGGTGGGGATCCGAGCTCGCCCCGTGAAGGGCAGACACTGCTGCTCGTGGTGCTGGGTCCTGGGGGGACCCCCGTTTTGGTCTGGGCAGGGCATTGCTCCGTGGCAACGCCCAACATCCCGATGCCGAAATGATACTGCTTTTTGGTATCATTGGTACACTTAGTGCAGAAACCCGTCGCCCCGTGCTGTCTTTTCGAGGATGGGGAAGGGAGGGCTGCTTGCAAAGCCTTGCTGCGTGTTTCTCTCCCTTCAAAAATTCCCTGCCCTGTGGGAGAGGCAGTGCTGAGTCAGGGTGTTTCTTCCCTTCCTGCCAGTGTTCTCGATGCTCCTCCTTGGTCAGGTATTTGGTTCAATTTGGAATGGGCTGGTCTCCAAAATCAGGCTTTAAGATTTGGCGCCAGCCTGCTTGGCTACATGGCAAAACAAGCTAAAAAAAGGATGGGGACAGGAGGAAGGTGGTGACAGGGTGGAGAAGGCTCTGGAGGATGCGATGAAGGGTCCAGTCACCTCCAGCTAAACTGCTGCGTCCTCCTGCTCCCATAGCGTTGCTGCCTGTGTCCTTGCAGCTTGGTCTAGCTTGTCTCCTGATCCGTTTGGATGTAGTCATCACCATCCAAAGTTGCAGAGTGATCCCAGGATCTCCCATTCTGGATATGTCTGGAGCAAGGCAACGTATTGCTTTGGGTTTGCAGTGCGGTGGTTTGGTAGGTTGAGGTTTGGGAATGGGCACAGGGTGGCTCGGGGGTGCTTCAACCTTTGCAGACAAACCTAGAGAGTCTTGTCACCCTTCCCTCGATACACGGAGATTTATCCCGGCCTTCTGGAAAATCCCCTTTTAGGGTTATTGGCTCAATATGTATACGCATAGTAGAATAATTTATTTATCAAGGTTCCATAAGTAATTGCTGTTTATTAAGTATGGGTAATGTATGAAACATAAACAACGCATCGGCGTTTGCCCCAAGGAATCCGAATGATTAAGGTTAAGCAAGACAGAGAGAGGGCTGAGGGATGCAGAGAGCCGCGGAGGTAATGAGTGGGTCAGCAGGACTTATTTAAGCCTCGTCAGTCACGCGAGGAGCGTCTGGAGTGGGAACCGTGCGCGTTAAGCCAAATGACACATTGCAGGGGAATGGCTGATACTGTGGCCACAGGTAGGACCAGGCAGAGCAGCTGCGGGTTCCTGGTTCCAGAGAACCAGGTTCAGTTCACCGAGTTCACTTCCAGTTTGAAAAAAAAGAATAGGAAGAGAGCCTATTTTGTTAAATGCTTGCTTTGCTTTTGTTAAATTTGGCTGCTGACCCTCCTCCCGTGACAGGAGAGGCAATTGCCTGCTCTGGGGCGTAGGCTGAAGGTAGGTTGGTTATAGGGGGTCTGCGGTCGGTGCCGCTGCCCAGAGCTGGGCTTGTGGTGAGGGGCTGTGGTTGCAGAGACGCCCGAGTTCGGCTCTGTTTCTCAGCCCGTCTCTGCGGTGCCCAGCGGAGAAGGGAAGGTGTGGGGCTGGGCTGGAGGCATGCCCAGGCCAGCGCTGTGGTAGGACAGCCAGGGACACGCCAGTGACCACAGGGCTGCGTGCTCATTTGGACACGCATGTGGTTTGCCATTGCTCTCCTTGTCTGACCCTTCCCAGCCCCGGGGGACAGTGGATGGGCACTGAGGGAAGCGCTGTAGCCGCCCTGCCCGCGCTGGGATCGGGGCAGGGCAGCTGGGGACGGGAGAATTTCACCCCAGACTGTGGGTCTTTGTGGACACTAGTTTGGGGGATGGTCGGGGATAGCTCTGCAGCCTTCCCGAGCTCCACGCCATCCCCGCTCTTTCCTTCTCTCTCGCTTATTCCTTCTTTCCATGCTCATCCACCCTTTTAGTGTCACATTTCCATTCTCGCCTCCTCCTTTCGTTCCTTTATGTGCCTGCCCAGAGCCATCCGCGTCCCCTTCCCCCTGCCAGCCCCCTTCCCTCCGTCCCTCCTTTTTGATTTCTGGGTGAAACAGTGAGGAGCTAAAACTCTGCCGTCTAAATCGCTTCCCCCAAAACAGACGTCACTTGCAAGGAATTTATAGAAGGGTTTGGAAGGCAGGATGGGACGTGCCCACATCTGCTTCACGCTCAGGAAGGTTTCCAACTCATCTGCTGCGCTTTTGCTCACGTAGTTTCCAGGAAATTTCAGGTATTGAAAAAAAAAACAAAAAACCAACCAGGTAGGACTAATTATGGGTGGTGACATCACTTGTTTCTGCCGGGGTGCCGCAGGCTCTTCCCTTCCCGCTGTACCGAGAGACTGGGTGATACCGGCCCTGCCTCCGGCTGGGGAAGCAGCTGCCGAGCGCTGGATCTCCCCCAGGCACCCGCGTTGTGTCATCTCCCAAATAAAGGGACTCGGCTTCATCTTAGAAACCGCTGCTTTATTTTCTCAGCTGAAGGCTGTCCCAAAACCTGTGCATCTCCGTGTGCTCTGGGCTCTCCCTCGTCCCCGCCTGTCCTTGCGTCACCCCCTCTTTGAGTCCGCTCTTTCGAGCTGTGCTGGGGAGCCTGAAGGTTGCCAGTTCCCTTCCTAATAACCTCTCCTGTTACTTTGGCAAATGGCTTCTCCTTTCCCAACGTCGCTGCTTATAAAAAGAGCATAAATGAGACGCGCAATGGGAGGATTTACTGCTTAGTGTTTCTCAATCCACACTTGAGCAAATGACTTCATTCCTTTTAGGCAGCACCCAGTATCCACCACTCCGATTACAATCTGGCTCTGTGCTCTTGTGTCACTTTTAATTAGGCATTTTGTTTCTGCATTGTGTGTCATTCTCACATGGTTTGCAGCAGAAATAATGATGTATTGTGTTTCAGTGGGTACTGCGAACCTTTAGCTCTTAATGAGGTTGCATGGATATTTATGAGACAATCTACCTGTTTTGCAACACGCGGGTTCTGAGGCTAAAATGCACTGAGATCTTTTTTTTTTGGAGAGGGGGGGGGGAACCTAAGACATCAAAGTGATAGCCAGAAGGTGGACGTTTGCATTGGGAATTGCAGAAACAGATCTCTTTGCCCCAAGGTGGGGACTGGTGGCTGATCAGAGCGATCCCAGCATCCAGTGGCTTCTCTCCTAAAATTAGCGTAGCGGGAGTGAGCCCAGAAGTTTAAGGGGTGGCACATGAGGTTGGACGTCTTTTGGTGTATTTTTTTTCTCTGTGAGGACAGGGATTTGGGCTCCCACCACATTTGTCATCAGGTGGGAGCCACGAGCTGGGAGCAGGGACACGGTGAGGGTGGGAATGGGAGAAGGGGATGGTGTCACTGCTTGATGCTGCGTTAGGACAAACCGAGGGACGATTCGCTGTGGTGTGTGCCCCAAAAATCAGAGTAGGAGCTCCTTGTGCTGGAGAACCAGTGCCTGCGCTTTTCGGAGGCCACGTGCCCAAATCATCAGGCAAAAGATCTGAGTTTATCTTTTTTTTTCCCCGGCCACTTATGTGAATTGGATCTGTCTCCCACTTCTTTCCACCTTGTGCCACCAACACCTTTCTGGAACAAATGCGGAGCGGGCGTTCGGCCGTGCCTACACCTCACCGCAGCTTTCCTGGGGTGATTTTTGTCCTGCTGCATACTTCCCAGATGATGCAACCCAACCCCTCCGCAGCACGGGCAGAGAGGTGCAGGGCTCGCTCTGCCCCCGGCCAATGCTTGAATTACCGCAACGGGGCATTTGCTGCGTGCGTGGTTTTGGTGCTGGGTTACCCCCGGGGGCCGGTGAGCTCCGGGAGCCTCCTCTTTAGCAGCGCAACGTGCGGTCGGGAGCCTCTTGCCGTCCCGACGTGTCTGCGAGGGAAACTTTGGCACCAAACGGTGTGCCCTGTAGCGTAGCTCAACAGGTTGGTAGCGTGCGCGCGGCGCGGGCACGGGCCCAAGTCAGCACCTTGAGGCAGAGGGAGGAATCGCCCACTTGCTTCGCTCTGTCTCGCCTTTACGAGGACGGTAATGACGTGGCACGGCTGGGCCGCGTGTGCCCGTGCCACGGTCCCACGCAACCCCACGTGTGTGCGTGTGTCAGGGCCACGCCGGCGCTAAGCCCAGGAGCGAGTCTGTAATCCCTCTTAAATCTGGTACCAGATCTGATTCACCCTCATTTTTTTAACTCCTGGGGTCAAATTCTGCGCAACTGATTCATGCCTGGTGCGCGCCTGGCGAACGCAGTAAAGCTCAGTGCTGCCTCGAAGGGCCGTAACGCCTCTTTTCATACCGGGTAAAGCTCTTCCCCGGCACCGCGGGGCTGTGCAGCCCACGGGACGCGGGGAGGAATCGTCCTCAGCATCATGGAGAGCTGTCCTCACTCTTGGCGCTGTTTTTCCCCTCTTCTCCTTTTCCTGCCGAGCCCCTCTCCTCCCGCCCTGTCCCCGTGTTAACATGGAAAGCTGCCGCAAGCGGAGGTGATGGCCGGAGGTGGCCTTGGGGTGCTGACGGCCGTAGGGAGGGGGCGGTTGGGTGCTGGGGCTGGAGAAGGTTTCTCGGAGCAGCCTGCATGGCCGTGGGTAGCCCCAGCTCCACCCAACGCCGGACCTGATCCTCCCTCCCCTCCCACAGACCTGGGAAGAGTCATTCATGTCATAGGGAATGTGGGCAGGTGCAAGATAACTCTAATTATAATTATTATTCTCATCGTCGAATGTATTGATTAAGATGGTGCCTGACACAGACCTACCACACCCTCTGCTGCCATCAGCACCCGGGGCTCGGCGCCCCGCCGGGTCCAAGGCTGCAATCTCGCCCTTTGCTCGTACTGTAAAACCCGATACGAAGTCCCAAGCTGGGAGAAGACCAGAGGAAAGGAGGGGTCGCGCCTTCCTTTTGTTTTTCATTTGGAAGCTTCCGACTCCGTCACATTGGGGTTAAAAGGTGGGTGCTGGAGCAGCGTCCCTTGCTGGCGGAGGTATAAAGGCTGAGATAAAGTCCCTGGGTGGCGTGGCAGCAGACCGGGGGGAAGTGCTGAAGCCCCGGTCTTGGGAGCGCCATTCTCCTTCCTTTTGTATTTCCTGTGTTTGCAATTGTAGGAAAAAAACCCCTCGTCTCCCTGAGAGCTGTCTCATCTGTAAGCAGAGATAACCATCTCAGCTTGGTGATTATAGCCGTAATAAAATACTCGTAACAAATTAATCATTTGTATTTATTTTTTTTCCCTTTTCTCCTTCTGACTGTGACTCATCCGTGAGAAGGTCCTACACCTCTTTGGTTTAGCCCCTCTGCCTTCGCTTCTCTGCCTTTCACAAAATCGTTCGTGTCTTCACAGGTTGAGCTGTTTTGGGCAGATCCTGCAAGTTCCCATTTTTACAGGCTGAATGTATTAAATTCCTGCAGTTGCACGTGGAAAACCTCCCTGCTGCGGGCGTCCCCGGTGCCGGTCCAGGAGAAACCGTCTCTGGAAACCCCGGCTGGTACAATCCACCCTCTGTGGCAGGGGGACAGTTTACGCTGCATCTGATGGAGTTTTTGCAATCCAGTGGCCTGAAGATTCGAGTGAATATTCGCAGCCACGCGTTTGGTAACGTGTCGCTCCGTGCGGAGGGAGTGGAGGGAGGTGATACGGGTTTTCCTCCTGCGCCTCCCACGTATTTCCTGCCTGCAGGACAGTTTATCTCTAAAACACCACATACAGCTCTCTGTTTTTCTTTGTTGTTTTTCTTCCTTAGGAGCATTTATTGGGCAACAGATCGGTTTGGACAGCTTTGATTTTGCAAAAGATCTTGGAATTCGTAATTGGGGCCAGAGCTTGCGGAGCAGCTTTGTTCCCGTGGAGTCACCAGGGTGAAGATGTTTGTGTTGTGGTGGCTATTAAGAAACTCAGTCGTTGTCCACAATTACGGTGCGCCAAGGGCTGTACAAACACGGGCGAAATTAGGATGGCTGCCGGGTTGGGTGCTTGGTATTTTGGGGGAAGTAAGACCTTAATCCTCCCTGGACTTGGAGATGAAGGATGAGTTATGTAAAGCGCTGTCGTGCCGTTGACTCTGCCCAAGCTGGGTCAGATGAGACAAGATTTTGATAAGAGCATTTCTCACTGATGACTGTGTTAGGTCGTTTCTCTCCATTCACTTTGCGGCGTTATTCTTTAACCTAGGCATGAATCAGGCCCACAAACTCCTGTAATAGTGCTGCGGACTGTTGCATTAGTTTTATTTCAGCTCTTGTAAACCGGCGGTGTTCCCTTGACTGCAGTGAAATGACCTCACGGTTCCCATCTGCTCTGAATGGGGCACATTAGTTTGCAATTGAGTTAATTAAAACGGGCGCACAGGAGGATCTTCTCACGCCACACGCAATCTCATCGCCGCGGGCCGCAGTGAGCGGGGATGAGTTTAACCGATAATGGGGAGAGAGGACCAGCAGCAGCGGTTAAACGTGCTGGTCAAGGTGCAGCTTCCAACTGGGGAAGGGTTAAAGAGCTGGAGGAGTATGGCCAGAGGAAGGATGGCTTTATAATTGCTCTGGGTTTTGGGGCTGGCCAGCGTGGATTGCTGGCTGGAGATAGACGGGCTGTGACGGGACGCGGCTTGCCTGCTCCGCACCCTGTGCGTATCCGCAGAGGTCACATCGGAGCGGCCGTTGGGAACTTGCACAGACCAACAGATTCAACAGGTTGGACTCAAAAGTCACGTGTGATTTTTGTGGGGACAGAACATGGATTTTTTTCCATTCTCTTCCAAGACGTGCTCTTTCCAGAAAACCTGAGCCCGGCGCTACCGGGGCTGGCAGTTTCACCTCGGCTCTGAGAATTGCAGTGTTTTAATTTGTTTGTTTGTTTGTTTCTCCTTAAGGCTTTAGCCGTGGGAGTGACTCTCAACTTTCATGTAAAAATTACCCGTGTAATTATGATTATACATAATTATAACTATATTTATAGTTATTCCTTCATGATTTCTTGTAATCATAAGATCTTGTAATTTGGGGGAGAGGGGAAAAAAAAAAAACCTAACCAGCTTTAGGTGCATGTAAGAATAGGCTGGAGGGGGAAGAAAGTCCATAGCTTGAATGTCTCCACCGTGCGTCAGGCGCAGCGAGTGGCTCTGATGAGCTGGTGCCGCGGCGGGCGGGTTTGCGTGTTTGTCCCGGGGCTCGTGGCACCGTGCGGCGGTGGCGGCGCGGGGTGTACATGCTCCTTGTGCAAACAGGACCAGGAGGCACGTGGGGCTCCGTCCCACATGGCTGTACTCAGCAGCTGGAAAATGCTGCAGGGGAGGAGGCTCCAGCGGCACCAACTCCTTTGGGGGAGGCCAAGTTGTTCTTGGATGACACAGACAAGGTTTTTTTTCCAAAACTTTTATTAATAAGGATTTGAGGCAGATGAAGAGGTGAAATTTTAGCAGCGCTCATTAACCAATTTAAGGGCTTACAAGGTGATTTAACAAAATAATTGAACAGCGACTTAATTACAGATTCAAAAGTGACAAGATTCACGCTAACTTACTGTAAGGTATCCAAATCAATACGTTGGTATAAACACCAAAATGTCTAAACACACACTGTTGAAGGACACACAGCACCCGAGTCTTTAACCGCGAGGACCGAGGTCCCTGCGCAGCGGGCGACTCCAGTGAGCCGACGGGTGCCCGTTTTCCTAAATCAATATATATCTGTATGAACACAAAAACGTATAAACACACAGACAATGAGACAGAAAATATTTGGATCCAGTAAAACATATGAACATCCACACTTATAAAGCCAATGGGCGGATCAGAGACACAGACAGAGGTGGATGAGAGGGACCAGCCTGTAGTTGAAATTTCCCTTTTCTTGAGTTTAGAGTGAACGCTCACGGTGCATCGGTGTGTGGGCATTCCTCACCGGGCAATAGTTGGGACGATAGAAGGTTGACTCACCCAAGCCCTTTAACCCTCGAGGTGTCAGCCTGAGCGTCCCGGCTCAGGGGAGACGCCGGTCACAGCCCGCTGTGATCTGGGAGAGCTCAAAGGGTCTCACGAGACTTGCTAGTTATGGGGTCAGAGGTACTTCACTTTTCATCAGGCACTTTTCCACTCCAGCCCAACTCAGACAATGGGATAGGTTTAGATTAAACATTAGAAAGAAGTTTTTCCCTTTGAGGGTGGTGAGGCACTGGCACAGGTTGCCCAGAGAGGTTGTTGAGGCCCCATCCCTGGAGGTGTTCAAGGCCAGGCTGGACGTGGCCTTGGGCAACCTGGGCTGGTGGGAGGTGTCCCTGCCCAGGGCAGGGGGGTTGGAACTCGATGATCTTCAAGGTCCCTTCCAACCCAAACCACTCTATGATTCTGGTACATTCCACCAGTTGCACAAGCCCAGAAGTTGCTAGATCCTGAGGCAACAATTTCTTCCTAAGATCTAATCTAAATCTTCCTTCTTCCAGTTTGAAGCCATTCCCTCTCATCCTATCAGTCTGTGCCCTTGTAAAAAGTCCCTCCCCACTCTCCTGGAGCCCCTTGAGGCACTGGAAGGGGCTCTGAGGTCTCCCCGGAGCCTTCTCTTCTCCAGGCTGAACCCCCCCAACTCTCCCAGCCTGTCCTCCCAGCAGAGGGGCTCCAGCCCTCGCAGCATCTCCGGGGCCTCCTCCGGCCCCACTCCACCAGGTCCATGTCTTTCTGATGTTGGGGGCTCCANACTCCAGGTGGGGTGTCCCCGGAGCAGAGTAGAGGGGCCCAATCCCCCCCCTCGCCCTGCTGGCCACACTTCTGCTGATACTGATGCTGCTCTGCTTCGTGGCAAAAAGGAGAGGTGTAGCTGGAAGAGACGGTGTAGTTGAGGTGAGATCCATCGTGCCGGCCTCTGGCGCTGACTGGGACCTGGGGCTGTTACAGCTTTGGGGCCGCCAGAGCGGAGAGCAACACGCGGTTTCCATGTGCAAAGCTGCACGGAGTTGCAGTGCGAACAATACCGCCGCGTGTGCCACGGGCAGCGGAGCGGAGAGGGGCCGCAGAATGGATTTCCAGTCCTCAGAAAAAGCCACTTGTTTCTGAAAGGTGGGAGGATTTCAGCCCATTCCATTTATCCAACGTAAGACTAAGGGGGTGGTGACTTAACATTTCGGGGGGAATCATACCTGATTCAAAAGAGCCATTTAAGTGCTTCGGAAGTGGGCGGCGGCAGAAAACTAAAGGCACCGATTAAATAACTTCTAATTGGAGGTAAGTTATAGCAGGAGGGTTCCTGTTGCAAGGCAGGGAACTGTACCGAGGGACCAACCTTTGGAACAAATGAATTCTTCAAATCAGCCGGTCGTCGCCTTTCTGGAAAAGCCACTTTCCTGTCGTTGAGATACTGGGCCGAAGAGCTGCGTCATATGGAGCTTTATGGCCCGAGTGACACAGGAAGTAGGACTAAACAACTCAATAAAACTTGGTGATAGATAGCCACCTCATCCCAGTGTGGCTCCGTTGTGCATCAGACTGTTGACATACGGTGTCTGCCTTTGGGACAGTCAGATAACGTGTTCCCTCCGGAGCAATCTCTCTATATTCGCCGAAATTATTGATGAGCTGGAAGCTTTTACTAATGAGACTACTTAGATCCTGAAAGGGGGAGCTGTGGTGGCAGCGTGGGGGGAATCTTCAGCACGGGGGGTTTATAGCTGCAGGTGTCAGTGCAAGTGCCACCGTGGTGGCGTTGCTTTTGGGTGTTGTTAACAAGAATAACAGCTTGACAGTGTCATTCTGACGGCCCCGTGAGTGCCCCCTCGTGCTCTTGCAATACCCCAGTCAGGAGACCACCAAAACATTGCTTGTTGTTAGGACACTAATTAATTTATGACTCACCGCCGAGGCACTTTGGAGCAGTAATCACAAACTAGGACTGCACTGTGCAAACACAGAACCGAAGGGCACTCCCTGCTCTTGAAAGCTTTCAATCCAAACATTGCATTCTAAACACACAGCGAGAGATGGCCCGGGGGGTATCGGCAAAAGTTGTGGAAACAACAGACCAACATCGATCAGCATAAGAACATGTTCTTAACACACAATTTTGCTCGCCGGCAAAAATTTCTTCCTTTTCCATTAGGATGTGACTTTTTTACCTGTCCCCCCTTCCACTTTCTGGGCTGGAATTGAGAGCTTGGTTCATTTTCCCAAGGGTTTATCATTTTGAGACCCCACCTGGAGTACTGCCTCCAGCTCTGGAGTCCCCAACATAGGAAAGACATGGACTTGTTGGAGCGGGGCCAGAGGCGGCCCCGGAGATGCTGCGAGGGCTGGAGCCCCTCTGCTGGGAGGACAGGCTGGGAGAGTTGGGGGGGTTCAGCCTGGAGAAGAGAAGGCTCCGGGGAGACCTCAGCGCCCCTTCCAGTGCCTAAAGGGGCTCCAGGAGAGCTGGGGAGGGACTTTTGACAAGGGCATGGAGTGATAGGATGAGGGGTGATGGCTTCAAACTGGAAGAGGGGAGGTTTAGATGAGATAGTGGGAAGAAATTGTTGAGTGTGCGGGTGGTGAGCCCCCGGCGCAGGTTGCCCCGAGAAGCTGTGGCTGCCCCATCCCTGGAGGTGTTCAAGGCCAGGTTGGCCGGGGCTTGGAGCAACCTGGGCTGGTGGGAGGTGTCCCTGCCCAGGGCAGGGGGGTGGGACTGGATGATCTTCAAGGTCCCTTCCAACCCAAACTATGATTTGTGACTGTCGGCTTTGTGAGCGTCGGCGTGCGGGGACCGGGATGCCTTATTGTGACACCAAGAGCAGCAGTCTCAACATCAAAGCATTCACTTCCCCAAGAGGATGTTTAACCAGTCAACACAGTGTCTTCTGTGTTACTGAACCTGAATCTCTGGGGGTCACTCGTGTGGGCTTGGAAGTATTTACCCGTCAGTGCGGTTGTGAAACCGTGCAGTGCTACCATGGCGTCCCAACAACACAAGCAAACTCTGCTCGTGCCGCCTTTGGGTCGCCGGGTCCTGCTGTGACTTAACCTGACTTGAAACCGGATTTAAACGGGGAACATTCCCTCTGCCGCCCGGGCTGTAAAAAGCGCGCGGGATCCAAACTGGCTAGCTGCGACACCGGGAGCTGGGCAGCGTATAGCACCAAGGTAAACGAGGCTTTCCTGAGCCTCTCCTGTGTTGGTGGGTCGCTCATGGGATGGAAAAGAAAGCTTGAACTTTCAATGGAAGGCAGACTCATCCTTACCTAAAATCAGTGGTGCTGCGTGGCGGTAATTAAGATTAGAAAATAGCTTTTCATTGATCTGGTCCTTGATAGTGCAAACCAGGGTGAAGTTCAGTTCTCTGACTGCTGAACTGGTGTTTCTGCCGAGGCTGCTGAGAACAGCTTCGCATTTATGATCGGTTATCTGGCGGCAGGCTTGTGTTCTACCTGGATTGCTTTCTGGTTGTGCAAAAAAAGTCCCTGTCTGCTGATACAAGGGAGTTGAGGCTGGAATGCAACTTGATAAAATCCAGCAGCGGGGGCTTGCTTTCATGGGATTTATTCCTGCTTGCCTGTAGGACTCTAAATCACACCTTCCGATTCAAACCCTGTCTTCTCGAGACGACCCAGAGCTGTTGGAAGGGAGCAGTCTGTCCCTCTCGACTCGGAAGGACCCGGAGCCACGTGAAAAAGCTGGAGGCTGCTGCCTTGCTGCTGGCTGTGTGCGGATGAAGTGAACCCTCTCCTGTCTGCACCAGCCGTAGGGTCAAGCACAGCTGGGTGTGCGCAACGCACAAGTTTGCTTTACACTCAATGGATTATTGTTTTTTTTTTTTGCCGGTGAAAGTCGAGCAGGCTTGCCGGGCAGGGAGGAATCTTCCCTCGTATGTCTCTGGCTCAATCTCCCCCTTTCCCTCCTTCAAAAAGAGAATTTCCTTTTGGTAGCTGGGATTTCCAGCTAATTTGTATTCTTCCCGCAAAGAAGGAAGTACATATTTCGAATAGGCTGTGGCCAGAACATGTAGCCAGTGCTATCTTGCTGTCCTGATAAAGGGGAAGAGCTGAAGGGCGACACATTCAGGCCAGACACTGAAATCTCATGGAGGATTTACAGCCTTAGAGCAGAGACATCTGTCCCTTCAAGGCTGTTTTAAACTGCAGAAAGGGAATAAAACTATTTTTTGTCTCTGCCTCTTCTGCGTAGGAGCCCAGAAACTTAAGCAAAAACTTATCCTGTCACCTTTTGAGAGTGGACTATTGGGTATTTCCATGTGCAGAGTGCAACCCACCTAAACCTCCTTTATTTTAGCACTGACAGGAGGGAGAGGGCAAACCCACAGTGCCCAGGGATAACTGCAGCATCTCTGCTCTGCCGCCCTCGTTCCCCCGCGTGGCGCAGACCCGCTGGGAGCTGCTGGTGGGGCACAGCGCCCGTGCCGGGGCTGTTGCTGCCTCTGGGTTGCATTAAACTAGGCTGGACCTGGTGCTACGCTGAAGCCCCTTATCTCTTTTCTGCTGTCGCTCAGGGAAGCTACCTGCTCTGCAGAGTGAAAAACTAATGAGTGTTCCCTCTCTTCTCATTTCAACATCCATTTAGGCAAGCGGGGAGGAACGGAGGAGCATTGAGGAAATGGGGACCGGACCTGTCCTGTTGTAACCCTCTGCCAAGGGAGCCCAGAAGAGCCCGCGCTTCACGTCCCCCGCCTGCCCGGGCGGCGGAGGCGAAGGGAGGTGCAGGACAATCTGGGTCTGAGCGCGGGGACACGGCGCCAGGTGTGTCCTGGCCCTTCCCTGGCCCTTCCCTTCCCGCCTGCTCCAATTCAGCAGGTTGACGGAGGGTGGGAAGGCAGCCAGGCACACCCAGCTCTCGGAGGCAGTAAAATGATCCCTCTTTTGCCCTTGGGCCAAGCCCAGCTTTTCTAACGGATAAAAGGAGAAGCAGTCAGGAGAACTCGCTCACTTCCCTGGTCTGCTGCACGGCTTCCCTGACCCTCTGAAGGGTGAGAAGTAGTGAAGACACACTCGGAGCAGCCATGTCCCGGTCCGTGAGTTTCAGCTCTCGCTCTGTGGCCGTGCCAGGGGTCAGCCAAGTGCGGGTCAGCAGCGTCTCCTCGACCCGTGGAATAGGAGGGGGTGCCGGCTTCGGCAGGGCCGGTGGCTTTGGCAGCTCCAGCCTCTACAACCTCGGCTCCACCAACAAGCGGATCTCCCTTGGAGGTGGCAGCTCCTACAGCGTTCGCTCTGGATTCGGCTATGGAGGCACAGGATTCAGTGGGGCGCTCAGCCCCGGGGGCATTCAGGAGGTCACCATCAACCAGAACCTCCTGACACCCCTGAATCTGGAGATTGACCCCAACATCCAGCGGGTGCGCAAGGAGGAGAAGGAGCAAATCAAGACGCTCAACAACAAATTCGCCTCCTTCATTGACAAGGTGAGGTGTTGGAAAGACTGACGGGTCTGTGGACGCTGCTTAAAAGCAGGTCTGACCCAAAGCTCGCTTAACCCAGTGGGGGACTCACAAATGGGCTCAGGATCAGGTCCTCAAGAGCATGGTGTGGTTTGCCTACTGCGAGCCAATAAATCTTATTAAAGCCCTCTTGCATTGAAGTGAAGGGTTTTGCCCCGCTTAGGCCAGCTTGGTACCCCCTTTCTTTAACTGGTATTGCCCATAGTGTGGGTGCAGGCTTTAAAGATCAAATCTGCACCCGAGCACACCACCACCGAATTCAGGGAGGAGGGGGCCTCTTGGAGAGGAATCGTCACAGATCTTGATGTAAGTCAGAGCTTGCTGTGTTTGTTTGCGCTGCCCGGTGCCCCTGTGGCTTTACTGTCTTGCACTAATTGATCGTATGTCTTGTGTAAACTTCGGCTCTGGCATCCTCAACATGCAAGGAATCCAGACCTGGAGTTTGCGGAACTGGCTGACTTTGAGGTCTGCGGATGGCTTCTGTCAAGTGTCAGGCACGCAGAATCTGCTTATCTTTAATTCATACAAAGCCTTAAAGTCATAAGCCAAGCCGCGTCGTCGCAGTGCTTCCTCATGGTTTTATCACCCTCCAGGGTTTAGGTGCTTCCTGCGAGCAATCTAAATTCTTCAGATACCGTCCGCAGCCTGTCCTTCCCGCAGGATCCAAACTCTGTAGTGTCAGCTCCCCCTTCCTCCCGCTTTCACAAATGACCCCTTGGTTGCTTTCTAGGTCCGGTTCCTGGAGCAGCAAAACAAAATCCTGGAGACCAAATGGAGCCTCCTCCAGGAGCAGAAGACCACCCGGAGTAACATCGCTCCCATGTTTGAGGCATACATCAGCAACCTGCGACGGCAGCTGGATGGGTTGTTGAATGACAAAGGGCGTTTGGAGGGCGAACTGAAGAACATGCAGGATCTTGTTGAGGATTTCAAGACCAAGTAAAGTATTATCTTCCCATCTAACGGTGTAGTTGAGCTGGCAGGTCGGTCAGCAGCTTGGCAGAGATGTCCCCAGCTTTTCTGCTAGGGAAGGAGATTTTTTTTCCAGCTGTGAGTTAGGTGTCTAGTCCAGGGAAGATGCCTGGAGGGCTGGAGCCCCTCTGCTGGGAGGACAGGCTGGGAGAGTTGGGGGGGGTTCAGCCTGGAGAAGAGAAGGCTCCGGGCAGGCCTTAGAGCCCCTCCCAGTCCCTAAAGGTACAGGAGAGATGGGAAAGGACTTTTGACAAGGGCATGTAGTGATAGGATGAGGGGGAATGGCTTCAAACTGGAAGAAGGGAGATTGAGATGAGATATTAGGAAGAAATTGTTGGCTGTGAGGGTGGTGAGCCCCTGGCGCAGGTTGCCCCGAGAAGCTGTGGCTGCCCCATCCCTGGAGGTGTTCAAGGCCAGGTTGGACGGGGCTTGGAGCAACCTGGGCTGGTGGAAGGTGTCCCTGCCCAGGGCAGGGGGGTGGAACTCCATGATCTTCAAGGTCCCTTCCAACCTAAACCATTCTATGATTCTTCTTGCCTGGATCACTCGTTGTTCCTGGCAGTTTGTTCCCACGTGGTCTTCAGTGGCTCTGTCCTCCTGGCTTTGCTCTGGGGCCTCCTCAGGGATGGCTTCGTACTTTGGGTTGGATGTGCCTGTTGGGGTCTGGAGGAGCCCCGTGGGAGCTCGGCAGGTTGGCAGGTGGAGGGGGAACTGCTGCCTGTTTTGTGGGGAGGTGATGGAGCAGGAGACACGCCATTTTTAAGTGACTTTTCGGTCCAACTCATGTTGCTTGGGAGGAGTCCCATGAAGAAAGTAGCCTTTGTCCCAGCCTGTGCCCAACCCAGCTGTGCGTTAAATGCCTTTAATAAAAAAAAAAAAAAAAAAAGAATTAGAAAAGGAAGGAGGGAGCTGGCAAACTGGATCAAGCAGGAACTGAAAACAAACACATCTGATAATCCCCAGGTTGTGTTTGGGAAAAGTCAATAGGCAGTGATTCCCGAGGAGGTGCATGGGAATGATGTTTCCCCCAACCCTGCTCGGTTATTCAAGGCCAGGCTGGACGTGGCCTTGGGCAACCTGGGCTGGTGGGAGGTGTCCCTGCCTATGGCAGGGGGGTTGGAACTCGATGATCTTCAAGGTCCTTTCCAACCTAAACCATTCTATGATTCTATGATTTCTATCCTGTGCTTGTCCACAGTTGGACTTTGCATCTCTGCCAGGCAGCAGCAAGGAGCTGGTTTGCACCCAGAGGAATTATAGCCCTGGTTTTCGTTGCGTGTCACACGAATGCAGGGTGCACGGGTGCATATTTATTCCACCAGCTTACGGGTCCGTGGGAACCCAAACCCTGTATGTGGTAGGAGAAGGGAAGCAGGAATTAGGGAAGATGCTACTGCAGCAGAGGGAGTGAGGAGGCAGTAACTGGAGTTCGGAACCTGCTCCTCCCTGGTTTTGTGAAGGAAATCTCATCTTCTAAGTAGAATCCTTAAACATGAGTAGCTCTTTATGTGCCTGTTGCCTCTTTTTCATATGTCCAATTTACGCAGTAATTCTCAGTTTTATACCTGGGGTAAGGGAGGCGATTTATACGCGTGAGGCTCCAGGGGACGAGATTCGGTCCCTTATTCAGTAACTGCGTTGACCGGGGGTGTGGTTCGGGGTAAGACTCTGCTCGCGCTGTCTACGTGGCTCGGTGCGGAGCATGCCAAGGTGTGACAGCGCTTCCCGAGGTGCTGTGGGAGTTGGTGAAGAATATAGAATGATTTGGCCGTTTGTTGACCAGCTTGGTGGAGTTTCCCCCAGGAAACGAGGAATTTGACAAACCGTTCTAGAATAATTCAGTCTTTTTACCTCTCTCAGATTATCCAGGCTGCGCTGCAGGCTGGGCGTACGCAGCACGCTCACGTAATGTCCAGGTCGTATGTTATTCCGCAATAGCAACGGGTACGGTTCATTGATCTCAAAAGGGACAATGTCCATTTTGTGCCAGCGCGGATGGGCAAGCTTCCAGCGCGGAGCCGAAGGGGAGGCACATGAAGGCTGTTCAAAGTGAAGTAGCTCACGCTTTGGAAGGCAAATTACAGCGCTAGCCACGCAGGGACCGCGTAAATAAACAGAGCCGTGTTCTAACTTTGGCAACGGCAGTTCCGAAACAGCCCGAGAAAGTGGTTCCTGCTCTGCCCCTTGGATGACTTTCGGGATTCCCACAGCGGATTCTCGCTGTTCGTTTCGGCAGGTTGCCTTACGTAGAACGGTGTAATTCAGGGATCCACGCTCGCGAATGGTACAAATCAGTGAACTCCCATAAAGTTAACGGAGCGTGATTTTTATCTGCTGAGGATCTAGCTCATTACATCTAAGGGTGAACACCTAAGGAGGGGATGTAGGCGATATCAGAAGTTTGTGTGACTTTGAAGTGTAGCCGCTTTGCGCAGAATGAGAATAATTATACTCAGCTCTTACCAGGACAGTGGCGTGTGATTACACCTGCGAAATGTTCTCAGATGCCCGGGATAAGGAAGCGCACAGTGAAAGTAGCGTTAGAGGGTGCTTCGATCAGCGCAGAGGAATTCGTTGGGTCTGCTTGCTTCTCTTCTGCATTTGTATTTGCTCTCTCAAGGGGCAAGCGAAAAAGCTGACACCCTCAGGACACAGACTGCCATCCCGCAGCTGTCCCTGACTGAGCATAAGGAGCAGAAATCTTCTGAAGTGCAGTGAATTTTGATGAAGGTGGGGAGGGAAGCATGGGGGAGGGATGCTTTCCAGGTTAGTGGTCATGGCGGTGTGGACCAGAACAGCTTTCGGGCATCGACTCATCCAAACAGTACCCTGGAACTGTGGCACACAGCTGGTACCTCTTGTGCAAATAATACCCGTGCTGCAGCGGTAGAGCGAACCTCGGGCTGGGGCTGCCTTGCTCGGGGAAGGCAGAGGCTTTCCGAGGTGGCTCACAAGGACAGAAATGGAAGGAGAGAGCAGAGAAGCGGGGTGACTCTTCACTGGGACGTTTTTCCCCTTTTACCCAGGCTCTAACTTCACACCAATCTCTTTTTTTTTTTTTCTGGCAGATATGAAGACGAGATCAACAGGCGCACGGCAGCGGAGAATGAGTTTGTGGTGCTCAAGAAGGTGCGTGCCATGGCTATTCGCTGGGACTGGTGGCACATGTCTCCAGCCCTTCTCCCCCTTTTGCCCCTACGCTCTCTTTGCTATAGCTGTGCCTGGAGACCCGCAGGTGAAGAATTACAGCTCTCGTTTCTGGCTAAAGGCTGTCTCGGTGTAGGCACCGAAGTCTCTGTAGGAAGCTGGGAAGGAGTGCCAGAGCCCACGGATATCACAGATTTTGGCTATATCTTTCTTTGGGACATTTCCTAGGACTTTCCCCGACTGTCCAAACTGACAGCGGACTTGCAAACACAGGTCCAGGGCACCCTACAGAACATGTGGGATCGCCATCAATGTTTACACCAGCAATGTTTAGTACACTGGTAGATAGTTTTTAGGCTATGGTGGGTCACTGGGCATGGGGCGCAGATGGCTTGGGGAACTTGATGGGCTCATGGCTGCTTTTGAAGCCATCAAAGGCCGAGTGGACTTAGTCATCAAAGCTATGGCAATCTCAATGGATTATTGCTCTTTTTTAGGATGTGGATGCCGCCTACATGAACAAAGTGGAGCTGGAGGCCAAGGTGGATGCGCTGACAGATGAGATTAACTTCCTGAGGTCTCTCTATGAAGCGGTAAGGTCCTTTCTGCTTCTTGCGGCTGCTGCGGTGTAGCACCACCAGTGGGTGAAGAGCAGCGAGCGGCAACTGAGAAAATTAATGTGCTGTTTCCAGAGACAAGAAGGGTGATGGAGACATGGAGTCTTCCCTTGCATGAGCAGAAATAAGCCTGCAAGTGAAGTGCACATCCTGTGACTTGTCACAGTGGTTTCTCCCTATCTGGGATGTGATTTATTGGAAGCGTAGCCAGGACGCGCATTATTTTATGATGTTAGTGCAAAAACAAGGAAAACAAGTGTCTCATAGCCAGTGCTGTAGTGCTGGTGTGTGCTGCGTGAGAGAAAGAAAGGAGAGCTCCTTGTCCCAGCCACCTTTATCTCAGCCATGATTTGCAAGATAAAAGCTTGATTGAACAGTTTGTATCCTTGGGTTGGGTGGTGGAATTTGGCCCTCGCTTTGTCGTGAAGCTGATGCTCGAGCTTCTGGGACTCGCGTTTCATGCCGGGTTCTTATCTCAGGGGTAGGGGAACTAACCTCGCTGTCAAAATGCGGGTGATAAAAAGTAGCTCCGTTTCTGCTATTGTTACTTTGTGCTTTGCAAGGTTGATGTGATTCAGCTGGTTTCCTTCTAATTAATGAATGTTTGGATTGAATTCTTCTTATCTGCCTCCCTTTCCCTTTTCTTCTCAGATTCCCTTTTTAATTGGCTTCCAAAAGAGAGGCCTTGAAGTCAGTGATTAATGGTATTGTTTTTAATGTAACTGGCAGGAACTTCATGAGCTGCAGGCCCAGATCTCCGACACCTCCGTGGTGCTGTCCATGGATAACAGTCGAAACCTGGACCTGGACAGCATCATCGCCGAGGTCAAAGCGCAGTACGAGGAGATCGCCAACAGGAGCCGGGCGGAGGCCGAGTCCTGGTACCAGAGCAAGGTGAGTGATGGGGGAGATAAAGGCGGTTACAGCTTCTGTTGGTTCACGTCTCCTGTCGTGAGTGGGAGAGATTTTAGCCAGCTGATTGATTGCCAGCCTGACTCCCACATCATTTCTCTTACACTGTTTTATGTCACAGTACGAGGCACTGCAGGTCACTGCTGGGAAACACGGAGATGACCTGCGCAACACGAAGAACGAGATCACGGAGATAAACCGCATGATCCAGAGGCTGCAGGGTGAAATCGAAAACGCGAAGGCGCAGGTGAGGAGCTGCCTTTGTTCTCCTGCTGCAGAGCAGTGGGTTTGGCAGCAACAAGCGTGTCCGGGGTCTGGGTGTAACGCAACATCTGTAGAAGCAGTTTGGGGGTGGCTGCAACGCTCACCTCAAAACATGTCAGTTCTGCTGGAGGGAGAAGTTGCGTTGTGAGCAATGCAATGCCGAGAGGCGGCTGAACTCTAGGTGAGAACAAGTCCTCCGGCGAGCTGGGAGCGCAGGAGGGGAGGGATGCGGAGCTGTTTCCAAAGGGCAAGGCTGCGTGTGGCCTCCCTCCCAGCCACATGCGTTCCTTGTGCCTGCCTGTTTCTGGGATCTTTGTCCACTCCCTTTTTGCAGAAGGGAACACCATGTTTGGGCATATAAAGGGATTTTTCAGCTGTATGGGAGTTCTGTTTGCTTTCTCCGGGAGCTGTTATCGCTCTATCAAACGGCCGGTGAAATCCAGACCAGTGAGTGGTTGGTTCAGACCGTGTTCGGGGCTGAAAACTGGCTGTAAATAACCAGGGTGCACAAAGCTGGAGATAAGCCATTGTGATTCATCCATTTGTGTTTATTTGGTTTCAGGGCAGGGAGGCTTCAACACACACTTACAAGCAAAGAGCTGACCCAGTGCAGCTCCTTTGAATAATGAATGAGAGTATAAAGCACATGCGTTCATTGTGAGCCCTTCCTGCCAAACGTGGGGGGGTTTTGGAGGTGCAGGGGGCACGGTTGAGGGTGGGTTAGACTGCCAGCTTGATGTGGCCCCACAGGGACGCTTTTGGGGCAGGTCTTCGTTGTTTGTTAACTGCAGGTCTGCTCGAGTCCACGCTTGCCTCACATCAAAGCTTGTTGGAGACCAACTGGCTTTGAACAAGCTCTGGGGCACAACAGGAGAGAAAACCTGAGCTTGCATTAACCTGAAGTGTTGTGCTGTTGTGTGCGGTGTGGGTGGGCTGAGAAGCTGAGGATCGCCTAAATAAAGTCTTCCGAAAATGTAGCCAGTGGAGAGAAATAGGGTCTGTCCTTTGGAAGAACGTATCTTGGGATGAGATGAGCTTCCTTCGCAGGCTGATCTCCATCCAGTGCCCAAAAAAATTTGTAGGCGTGAACTTCTAAGGATCTAAGTTGAGCAGATGGCTCCAGGGCTCTGCAGATACCCCGAGATGGTCTGGCCAGTAGATGCCAGAAGTCTGTGGGCAGTAGCGCCCTCCACCAAGGAGGTGGGATGCCCACTGACCTGCTCTGCTCCATCCCTGCAGCGTGCCAAGATGGAAGCAGCCATTGCTGAAGCCGAGGAACGTGGGGAGCTGGCAATCAAAGATGCCAGGGCAAAGCTGGAGGAGCTGGAGGCAGCTCTGCAGAAGGCGAAGCAGGACATGGCCCGGCAGCTCCGCGAGTACCAGGAGCTGATGAACGTCAAGCTGGCCCTGGACATCGAGATCGCGACCTACAGGAAGCTGCTGGAGGGAGAGGAGAGCAGGTGGGGGCAACCTGTGGGTTTTACGTGAGGAAGGGTCCAGCCCTTTGCTCCCTCTGCTTGGGGACATGGTGAGGGTCCAATTCCAATTTCTGCAGGGAAATACAGAAGAGAAAACTTTGCATTTTAAACAGAGTTTTGGTCCTGAAAATGATTTGGCTGAAGAGCCAAACTGGCAAGTTCTGGGGAAAAGTTGATACTTTTGGTGAAAATATGCAGAGGCAAAAAGTTGTTTTCCGTCAGTTGTTCGATGCTGTGGCAGAAAATTTCCAAGTGGCTCAAATCCCCATGGAATTAGGACAGAGCTCCTGTGCTCTTTCAGCCCCACACCCCCCCAGGTGATAACAGAGCTTGTAAACGTAGGGCCAGAACAAAGCGCTGGATGGCACACTTATCTTGTCTGAATTATTTACAACAGCAGTAATAACTCACTGCCATTGTCTTCATCCTCAGCGCTGGGGCCCCGGGGGAACACTGAGTAATGCCGAGTCTAACCCGTCCTCTTCCTTTGTGTTTTTCTTCTCCAACAGGTTGGCTGGTGATGGAGTTGGCAACGTCAACATCTGTGAGTTGATTTTATAATTTATAATCGTTACACATAGCCGTATGCCTATAGAAAACGCAGGTGGGGACCAGTTGGGTCTGCGTGCAGGAGCCTCACGGTGCCCTGCCCCAGCTTCTGCCACCCAGTCAGCCCCATTTTTAAATGGGAGCCCCCTGAAACAGAAGTTGATAGTGCTGTTGGCGCCATGGCAGACCTCAGCTCTAACTCATCTGAATGAAATTTAACTTGGGGCAATATTGATCTTTCTTTCCTCCCGTTTTTGTACGGAGAAAAATGTACAAATGAGAACAGGCATTGCCTGGATCGGAAGCTAGTGCAGAGGTGACGTTGGAGGGTGGTTTTCCAGCTTGGGAAGGGTCGTGTACTCCCCGTGCCGGGACATTGGAGAGATGCTGGTGTCTCGGAGACGCTGTCTACAGCACTAAACCAGTGACTCTACTTTTCATCCCCTTAATTGCCGCTGAGAGCTGGTGAACCACACGCCCACGGCCTCTTTGGTGCACCAAGAGATGAGCTGAACATTTATGATACGGGGTTCTCCGTGCTGCAGGGGGTCCTGAGCCAGAGTGAGTGATGGAGAAAGATCACAGACTGGTCAGGGTTGGAAGGGCCCTCTGGAGCTCATCCAGTCCAACCCCCTGCTGGAGCAGGGACACCTCCAGCCGTGGCACAGGACGGCGTCCAGGCGGGGTTTGGATGTGGCTGCTCAACCTTCACGGGCATCTGGCTTAGCGCTGAGAATAAATGCTCTGGGCCAAAACGTAACGAGAGATTAGTGTGCTGGGCCCTGTGTTTTGCAGGAGATCGTAGAGAGTTTTCATCTGGTTGCTGCAGTTCAGAAATGCCCTTTTTGTGAGGGTGCCGGACTGGGTTCAGAGTTCCCTGGTGCTCACGTTTGGTTTGCTTCTCTCTGTGCCGCAGCCGTGGTCAGCTCCAGCAGTGGAGGTGGCTATGCCAGTTCCAGTGGATTTCTGGGAGGAGGAATCGGAGGAGGCCTTAGCCTGGGAGCAGGCATGGGCAGCGGGGCGCTCGGCTTCTCCTCTGGGGGTAGCTCCAAAACCTACACCGTCACCACAACCTCGTCCAGCAGGAGAAGCTTCAGGAAGTAACTACAGGAACGGAGACCGGCGGTACCCATTCCATGGGAGGAGGGAAACCATAGAAAGAAAAGTCGCGTTGCCTTTTATAGGACAAATTGGCTGCAAAATTTCTGCAGTGATGAATGAATTGGAATTAGACATACCAGAGTACCTGACCCTGCCACGTCGCGCCTAAGGCTTGATCCTGCACTGTTGAACTCGGCGGGAGCCATTCCGCTGAGGGCAGGTTCAAGCCTGTGGGGTGAAATTCACCCAGCGAAGCAGGCGGTGCAACGCTTTTGTTACTCGTGGGCTCCGTACCCCCTGCTCAGGGCTGGATTTCACCCTTTGAAGGGCAAAGCAATCATTTGAGTGGCAAGCTAGTCCGCATTTCTGCTGTGGTTTTGCAAAAGAGACCTGAAGATTATCTCCCTCTTAATGTGATTTGGAAGACTTTATTCCCTTAGGCTCCTCAGAAAATGCCAACCCTTGTTAAGAGTTCAGTCTGGGTTTGTTTTCTTAAAATATACCAAGAAGAAAACAGTGAAACTGTTCTGGGTTTCTCTTTATTTTCTTTGGAAATGGGCTCAGAAATGGAATTCAACAGTTCTCCTCCGAATGAAGCTGATTTCTTACCGAAGGCAACGCAGACAGATTTACTTTCAGGTTCTTTAGAGCGAAGTAACTCACAGACAAGCTCCCCCACCCGTTCCCTCCCCTTAAAAGAAGCCCAAAGCATAAAGGATATGAAGTTGCTTAAAATTACAAGTAGCACACTAAAATGGGAGATAACATTCCCCATCCCTGGGTGTCTCTGTTTACCGCCCTGTATTTCAAAGCGTATCTAGTGATATCTGGTGTCTTTACCAGAGCCAGGGAAAAAAGCGTGTTTTGTTGATGCCTCATTACAATACTTACTTGATCCTGCCAAAATGTGTCTTCAACTTAAACATGCCGGGGAAAACAGGTTGTTACTGCAGTAGGAAGAATTGTTAGATAAAGAACTCGAAGAAACCGCGCAGAATTGTTGTATTGCATGCTCAGCCATGTCCTAGCAGTGTATCTTTGGTTGATGTTTTATGCCTTTACGGTCCGAGACCTTGTCATGAGGCCGTTAATAAAATTTCCCTATTGCGTGCTTCTTCAGTCCCAGCCGAGTTCCTCTTCTGTGCTGCCCTGGATGCTCAGGAGCTCTGGAGAACATCCAGTGTTATCACCTCCCTCCTGTCTGCAGAGCCCGCTCCTGGCCGTGTCCCCCGGAGCGGTGCCACGCTGTGCTCAGGGGCAGGATTTAGGGTTTGCTGCCTGCACAGTCTGTCATTCCTGGGTGAATTTTCACCTGCCGAGCCTGGGCAGTGGGATGGAGGATGGGACCGGTTTTGCTCAAGCACAGCCCCTCATCAGAACTGAAACTGCCTGAGACCAATCCCTCTCCGAGCACCATCTTCCTCCGCTGAGCCGAGAGGAGCTCAACGCCGGAGGAGACGCCTGGCTTGCGGATGGCCGGAGCTTGGAGGGGTGAATCCGGGCCCTGCTGCCTGAGGACAACTCCTTCCTGCTCCTTTTGGGGCAGCGTGGGGTGAGAAGGGCTCACCCCGGGTGATTTGGGCTCACTCCCACCCCTCTCGCAGGGCTGTGGCACAGAGTCCTTCCTGGAGCTGCTGTCGCACGAGGTGTCACCCCCGCAGGGACAGGGCTGGGCAGGGATTTTGTCACCGAGAAAAGCCATTTCCTCCAGGGTGAGGATGGCGATGAGGCTGCCGGCGCCTTGAAGGATGCTTTACCCCCCCACGCGCTACCCGGACCCCGTCGGTGCAGTGCCCAGTACCTCCTGCCGCAGCGAGCGCCGTGCTGAGCCTGGTGGGGTTTTAGTACACGCGTGGCACTGATGGCAGGGAGGGGGGAGCACGGGGGGCCCAGCGGAGCCCCGTTAGCAGCAGCCCGGCACAGCTGGCTCACGGCTTTTACGTCATAGCCAAAAAATCAAAATGAAGCTGGAGCCCCTCTGCTGGGAGGACAGGCTGGGAGAGTTGGGGGGGTTCAGCCTGGAGAAGAGAAGGCTCCGGGGAGACCTCAGAGCCCCTTCCAGTGCCTAAAGGGGCTCCAGGAGAGCTGGGGAGGGACTCTTGGGAAGGTCATGGAGTGATAGGACGAGGGGTGATGGCTTCAAACTGGAAGAAGGGAGATTGAGATGAGATATCGGGAAGAAATTGCTGAGTGTGATGGTGGTGAGCCCCTGGCGCAGGTTGCCCCGAGAAGCTGTGGCTGCCCCATCCCTGGAGGTGTTCAAGGCCAGGTTGGCCGGGGCTTGGAGCAACCTGGGCTGGTGGGAGGTGTCCCTGCCCAGGGCAGGGGGGTTGGAACTCGATGATCTTCAATGTACCTTCCAACCTAAACCATTCTATGATTCTGTGAAAATCCCCTGAGGTTAATTGATGTGAAGAGCTCAAAGACAGACACTGCCCGGATGTTTTTGGCAGGGGGGTGCCGCAATTTGCTGTCGTTGCATGGCTTTGTGATACTTAGTGAGGAGTTCTGGGCCTCGCTCTCTGCGGGGTAAAATGCACAATAATTAAGTATACTTTATAATACTTACCTAAATACACTTTGTAATGCGTTTTTTTGTTGTCTCATACTTTAAGCAAATAGTTCTTTGAGTGTGTGCGCTATCTCTGCTTGCTCTCAGCCCCCGTGTTTCTCCCCTCCTAGTGAGCTGTCCTGATTTTCTCTCGCAGTTCAGTGCCCCGGCTGAACGCTGTGTTCCCGCTGGCCCGTCCCCGGGCTGGCCCGTCCCCGGCTGGCCCGTCGGGCTGCCTTGCGGCATGCGCTTGCTTTGCTCTGTCCGCCTGCCCCTGTGGCACCGCTGCGCCGTCGCCGGCGAACCCCGGGATGCGAGGTCGGCCGTGTGTCACCATCACAACAGGACTGAGGTCACTGGCGACGCGCTTCTGTCCGCCGCTGCCGGGGGGTTTTACAAAGGAGTGGAGTTCTGTTCTTCTCCGTAGGGAAACTGAGGCAGGAGAAGGGTGAGGACTGGGATGCCACTGGGCCTGGGAGGAAGGCTGCAGGTGGTGGGGAGCTTTCTTCACTTCCCTGGTGTTTCAGCTGCGTTTGCTTTGGTTTCCATCAGTTTTGCAGTAACTGCTCAGGCCAAACCCCTCCTCTGAGGTTGATTGAGATTTTCATCTTGTGTTTGAAAGGAATTAAATGGCAAGAAACCAGTATGGGCTGGGCTGAGTCCCCAGCTCCCACTGGGCAGGGAGGAGCAAGGTGGGGGGGAGACAACTCCTATCCTGGGAAGGCTTCTACCTGGGAAGCCTAATTAGCTTGATGGGAAGCCTAATTGGCTTGATGAGGTTATAAAGGGCAACACCCCAGACAGGGGAGATGAAAAGAGGTCCTCCAGCCTCTTGTTGGGGATGGTGGCACCTTCTGCTCCCGCCCTGGAGCAGCGACAGCCTGGGAGGAGGTACGGAGCGTGGGCTGGGAGGGGGGGGGCTGCTTTGTCGAGGGCTTTGCTGCAGCGGCGCTGTGCCCGTCGGAGGGCTGAGCGGGGCCTGGGCTGGTGCCAGGATGAGAGGAAGGACGAGGAGGGCTGTAAAACCCTCCAGCAGCTCCTGGTGTATGGCTTGGAGGAGTTCCCGGGCAACCGGTGATGGTTTTAAGGGGATTTAGCAATCAATGATAGTAATAAGAAGTTTTAGTGAACTTTATGCAAATTGTTGGAGCATCTCTGCTTAGTCAGTGGCCTCTAAATGTTTTGGTTGGTTTGTTTTTTCCCGGGGGTGGGAGGGGGATCATTTTGGGGCTCCACCCCATCCTAATGAAGACATCCAACCTGGGAAGCGCCTGCGTCTCGTGCCCTGCTGGCAGCCGGCTGCGCTCAGCGTTGGGCAGAATGGATCCCGCTCCGTGGGCGTGAGGAAGGAGAGAGCGGTTCTTCCAACTGAGCGGTGCTCTGGAGAGAGGCTCTAACTCCTCTCCTTGCGCATGGGGAAGGGATGCGATGGGGGTTACGGGAGGCCATGGAGGTGCGGTGTCTGGGTTAGGGAGGAAGAGCTCCCAGCGGACGGAGGGCTTCGCCGGTGCCTGGGTTAGAGCTCTGTGAGCTTTGGCATTGAGTTCCTGGAGCAGAGATGAGAATTAACCCTCCTTTCCCCCAAGTGAAGGTGTCGAGTGAAGGTAACTGAGTGGCTATGTCAATTTATTGGAGATGCAAGGATCAAACTAGGATGAAAGCTGCTGGTAAAATATACAGTTGTTAGAAATAAATCCCCACTTCCTCATTTTCTTCCCAAATAGGGTTAACGTACCTACGCTAGCAGTTCAGCGTGCCGGGTACCGCACAACCGCCAATGCAATTGGTGCTGGTCCCATGTGGTTACGGTTGGGTTTGCATCCCTTGAATAAGTTCAGAGGAGCTTTGCGTCCCGGGGTCAGATACATCGATGGATCGGTCCCTTCCACGCCTGACAGTGGACTCTGACCCCCAGACTCCTCGGTTATCACCGCATTTATGGCAACAGATGAGCCAGACCATTAAAAACCCAGAAGGAAAAGGAAAGTTGAGGGTCAGTTTCAAAACAGGTAATGCAAATACAGAAGCAAACTGTCTTTGAACAGCAACAGCCCTTGAAATCTATCCTTTGGGGCAAATAAGCAATGAAATTGATGCAGCGTGTAGGGAAACTGCAAGCTAGGCAATTTTGGGCGAGTTCTGCTCATGCCAGGGGTGTATGTGTGATGTAAAAAGCTGATAAAACTAGGTTGGTCCAGGGTGGGAGCTGCTCGGACAACTGGGCTGGGTAAAGCGCTAAGAAAATGGTAGGTAGAAGCCATAGGTAGAAGGTGCCCTCTCTCACGCTTCATTGTCATCCTTGAATCTGTAGGAGTGGAAAGACCGGGGAGCTACACCAAAGGCATCTTGTTTTAACCGCATAATAGGAGCGATGAGGGGGATTTTTAGCCTTTCTTGCTCCGAGATTCCCTGGCAGAAGTAGTGAAACTCTTGAGCATAGGAAAGACCTCTTTGCCTTTTCTATCCCCGTGGCTGGAAAGTGGGGGCGCAGCCTGGGGGAGCGGGGTGCGCGCCCGCTCTGGCTCGGCTGTCGCTGTGCGTTGGCAGAAGGGGACGCGTGTCGCTCTGTTCCCAGCCCTGCCGTTCCTCTACAACTCTTTACGCGTTGCTCCTGGCTGACTTGGTCACGGCCACCACCTTCATGTAGGAGGTCCTCGTGCTCCTGCTGCCAACGTCGGCGCTGCAGCTCACAGCTGTGCCGCGGACCCCCGCGCTGCTGCTCCGGTGTCTGTGGGCTGACGCCTGGGCGCTGGCAAAGCCGGGCTCCGGGCTGTCGGTGAGACCTCTCTGCGAATGGCAGACGGCTGCAAAAGGCAGAGCAAAGCTGAGTTTCAGCTGGGGGAATTGCCTGGAGATAAGGCAGAAGGTGCCCGAGTTGGGTAGAAGGTGAATCCTCCAACTTACGGATGCTGACGGGGAAGCCGCCCTCCGCGCGGAGCCTGTGGAGAACGGGAAGAGGCTGCTCGTTAGCAGTCTGTCTTCAAATACAAAGCCCTCTACCCTCAAACATGAGCCTGACCCTCTCTAGCCTGTCTCCTCCTGTTTGGAGGGAGTAGGACTGGCTGTTTGTAGGGGTTTGCACTGGTGGAGGTGTCTTAGGACTGGTGGGAAGAACTGATCACAGAACCACAGACTGGTGAGGGTTGGAAGGGCCCTCTGGAGCTCCCCCAGTGCCACCCCCTGCCAGAGCAGGGGCACCTCCAGCAGTGGCACAGGACGGCGTCCAGGCGGGTTTGGAATGGCTCCAGAGGGGGAGACTCCCCCACCTCTCTGGGCAGCCTGTGCCAGTGCTCTGCCACCCGCACAGGAGAGAAGGCCCTCCTCAGGTTGAGATGGAACTCCCTATGGTCACGTTTGTACCCGTTCCCTCTTGTCCTGTCACTGGGCACCACTGGAAACAGACTGTTCCCATCCCCCTGGCACCCTCCCTTTGGGTATTGATAAGCATCAGGACTGCGTAGGTGATTTGCAGTGTGGCAGCTCCAAACCAGCACTGGACAGTTGTTTTGCCATTCAACGCGTGCATCTACAGTAGGTTGTGCAGCTCTGCTAGGATCTGTCACCCACCTGCTCTCCTCTCCTTCCAGCAGCTTCCTATAGGTGACAATCTCGATGTCCAGGGCCACCTTGATGTTCACGAGCTCCTGGTACTCGCGGAGCTGCCGGGTCAGGTCGGCCTTGGCGTGCTGCAGAGCTGTCTCCAGCTCAGAGAGTTTGTGCTTCGCATCCTTGATGGTGGCTTCCCCACGCTGCTCAGCGTTGGCCACGGCGTCTTCCAGCTTGCAGCACTGCAGTGAGTGAGATATGGTCAGTCTTGGCTGTCTCTTGATGTCTTCAAGTGTAATGTGTTAGCATGTCTCCTATGAGGACAGGCTGGGAGAGTTGGGGGGGGTTCAGCCTGGAGAAGAGAAGGCTCTGGGGAGACCTCAGAGCCCCTTCCAGTGCCTAAAGGGGCTCCAGGAGAGCTGGGGAGGGACTTTTGACAAGGGCATGGAGTGATAGGACGAGGGGGAATGGCTTCAAACTGGAAGAGGGGAGACTTAGATGAGATCCGAGGAAGAAATTGTTGGCTGTGAGGGTGGTGAGCCCCTGGCGCAGGTTGCCCCGAGAAGCTGTGGCTGCCCCATCCCTGGAGGTGTTCAAGGCCAGGTTGGACGGGGCTTGGAGCAACCTGGGCTGGTGGGAGGTGTCCCTGCCCAGGGCAGGGGGGTTGGAACTCGATGATCTTCAATGTCCCTCGCAACCTAAACCATTCTGTGATTAGCAAGAGATGGGTTGAAGGTCTGGCTGGGCACCCAGGCCAGCAGTAAGATGGCCACGCAGCCCTTCTGGCAGGGGGTTGAGGGAGCTGGGCAGGCGGTTTCAGTGCTCCCTTGTGTTGATTGTAGGGGGTGGGATGCTGTAACCACATCTGCCTTCAGGCACTGCATGAGTTGGGCTTTAACGTAGCCCTGGTCGGAGCAGCAGAGCCCCAGCTCATGAACACCCTCTGCAAGGTGCTACAGCACCGTGTCATTTGGTTGTGGGAGCTTCTGGGAACAGCAGTTTGCTCTCTGCCCTGCTGAAACACCCAGACGTGGCTGTGCTCACCTGGTCCTTGGCGCTCTGGACTTCTCCGTTCAGTCTCTGGACTCTCCGTGTCAGCTCAGCTATCGTGTTTTTTGAGTCTCGCAGGCTGTCAGCGTTTCTGCCTGCAGTTACTCGCAGCTCCTCAAACTAAAAAAAGCCCCAAAGACATTGTTGCGTATCCCCAAACCCACATGCTTTGAGTTAAGTCGGAGCAAATCAGGAGCGGGGGGTGGTGGTGTGTGTTTCTCTGGGTTGGAAGTTGGTCTAAAGAGAGAAACTGCACCCAAACCCTCCCTCTGCCGGGTTTCTCACCTTGCTTTCATACCAGGCCTGTGCTTCTGCCCGGCTCCTGCAGGCAATGTCCTCGTACTGAGCCTTGACGTCGGCAATGGTGCCATCCAAGTCGAGATCTCGGCGATTGTCCATCTGCATGACCACCGAAGCGTCTGAGATGTGGGCCCGCAGCTGGTGGCGTTCCTGGTGGCGACACGGGGATGAGCTGGTCAGAGAGATGCCGGTCCCCAACCTGGTGTGGTGCCCACATTGCGCAGCTCTGCTCCCCTTTGGGGTGACCGCGCGGAGATGAGTTGCTGAGTGTCCCCCTTCACCAGAAGCGATGCCCACTGCCCTGCGTTACCCCCTCTTCCCCTCTCCGTTGGGATAAGCAGCTTCCCAATCCAGCTGGGAAACGCAAACGCTGGTGGGAGCAGTAGGGAGGCTTCTTACCTCTTCGTAGAACATCCTCAGGAATTCAACCTTCTCTTTCAGGCGTTCCACCTTGGCTTCCAGCTCTGCTTTGTTTAAGAAAAAACAGTTTGCGTCCTGGAGACGCGTTGGGGATAGAAGAAGGAAGTTTGTTAGCGAGAGTAGACTCAGGGCTACCCTTGGGGTGAGGGACTTCCAGCGCCGGTACCGTGACCGTGCGCCAGCTCCCAATTACGCAGTCGCTGCTGATTTGAGTTCAAGCAAACCCCAGCGCCAGCTCCTGCTTGTACTTGTTTCGTGCGCTGCTTTTTGGGAAATAAATCACCGCGTGCACCCCAAAGACCTGCACCCGGCGAGCGGAGTTCAAACAGTCCCTTGCTCACCTTCTTCAGGGCAATAAACTCGCTCTCGGTGCACCTCCGCTGGCTGCATTCGTCCTTGTGCCTGCGTGGGAAAACGGGAGATTTCGGTTGAGTTCAGCGCAATTACACCTCTGCTCGGGTTTCCGCAGGCTTGCTTTCAAGAAGTGAAGCTCCTAACTTTTTTTTTCTTTTCCCCAAACAATGTTTCGGGATGCTTTGGTCTCGTTTCGTAGCCCATGGGAAAGCAAACGTGTTTTCAGAGAGGTTTTCTACATCTTTACAGATTTGCAGCAGAACTGTTTTCAGTTGACCTCTGCGACAACAAACTGCTGCTGAACACTTCGAAATGTTAACACCTTGAATGAGGAAGGAGAGAAGGAGACCCTGGAAGAGGGACATCCTCTGTTTCCTCCATTTCTCGCTAAACTTGGACCTTGTTTTATATACCGAGATCCTTCTAGATCTCTCCATAGACTCATAGAATGGTTTAGGTTGGAAGGGACCTTAAAGCCCATCTAGTCCAACCTTCTGCCCTCGCAGGGACACCTCTCACTGGAGGTTGCTCCAAGCCCTGTCCCTCTACCTCCTCGTTCTCCGGGAACCATTTACTCCTACAAAAAGTTCAGTCTCTGCCTCTTTATGAATCTTGAACAACATTTTGAACCCCACACTCACATTCCTCTGGGTTTTTTTTTTACTTACATTGTCTTATTGGTTTCCAAAAGCTGCTGTGCTGCTTTCAGGTCCGTTTCTAACTGGGCTCTCTCGCACCCCAGTGCTTCCAGCTGCTTCTTCAAGTTACCAATATAAACCTCTAAGGCGGGTGTGATGGTATTCTTGCAGTGGTTTTGACCCTGCAGAAAGCTCCACTTGGTCTCCAGCATCTTGTTCTGCTGTTCCAGGAGTCGAACCTGAATCCCAAAAAGCAAAATAGGAACCGAGATGAGGATTAAGGGCTCGGGGGAGTCTGTGCCCGCGCAGCAGCGGTGAAATGTGCGTTCCCGCTCTCGGTGCATGGGAACGCAGCGTTTCCCAATCCAGCGCGCTTTTGTGCATGGGCTGTTTCTGGGCCACCCGTGTGGAAATGCACGAAAATCAAAGCGCTTCTAGAAAGGAGAGATTTGCAATAAATTGGGGATGTGCAGAGAAGAATGGGAAGGAACCGGCAGGGTGATGGCACTGGTTTTAGCTTGTTCCCTCCCTGCGGTTGGGCCTAGAGCTCAGATGAGTAGTGCCGGGACACTGAAGCTTCCCCAGTGGCTCGTGCACACCTCGGTGCTCGACTGGCACCCTTCCGCAAGTTGTCCTCAATGTCTAAAATGAGTTGTCTTACGTGGATTTCGTGCCCTTTCCATGCTGGACACCTCACTTGGACTCTCGTGCCCACGGACGGGAACCGGGGAGGGGTTCTCAGCTCACCTTGTCGATGAAAGAAGCAAATTTATTGTTGAGGGTCTTGATCTGCTCCTTCTCTTGGTACTTCACCGTTTGCACGTTGGGGTCGAGATCCAGTCTGAGCGGTTGGAGCAGTTGCTCGTTGATGGTGATGGGTGTGATGGTGCATGGTCTGGAGACTCCACGAATCCTGTAGCCAAAGCCAGCACCTCTGGAGCCAAACCCCGCACCAGCTGCACCGAAGCCATATCCACGTCTTGGAGGAGGACATCTTCCAAGAGCTATCCTGGGCTGGGAGGACACCACAACATCAAGACTTCTGCTGCTGAAGTAACCCAGACCACGGTAGCCCACACCACCACTCCGGTGACATGAGGCAGTGCCGAAACGACATTGATTTCTGGGAAGAGCTGCAGAGGAAGAGCTGAAATTCCTGATGGCGTGGCTGGAGCTGATGCTGGAGGAGCAGCAGGACATGGTTGGTGGCGGTGGGAGAGGGATCGGTGCAGGCGGTGCGCTGGGAGCAGATTCCTCTGACCTCACCGGAGCACCTTCTTCTTTTTATTTGCGTGGAAAACGGGGCGAGGCTGCATGAAACTTCCACAAAATGTTTATGATGCAAAGAATGTGAACCACTTAGCATATCCTGCGCTTCCCGGCAGAGAAAGCGGCGGCGTGTTTGCCCCATAAAGGTTGGAAGAACTCTCTGAAGTTGGAGGGGTCATATTTAGGTCTCGTGTAATAGCAACAAAGCTCAGGGGAGTCGTGCTGGGCAAATTGTTTGTGGGAGACATGGTAAAAATGAAATGTTCCACTTTTCATCGGTCGGACGAAGGGGAGCGGAGCCTTTGAAAACGCAAAATGCTTTTCGGTCAAAGGAGATCTTTCCGTTTCGCTCGTACCTTCGCTTGCGAGTGAGAGCTTTGAAGGAGACTGTGATTCAATGTGATGTTTAATAAAAACTACCTGTAATGAATGGGAATTTATTGAGGATTAATGAAGAAAGTCTTGCAGGCAGGTTAATGGTCAATGACCGTGTTTTGTCGGTTCTGCCTATAAAAAGGCAACGTGTTTCAATGCTGAGAAACAGCTGTGGGGCCAAATCTNGGACCTTGTTTTATATACCGAGCTCCTTGTAGATCTCTCCATAGAATCATAGAATGGTTTAGGTTGGAAGGGACCTTAAAGCCCATCTAGTCCAACCTTCTGCCCTCGCAGGGACACCTCTCACTGGAGGTTGCTCCAAGCCCTGTCCCTCTACCTCCTCGTTCTCTGGGAACCATTTACTCCTACAAAAAGTTCAGTCTCTGCCTCTTTATGAATCTTGAACAACATTTTGAACCCCACACTCACATTCCTCTGGGTTTTTTTTTTACTTACATTGTCTTATTGGTTTCCAAAAGCTGCTGTGCTGCTTTCAGGTCCGTTTCTAACTGGGCTCTCTCGCACCCCAGTGCTTCCAGCTGCTTCTTCAAGTTACCAATATAAACCTCTAAGGCGGGTGTGATGGTATTCTTGCAGTGGTTTTGACCCTGCAGAAAGCTCCACTTGGTCTCCAGCATCTTGTTCTGCTGTTCCAGGAGTTGAACCTGAATCCCAAAAAGCAAAATAGGAACCGAGATGAGGATTAAGGGCTCGGGGGAGTCTGTGCCCGCGCAGCAGCGGTGAAATGTGCGTTCCCGCTCTCGGTGCATGGGAACGCAGCGTTTCCCAATCCAGCGCGCTTTTGTGCATGGGCTGTTTCTGAGCCACCCGTGTGGAAATGCACGAAAATCAAAGCGCTTCTAGAAAGGAGAGATTTGCAATAAATTGGGGATGTGCAGAGAAGAATGGGAAGGAACCGGCAGGGTGATGGCACTGGTTTTAGCTTGTTCCCTCCCTGCGGTTGGGCCTAGAGCTCAGATGAGTAGTGCCGGGACACTGAAGCTTCCCCAGTGGCTCGTGCACACCTCGGTGCTCGACTGGCACCCTTCCGCAAGTTGTCCTCAATGTCTAAAATGAGTTGTCTTACGTGGATTTCGTGCCCTTTCCATGCTGGACACCTCACTTGGACTCTCGTGCCCACGGACGGGAACCGGGGAGGGGTTCTCAGCTCACCTTGTCGATGAAAGAAGCAAATTTATTGTTGAGGGTCTTGATCTGCTCCTTCTCTTGGTACTTCACCGTTTGCACGTTGGGGTCAAGATCCAGTCTGAGCGGTTGGAGCAGTTGCTCGTTGATGGTGATGGGTGTGATGGTGCATGGTCTGGAGACTCCACGAATCCTGTAGCCAAAGCCAGCACCTCTGGAGCCAAACCCCGCACCAGCTGCACCGAAGCCATATCCACGTCTCGGAGGAGGACATCTTCCAAGAGCTATCCTGGGCCGGGAGGACACCACGACATCGAGACTTCTGCTGCTGGAGTAACCCAGACCATGGTAGCCCACACCACCACTCCGGTGACACGAGGCAGTGCCGAAACGACATTGATTTCTGGGAAGAGCTGCAGAGGAAGAGCTGAAATTCCTGATGGCGTGGCTGGAGCTGATGCTGGAGGAGCAGCAGGACATGGTTGGTGGCGGTGGGAGAGGGATCGGTGCAGGCGGTGCGCTGGGAGCAGATTCCTCTGACCTCACCGGAGCACCTTCTTCTTTTTATTTGCGTGGAAAACGGGGCGAGGCTGCATGAAACTTCCACAAAATGTTTATGATGCAAAGAATGTGAACCACTTAGCATATCCTGCGCTTCCCGGCAGAGAAAGCGGCGGCGTGTTTGCCCCATAAAGGTTGGAAGAACTCTCTGAAGTTGGAGGGGTCATATTTAGGTCTCGTGTAATAGCAACAAAGCTCAGGGGAGTCGTGCTGGGCAAATTGTTTGTGGGAGACATGGTAAAAATGAAATGTTCCACTTTTCATCGGTCGGACGAAGGGGAGCGGAGCCTTTGAAAACGCAAAATGCTTTTCGGTCAAAGGAGATCTTTCCGTTTCGCTCGTACCTCCGCTTGCGAGTGAGAGCTTTGAAGGAGACTGTGATTCAATGTGATGTTTAATAAAAACTACCTGTAATGAATGGGAATTTATTGAGGATTAATGAAGAAAGTCTTGCAGGCAGGTTAATGGTCAATGACCGTGTTTTGTCGGTTCTGCCTATAAAAAGGCAACGTGTTTCAATGCTGAGAAACAGCTGTGGGGCCAAATCTGTTTCTCAAGGTGATTTTTATTCCCCCCCCCCGCAGGTTGCTGATATGAGTGTTTTCCAACATGGTAATTTATTTGGGGGGAATTGCTGATTAGTAGAAACTGAAACCGGCGCTGGGAACACGGTAGCGTTCGCAGACACTCTTATTGGCCCAATCCTCAGAAAACTGGCGTCTCCTCCTCCCTTCATCCCTCAAATTGAAGGTTGCGTTCCCACCTGGTTTGGGGCAGGGCCAGGCTTGGTCCTTCGCCTCCTACGTCGGGCGAATGCCCTCATTGTGGCGATTCTTCCCGGCTTTGCTCTTCACACACGTGTGTGTGTGTCCGGCTCTGTGGTGGGACAGGGACAGCGTTGGTGCCCGCGTCGCTGCGTGGGAGGGCGGCGTGTTTTGTAGGGGCAGGGTGGAAGTTTCAAAGTAATGGTTTTGTTTTGTTTACTGCATTTCTTTCCCCTTCCCTGTTCAGCGGTTGGTTGCAATTGAAAGCCAAAATTACCGGCTTTGCTGTAGGGATCCGGGAGCTGCGGGACGCTCGGGCTCCAGCGCTCGCAGGCGTCTGTAGGGGGACGGGGCACGAGAAGATCTGGAGTTAATCCTGTGATTGACCTCAATCCTGGTGTCTCGGACCCCGTTGCTCCAGACTGTAGTTGTATTTTACGGCTCTGTGGCTGCGGCTCTTCTCTCCACACTGTCATCCCAGGTCACACCTTCTGCTTCGCATGGGACAAGTGACACCCAATGCGGTTGTGGAGTGGTTTTGGACAGAAATCTGAGGACTGACCCAAAAGGGGAGAGGGACAGTGGATAAAGCTGCAGGTTCCCCAGTGCAGCAGGGAGAGGCAGTTGAATACACTGTTGGACTGACTCCAAAAAAACCTCAAAACATTTTGACCTGGCTCAATTAAGCCAAATAGTGTAAATAGGGTTGAGCGTGTTGGGAGTGAGATGTTTTGGTGCCACTTCTTTGGTTGTTTTTTTAATGGAAAAATCTCAATTTAAAAAAAAAAAATTATTCTAAATCCCCCCTTTTCCAGTTTGAAGCCATCCCTCCTCGTCCTATCACAGGCACCTCCTCCGGTTGCTGGACCTCTGCTTCTGAACTGGGATCTGCTGCTGGAAGAGCAGCTGCCACCAACGCATGGGTCAGTATTGCGTGTGATTCTTCCTGGGGATTGGCACACAGCTGCAAAGAAGATGTTTCAGTTCGGGATTTCCATCCTGCAGAGCAGATCCAGGGGGACTGATAGGAACAGGGGTTTGTCTGGTGCTTACAAACACTCACGGGGCAGTCGCCACCTGTGCGCAGCCTTAGAGGGATGGGGAAAATGGAGATGTGAAAAACCAAAGTCCGTATTTAGTGTGTGTCCCTATAACTGGCTGATAATCGTGAGGTCTGGGGGTGTGGGAAGCTGCCGGCAGGCCGGGCAAGTGCTTTGGACCTTCTGCTCAGCTCACGCCTGTGAAGAAGTTTTCCCGAGTCCGGTGTCATGTCCAAGCAGGGAGAGGGGTTTGCTTTGGCTCTGTGTGTGTAAGTCCTGGCCAGCGGCTTTCCCTCTGTCCCCTCCGTTAGCCCCCGTGTGAGCAGGTACCCGGTCATCTCGGCTGCGGTGCAAAGGTGGGCAGGCACGACTGTGGCGGAGATCTTGGCCTGATGGGACCTGAGGCTACACAAGACATCGTCTTTATTCAGGCAAGCTCTTCCATTTGGGGGGAAAACCTGAGTGCATTAGGAACTTTTGACTTTGTAAGGCGTTTGGGTCTGTAAAGGCTGGAAAGTGCTTTGGAAAGTGTCAGCCCCTCAGATTTTGGGTCTCGGTGGGATTTGCTGCGATGACAGAGGTGATGGCTCATCAGACAGACTGTGAAAGGCGGTTGTGGGCTTAGATGTGTTACTGTTTCTTCCTTGCAAGCATCTTGCAGGGTTATACCAACACCCACCTCCTCTCCTCTCCATCCAGCACCTTCCTGTAGGTCACGATCTCAATGTCCGGGGCCAGCTTGACGTTCATCAGCTCCTGCTACTCGCGGGGCCATGTCCTGCTTTGCCTTCTGCAGGGATACCTCCAGCTCGGAGAATTTGCACTTTGCATCCTTGACAGTCGCTCCCCTGTGCTCCTCGGTTTCGGCAGCGGCTGCAGTTTGCAGCTCTGCAGGTAGGAGGTTGTCATTGCTGCTGTGTATTTGCACGTTCAGAGCTCTCGAACCTGCCTGGCCCTATGTTCACCCACCTGCACGGTTATATTTTCAGACTCTGTAGGTAAACCTCTAACTCTGGGACATTTCTGCCTAGCGGAGCCCTGGGGGGGTGTGTTGCCTTCTCACTGCATGTCTCTGCTGATGGTAGTTCAGTTATTAGTCGTAACAGCCCATTTTACTCTGGACTCGGGATTACAGGCAAGTCTCAGAGTTGAGCAGCTCTCTATTTCATCAAAACTGGCTTTATTGCTCCCTTGCTCTAGCGGAGGGGTCTTGGAAAGCCACAACCTGGGGATCGCGATTGACACCTTATTGCCCCTGAGTCGTCCTTAGCCGGGCTTCGGCGTTTTCACGGTCTCCAGTCAGGCTCTGAATCGCCCGATTCAGCTCCACGACTTCGTTCTGTGTGTGATGCAAGCTGTCGTCGTGTCTGCCAGTGCTTTCTCTCGGTTCCTCATACCCAGGAGAGAGAAAACGCCATGAAAACAAACACCGGAATGAGGAGGTGAGTCAGTAGTGAAACCTCCCGTGTGACTCTGGGGCCGCAGTCCCGGATCTTGAGCTTTAAGGCAAAAACCTTTGTCACCGGAGGGGACACAAATGACTCATTTACACAGTAGCAGCTCTGTGTGAAGCCGTGTACGGGGGATGGATCGCACACAGGGAAACAGCGCATGTGGGTGAGACGCAGACCTTTGAAAGCCCTATTCAGCCCGAATTAGGGACCCTGAAGAAGCAGAGCCCTTGGCAGAAGTGGGGCTTAACTACTTCTGTGAGCGTCCATCGTGACTCACTTTGCCGTAGTACCGGGACTCTGCGTCGGCCCCGCTTCCTTTGGCAATGTCGTCATATTGAGCTTTGACATCAGCGATGATGTCATCCATGTCCAGGCTTCAGCCGTTGGCCGCTGGCACACCAACAGAGGTGCGCGCAACGGATGCTTGGAGCGGAGTGATGTCCTTGGGGCGGCAGCAAGATCCTCTGTCACCTGCACTGGAGGCATTTTCCCTGCGGATCTCCATGGTTGGAGACAAGGAGATGCGGTGTGCTCCGCATACTGTGACTTCGGGCTCACTGCAGAAAACCCAAAGAGGGATTTTCTGGTTTAATCTCTCTGGCTCCTACCTTCCCCATCAAGTTGAAACAGATTCCTTAGGATCCTGCCCGTGCAGGGCAAGAGCAACACCTTTGAAATCCGGAGCAATCCACACATGAAACATAAAAAAACCCTCTGATCTTTAGTGACGGATTGTGGGAGCCTAAATCCACGGACCCCCTAACGAGGCATGGGGTGGAGGAAAGGGGAGCGGAGAAGGAAAAGCCGTTACCGCTGTATGCAGGTTCCTCCGGTGGTTGATCTCTTGGGTGAGCGACTCCACCCCGGCTTCCAGCTCGGCTTTGTCCACGTAGGCGCAATCTGCGTCCTGAAGCGCACCAAGGGTTTGTGAAATGAAAGAGCAAACTTCTTCATGCCAGCAAGTGATGAGATTACAGACTGCTCTTTCCAAGGCCGTAAATTTTACCACGCTATTAAGTGGTTTCGCTCTCTTATCCTCTTTGGCAGAAGACAAAAAATCATGAGACACAGAGAGGCGAAGGAAAGGTTCTGACCATTTTGGGTATACAAACACCCCAAATGGATATGCTCAGCTAAAACCAACTCACTTAAGGTGGGATTCAACTCCTTTAATGAAATTTTCCCAAAAGTTGGCCTTTAGGTCCCTCTAGAGTCTCTGGAGAGTGAGAGGCAGTCTCACCCTCTCTTTCTGCCAGTCTTGGCTGCTGTTCATGCTCAAAGCCTGGAGTAAGTGTTTGGGTTGGTTGGAAATGCTCTCACCTTCTTGAGCATGACAAACCCGTTCTCTGCACGTGTTTGCCGGTGGGTTTCCTCTTCATACTCAAGAAGAAAAAAAGATCACTTTGCACCTCGTTATTCAGCTTAAGCAAGATTATGAATCTAATCTTCCTCTCCCACCTCCAAATGCTCAACCTCAGCGTGGAAACCGAGCACTGATGCAACTCATGCACGTGTACACCTGGAGGAGATCTTGTGCGGTCTCTGCCATCCGAAAACTAGATGAGATGAGTTCTAGCCCTCTAGACCTCAGCAGAGCAAGAGGTAACTCTAAGGGAGGAGGTAACTCTTCGAAGCGTTGGCATCTGGAGCGTCATGGCACATCGGTGCAATCCAGCAGGCGGAACAGCAGTGCTGGTACGCTGTCAGTGCTCCCAGTTTTCTCTTTACCGCCATCCTCTCATGATCGGCTTCCTACAACGGATGGACTGTAATTTCATAGGCACAAGAAGATCCAGTAACGGGGTGGGAGAGGCAGGAAGGGCTGCAGGAACCTGGCCTCTGGCTGACAGCCACAGTGAGATGCTCTGGATTTATCCTGGGCAGCAAGAGGTCCCTCAAAGCCCGAGTGACCGTGGCCAGTTAGAAAATAACATACCGAAGCGTAACTCTTTGGCAGAGTGGGTGAGGAGGACAGGCAAGGTTATTTAGGAGAAGCATCTTTGTCTTTAAGTCATCCTACATTGACAAGGAACATGTGGCGCAGGTGAGACACAGCAGCTCCGCGGGGAACAGCGAGGAAGACCCCCTGTCCCTCACCCAGGCCCAGCCCCAACCCCAGTGAGGGACTGCTGCTGCTGGAGGGGAGCAGGACTCAACGCCTGCTCCTTGGTCTGAGCCTCTGCCACCACCTCCACCCCGTCTTTGCTGCAATATGATAAAGGCTGTGTGCCATGGGTGGGAACCCTCTTAATTCTTTTGCCTCCGGTGGGATAACACTGAGGGCTTAGCCCTGAAAAGCTCAGCCTTTAAAAAAAGGTGCCTATGCTTTTATGTGATTTTTCTTGGCGTTCACCATGGCCTGAGAATGTGTTCTGCTCCATGAAGAGGATCAGAGAGACGTTCATGCACGCAAGGCTGAAAGCTGGCCTGCCTTGTTTACCATGCAAGATTTTGGGGTAAAGCCGTGTGGGAGTTGTGTGTGCGCTAAGTGCTTTTTGGGACTGAGCCTAAAAGGAGTTCAGAGAGCTCAGCATCTCTCGTGATTGGGCCCTGGGTGCTGGAAAACAGCTGCTACATGTGATAGTTGGCATCTTCCGCGAAGTGGAAGAAGTCACGTTGGCTTCTTTTCTGGCTTTCTCTCTCTTGGGTTTTTAATTACAGAGCTGGGCAGAGCTCAGTACCGCCAGCTTGTCTGAGCCAGCCCGGCTTCGATCTGCTGACCCAACAAAAACCTCAGCTCCGGAGCACCGCGCTGCCCTGGGATTGCATCCTCGTTTAGCTCTTGGCCTGATGGCTCTGTTGGCTGCTTTGGAGAGAGGATGGAGATAAATCCCTCCGGTTTTCCCTGCACAAACTGCAGGTCTGGAACCAGCCCTTCCAGAAGTTTAGCTCCGGTGCGTGGGATCCATCTTTCCTGACTTTCAGACACCTTTGGGAGCACTCCCGCAATGCAGAACATCTTCAGCCAACTGCCTGGAGCGCTTTCGGTCCCACGGAGGGAGGGAGGGAGGTGTTACTGGGGAACGAATCGCTTGACCCAAAAGTGTTTGTTTCTGTCCCGTGACTGGCTCGGATGTGGGTGTTTATGGCCAGGTGAAACCAGCCCCACCTTCTGGTCTTGCTCTGTTGGCGGCGCAACTTGGAAACCCTCCCCAAATGTTTGGGTATTGCCGCTCTGCAAGCCCTGTCTCCAACACACCTCATGTTCCCCCTCCTCTCCGGGATGGAGGTGGGGAGGAGGAGGGTATGGGAAGGCTCTGAGTGACAGCGAGCGCCTACGGCAAATCTAAACCTTATTCTAAAATTCCACTTTTAGGTCAATGTTGTGATGGCACAGAAAACCCACATTGCTCGTGGTAAGTTTGATTGCAGTTTATTGAAGAAATTTCATAAAACTCGTACGGTTCAACAGGAGCAGAAGATGAGGGGAAACGAGCGAGTTACATTTTTGGCACATAAATCTCCAACCCTCATCTTTGCCTCCCTCCTCCTTCCAGAAAAAGAGAAGGAAAAACCCCCAAAACCAAACCCCAAGCAAGCTAAGAACAAAGGCACTAAACCAGAGATGTTTTTCCAGGTTATGTAAAATCTGCGTTACCGAAGCTGCTCTTCCTTCTCTGTTTTTCCCGTATTTTTAACTCCTGTCTCTGCTTTAAGCTCATTCTGGCTGGTGGAAAGGAGAATGGTTTGCAGCTGAGACAAAGGTCTACAACCTGGAGGCTACGTGGGCTTTCGGCTTAAGTTATACATACGACGTGGGTGAGGAATTGGACATTAGAGAGCCAACCCCTTTCACCTATGGGAAATGGAGACTGCGTTTTTGGAGCCGTGGGGTGAAAACGACAGCAAAGCGGGAGGAATTGGGAAACGGAGCAGTTGCCTCTATATTGAAAGATGCTTCATTTTCAATTCCTCAAGCGTTTGGGGAGAGGAAGCCCAGCGGGGTTGATTAGGAGGGAGAGACTCGACACACCTCCTGGTTTCTATCATAAGCAGCTGAAGGGACACTCTGCTTTCGTGGACACTGGTGTAAATCCAAGTCCCACATCTACTCTGGGTTTGCACCGGAGGGAAAGGGAGCACTGGGAAGCTGCAAGCTGAGCTCTAACGATGGCACCCATTAGTGGGGAGGCTGATTACTCATTGACAAGCGGCGCTGGGCTTCTGGTCAGCTGGGTGAGGCTTTATGCAGAGGAACTAATTGGACTTGGAGAGGCGTCTCTGCCAAGGCAATGAGTAGCGCTGGGAATACGTTTTCCCCTATCGGGAAGGCGATAAGCGTGGCTCTTTGGGTGGCTTTAATACGCTTCATGCTGGCAGCAGGAGGTGGTGCTCGACCTCTTCTGCTCCGGCCGAGCTGGGGGCCACCGCGCTTTAGCTCCGATAGCTCTTCTTGGTGGTGCTTTTCGATACAAACCTCACGCTTGAGCTGCTGCCCGCGCCAGAGCTGAATCCCCCGGCCAGGCAGGTCCCGCCGCTGGAGCTGCCGCCGCTTGCCCCCATGCTGAGCCTGTTGCTGAAGCCTGACCCCAGCCCCAGCGCGTTCCCACCTCCGTAGCTGCTCCCGGACGAGACCACGGCTGCGAGGGGAAACCATGGGCAGAGGGTTAGCTTGTTTGGAACAGCACAAAGGAATTTCAACCTCTAGTTTCACACGTTCGTGCTTTTTCTTGGACAGTCTACCGCTGCCTGTATTTCACACATCTTACTCTCTGGCTTTTCTTCCTACCCTGTAGCAGAGCCGCCCTTAGACATCGGAGTCTCCCAGGGACGATCCTGAGATCGTACCAACTGATCCTGAGTTGTACCAACTCTTTCAAGTTCAGAGCTGCTCAGAGACAAGATGTATTGGGCATTTTGGCCTCCCCAGTCCCACAGAGCACTGCAAAACTCTGTGTGCTCCATTTTTGTGCTGGTAGCTACCAGCTGCAGAGCTCGCTCTCATTGTCTTATCCGCAGTTCCAGGAACATTTAAGGAATAACTCAATGACTACTCAATCTATTGCTTGAGAGCCAGATTACTTACAAATATTCACTGCGCCAACGCCTTCTCCAGCCAGCCTGGAAGAAAGAGAGGACAGAGAAGGAAGGGCTTGTTATTTAGGACAATTTCAAGCGAGAGTTTGGCACCAGGGACACTGGATAACAGAATGGTCTGGGCTGTTAAGGTCTGATGGGTGTCCAACAGGAACTGGAATAACGCCTTTAACTGCGTAGGATAGGGGGTTGTTCTCTGCGAGTTCTTGTGGCCATTCCCTCTCTTGTCACAAGGCAAATGTGAAAAGATCTATGGGTTTGGATGTGATTTGGTTTGCAGGGGAGCCACCTACCTGCTCTCCTCTCCCTCCAGCAGCTTCCTGTAGGTCGCGATCTCGATGTCCAGGGCCAGCTTGACGTTCATCAGCTCCTGGTACTCGCGGAGCTGCCGGGCCAGGTCGGCCTTGGCTTTCTGCAGAGCATCTTCCAGGCCAGCCAGTTTGGCTTTGGCATCCTTGATGGCCATCTCCCCGCGCTGCTCGGCATCTGCGATGGCCGTCTGCAAACTGGCGCACTGCAAGAAGTGGAAATAGGTCTGGTTGACTGCTCGGTGAGTTTGGACCCCAATTTCCAGGCATCTTTGCAAAGGTACAGCAAGGTCGTGGAGATGGAGGTGCACTCATGTTTGGAGGGGTCTTGTGTGCCATACCTGTTTCTTTACACTATCGATTTCTGAGTGGAGCCTCTGGATCATGCGGTTCATCTCCGAGATCTCCATCTTGGTGTTGTGGAGGTCGTCCCCGTGGCGGCCAGCCGTGAGCTGCAGCTCCTCGTACTGAGATGGGCAGAGAGACGGGACACCAGGGCACAGTCAGATCTGGGCAGGAGCTTGAACTCATTGGTAGAGATTGACCCTGCTCTGATCCTCTCTTGCCCAGGTCTTCTGTCTCCTTCTGTACTCAATCCAACCTCTTCCTCATGAGCTTTGGCATATTTCCTTCCTCCCTCTATCTCCTCATGCTCCTCTCTCTCTCTTATTGTCAAAATGGCATTTTCACATGTCCAAGAAACTAAATTAAGCCATTCCAAATAGACTTGATTTTACGCCCTGCTCCCCTGTCCTCTCTGCGCTCTCCAGTACAAAATAGCCTTTGGGAAATGCTAAACAAAAACGTTCCTTTCTCACCTGGGTAACTTTCACACACTCACCTTACTCTGGTACCAGGACTCGGCCTCCGCCCGGCTCCTGTTGGCGATATCCTCGTACTGCGCTTTGACCTCTGCGATGATGCTGTTCAGGTCCAGGTTTCGGTTGTTGTCCATGGACAGGACCACGGAGGTGTCGGAGATCTGTGACTGCATCTGGGACAGCTCCTGTAAGTCAAACAAATTCGTTCTCAGTCCCCACTGTTTCCCTCTTGCGCTTGTCCCAGAGATGGTGTGTGGTAGAGGGGAGGAATGGAGAGGAACTGCAGTTCCAAAAATGGGGAAATAGCAGAACTGGTAAATTTGGGAGATTCTTACTGCTTCGTAGAGGGCTCGCAGGAAGTTAATCTCATCTGTCAGGGCTTCCACCTTGGTCCCCAGGTCCACCTTGTTCACATAGGCGGCATCCGCATCCTGGAATGGCGACAACAGAGGTTGAGAACCAGACCTCGCTTATCTACATCCTCGTACAAAGACCAGTTGGCATTTAATACGAACCTTTGGAGACAGACCAGAACTGAAGACTTTCTTGACCTCTGTCCCTTGAAACAGAGCCAAGAGTGAACTGCTTTCTTCCCTCCACCTTTTTTTGCAGGGAGGGAAGGATGATGGCCGTAGATCTAAGCAATTTTTGACATGTCAGAAGCCACTGAATTTCCCTCTTTTTTTTTTTTTTTTTTTTTGCCAGTGCACAGATGGATATTTCAGACAATGCTTTGAAATAGTGGAAGCTTCTGATTGTGTTTCCTGCAGTTGGGACCAGGGGAGCCGTGGCGGGTGGGAATGAATACAGAGAGGCTGCAGAAGTGGCAGAGCGTCTAGTGGAGTGACTATGGGGTATGGACGACCCAGATCTGATCTGGTACCTGGGGGGACCAGGGCTCACCTGAATTTTGGATGAGGGGCCTGAAACGAGAAGGAGCTATTGCCCAGGACTGACACACTGGCACAACTGGGTGTTTCTGCTTCAAGGAGGGATGACTACCCGTTTGCTAAGTGCTTTGCCCAGCTTGGCACGGCTGGATAAAAAGGGTTATTTGCATTCAAATGCGTTTTGCCTTTAAAAAGTGTGTCCCTTCTTTGTTGTTGGCGCCTCACCTTCTTCAGCAGCACAAAGTCATTCTCTGCAGTCGTGCGCTTGTTGATCTCCTCTTCGTACCTGTTGGGAAGGGGACATGAGCAGACCTTCTCGGCTTCCGTACTGCAACCCACCCCCTCCACTGTGGGCGTATGGGAACCCCTCCTCCACGCACTCTTGGGGTTTTTGTGGGGAGACTAAAGAGTTGGCTCCCAGAGGCGTTTACCACCGATGCATAGATGTTGGACTAGATGACCTTTAAAGGTCCCTTCCAACCCCAACTATTCTATGATATATCTTTGGAGGGGACAACAGAAACAGCTACCTAACAATGCGCATCTGTCCCTGCGATGTCAGCGCATATATTATACATAACATTATGAGAGAGATATATATCACCGATTACGATAGAAAGACAGCACCCTTGGGCTAGGTGGTGGGAGGAGGCCATCTAGAAAAGCTGCAGGCCTTCATTAAAGGCACGTTTTATCCTCCCAGAAGTTTTCGCCGTGAATGGGAGCCTTGTACTCTCGAAATTTTCTCAGGCCGGGAGGGCCGGGTGGAGCCGTAGCTGAGCTCATCGCCGCCACGCCTGGCTTAGTCAGAAGAGCCGGGATCTCTGACGCCAGCTCCCGCCGTGGCTTCGGAAGAGCTGGGGATGGCCGGGAAGCAGGGAGGGGGATGGCCTGGGCGAGGAGAGCCAAGGTCGGGATCAGCAGCAGCGCGCCGTCCCGCTCTTGGGAAAGGATAAAAACCGGCAGTAGCCGTGGACCGATGCCCAGCTCAAATGAGATGATTAAATGGGGGAGATGAAAGACAGGAGTTCAAAGGGAAGAGTCCGTGCGGGTAATAAAGCGTTAGCCTTTCATGACCCTCTCGTGGGGGAAGAGTTCTTCACATCGGGAATATCCACCCCCTTAAAATAATGTCCGTTAAGCAAAGTCCTAGCCTGTGCGTAGATTTGTGAGTCGCTAAGCTCTTAGCCAAGTAGAAGAGGAAAACTAGTTTGGCGTATGTCTAATTTCTAATTGCTGTATGGATTAGTATTTGAGAAGAGCAAAGCATTAGGAAGAATACTTCGGGATCCACAAAGTTTAAAATAGCTAAAGGTACGAAGAACAAATTCCTAGGAAAAGGAGAAGAAGCGGTGACGTCCTTTTGGTAGGTGTAGGCATTGTTGGCACACCGCGAGCTGATGGTCCCTGCCCAGCGATGTGTATGATGTAATTGAGCTTTTGCCCAAAGATTCTCTGATCTGGAGCCAGAAGGAATATTTGCCACTTTACGTTAGCTGTCGGCAGGGGATTAAAGTGTGAACCTCTTCTGTGATGTGACCTTTGGTTGTCAAAGGATTTCTTGTCTGAAGTCATGGCGCACCCGCGGGTCTTTTCTCAGCTGAGCAGCTTCGGTCGCTGCTTTGCTGCTCCGGACTGTGCTAACGTTAGACACTGCTTCTCAAAATTGAAAATTGCTTTCACCGTGGGCTTTTGACAAGAACAGGAGGAGGACACTCTCTGACCCAGTGAATCGATAGCGGCGTTGGGCTTAGCGGCTGGGATTCGTCTCAAGTTGGCTGCCTGGAACTCGGCTGTTTTGGCTAAGCTCTGTTCTTTGGGGTTTCGTCTGTAGCTGATGGAGAAAGATATTTATCTCCAGAATGTCATTTGTCCCATCCTAAAATGAGTGAAGGATACCTGGGTGGCTGATCTGTAGCAGACCCCGAGGTCTTAAATGGCCAAACTGACACAGGACAGGTGGTTTTTTTCTCTGTTAAACATTTCTTTTCTATAGGCACAGAGAACCATAAAAAAAAAAAGAGTCTCAAAGTAGACTGTGGATGATGATTTCTTGTCCCCAGGGCAGTCGTTTCTATTCTGATGCTACTTTTGGGCTAGAGGCACTGTTGGTAAAGGTGGCAGAAAGCGTCAGACACGCGATCTCCCAACAAAGGGAGAGCAGAGAGGGGTTTTGGCAGAATGCGCGTGTCCTGTTCTGAGCTGCAGCCGCCTCCTCGCTCTCCTCTCTTGTTTTTCTGGTTCCGGATTGACAATTTAAGCTCCTTACTTATTCATGTCCATTAAGCAGTGTATCCCTCCTGGGCACGGTAGCAGACACTAACACTTGATAGATGTTTTTCCAAAGTGCAAAGAGTGGATGAGAGAGGGAACACCTCCCCCAAACAGCCTAAAGAGTTAATGAGCTGAGCTGAAACCCTCGCCCAAGATTTCAGAGACTTTGCGGGGGGGTAGAAGCTAACTCCTGACTTCCAGAAGGGCTAAAACTATCCGATACATCAATATTAAGGGACATGATAACAATTAAAAGAAAAAAAAAAAAGGGAAAAAATAAAACTAAAGAAAAACGCTTAAGCACAGACTTAAAAGAAGTATTTCTTTTAAGGCATTTTTTCTCTCCTGGAAAGGAACTCACATCAGTAAGAAACGTGAGTGTTCAGATCACTTGATAGTCTTGTAAGGATTCAGATTTCATCCTGGTCCCTATTAAAATGACTACACAGGAGCTGAAACCATTTGGGAAGCTGGAGATTCCGGCCAGGCTGGGCTTTTGAGAAGCTGCTGCCGAACGCCTGTGGAGGTCTGACCCGTCTGAGCCTTTGAAAAAGTTCCCCCGTCTCTGCAAAACAAACGCGCGTGTCCCGCGACGGGGAGGGCGCCGCTGCTGACGCTAAAGCGAGGGGAACCGAGTCGCTTCAGTCCTTCCTGAGGTCTCACAATTTTGGGGTTGCCTTGGGTCTTTTAACTCAGCCAGCAAGAAGGTAGAGTGAAGAAAAACTGGGCAGGTTTCTTTGTGTGTGTGTGTGTGTGTGTGTGTGTGTGTGTTGCTTACCTGATCTTGAAGTCTTCCACAGCGTCCTGCATAGCCTTCAGCTCGGAGCTGAGCCGCAGCCGGTCCCCTCCCAGAGCCTCCAGCTGTCTCCTCATGTTGCTGATGTAGGCGTCAAACATAGGCTCAAGGTTATTTTTCACAATTTTTTGGTCTTTCAGGAGGCTCCATTTGGTCTCCAGGACTTTATTTTGTTGCTCCAGGAACCGCACCTGAAACCCATCGGAACAATTGAAATCATTTGGGACCATCAACTCCAAACCTGCCTCGTTCTTCCTGAGATGGGGGCTTTAATGTCAGGGGGGTTGGGTTTTTTTTTTAAATGTAATTTAAAGTGGGCTTTAGATGGGCATGCCATGGAAAGCTCATTGGTAGGAAGATTTGGAAACCAGGAGCAATATTCAACTGCAAAGAAACCTGGAAAAAGAATTTGCACCATATCCAGACTGTCTGTGGAGCTCTGACAAAACAAAGCTATATTTATGGAGATAACCAGCCGAGCAAAACCCTTATCTCTGTGCATTAAGGGTTTAGAAGTAAATTTAGATTGTTGAGAGCAATTCCTGATCCTGCTCCACAGGCAATGGCCAACGTGCCAGGCTGGATGAAGCGGAACGTGTCTTACCTTGTCGATGAAGGAGGCAAACTTGTTGTTGAGGGTTTTGATCTGATCCTTCTCCTCCTGCCGCACTCTCTGCATGTTGGGGTCAATCTCCAAGTTAAGAGGTACCAAGAGGTGTTGGTTGACCGTGACCTCTTGAATACCTCCAGGGCCACATCCTCCTCCAAACCCTAACCCAGCTCCACCAACTCTAAGCGCAAACCCGCCGTGACCTGACCCATAACTGTATCCTGGTCTAGCAGAACAATACCCTCCGCTCATGGAAATCCTCTTGCTCGCCCCTAGATTGTGAAGGCTCCTGCTGCCAAAATCGCCGCTCATCCGTCCCACACCTCCACCACTGCTGCGGCTCATGGATACGGAGCTGAAGCTGCTTCGGTTAACAGGCATAGCGGCAGAAGCAGCACTCAAACTTGGAGTGAGTCCTCCTGACCTAACGCCAACTGACTTCTGTGCAAATTCGCCGGTGGCGAGAGCGGAGAACGTGGAGGTGAGATGGCAGAGGAGTGGAAATCTTTGAGAGTTTGGATCAGGTAGTACCCTCTGCCTTTTATCCTTTTGGAGAGTGGGGTTTGTCCACGGAGGACCGCAGCTCAGCTGACTGAGCGAATGGGTTTGGTATGCTGGCGCGGGGCCACCTTTCCCAACCCGTTAATCAACAGACTCGCTAACGCAATGGGCTGGCAACCTTCGGGCTCGTAAAGCTAACCAAATCTTCTAACCTGTATTTTTCAGAGCGGGGATTACTGGTGGGGGAAAAAAAAAATAAATATATACATGTCTGGAAGTTCCCTTTGGGCTTGCTTCTAACTTGGTGTCAGCGCCCATTTGAGTTAAAGCTGATGGGACTGAATTTGCCACCAGAGGGAATCTGGAGATGTTGAAAATGCCGGTTTGACGTGCTGTGCTAAAGAAAAGACTGCTCTTGCTCCCCGATTGCCAGCCGCCTTTGGGGTAGGAGCAACCCTACCGATGTGGGCGAGAAGTTGGGTGTCTTGGTGTGCACTCCTCGTCTTTGCGGGCAGCACTTCGTCCGCACAGAGGTACTTCTGGTGAAGGTGATGTTTTGGGAGGCACCTGTGGCCTTTCTGTTGGCTGCAAAGGGAGCGTGGACGCTTTGCTTTGCCGAAGTGCTGAATGGGCCCCCAGAGAGAAAACAGCCTGACTTGTAACAGTCCGGGTCATGAGATGCATGTTCGATGCTGGACAATGTTTAAATAACAAACCAAATACCGGTTCTGCCGGTGTCGGTGGAAATATGTTCCAGAGATACCAAAGATGGGCAGGTGTTGAGGACGAGCCATTTCCTTTCCAGTAGTGTGTTATTGTGCTTCGATCTAGAGGATTAGCGAAAGCTGAGGTTTACTACATCGCCTTCTCTGTAGGTTGGGAGTGAGTGGGCATTAACGCGCGTCACGTTTACCTCTAGTGCTGTAGTCCCTCGGCAGGGCCGTGTCGGAGACGGAACCACAACAATCTGCTGCCGTAATCTCAGCTTTGCTGCTTTTGTAGTTTGTCTCTCGTTTCTGCTGTTCGGGAGATCAGAGAAGGGGAATGAAACCTTCCTTACCCTCAGGGTCTCTAACTCTCCCCCAGTCGATGCCTGGGGATGTTATTCTTCCCAAAGAGGGTGACTTGGGGGGTTTAATGGGTCTTTTCCATTTCTAATTATGGTAATGGAAGTGACAGCATTTTATTGGCCCCCGCAGCTGGCGCACAAACAGAACAGCGGGAGCTGAGGTGTTTGCTTTCTTGGGGAAAAACTACATTTGTGTCCCTACATGACTCATTACAAAACCTTGAAAGATTACAGAGGTTTGGGCGCAATCGAGGTGGCGGGAAAACGCTGAGATGCTGTAATGTAGAAATCGCGATAGAAGGTCGTTTTCTCTGGTCCCTCCTAGGAAGGGCAGGTGTCTTCCCATGCTGTGGGAGATACTGATGCTAAAAAGCTTTGCTCGCACGGATGGGAATAAAACATCCAACTACTCTGTTCCTGTTGGATCTTAGAGGTGTCCGTGGAGTTGCAGTGAGTGCAGAGGAAGGAAAAGTCTCAACTCTTGTATGTATGACTTTTGTTTACCTTCAACTCTACTCTATGTCAGCCACTCTCTCCCCCAAGGTCCTACAAAGTAGTTGGAACTAAAAGGAGGACGAGACAGAACTAATTCCATGTGCATTTTATTAGACAAATACTGGGAAACGAGGGTTTCGGAGAGACACAGAACAAACGGGAGCACGGCATGTTCTATATAAATAAGGACAGACAGCTTTGACTTCCAAATCTTTCCCAAGTAACGGAGTGAGGATTGCGCGTGGTACGAGAGGAGACTTGGCACACAGCAGCTAACGGGGCGGATGTCTGGCGTTAATAGCATCTCTTGGTTGAAGAGGTGGTGGAGACATACTTCATGCTGGAACTGCTTCCCCCCACCGCGCATGACCCGGCTGTGCCTTGTCCGCCTCCCGAGCTGAAGGCCATTCCTCCGGCACAGACCCCACCGCCCACACCACTGCTGCCTCCAAAGCTGAGACAGTTTCCACTTCCGTATCCCGATCCTACAGCGGTTCTGGTCACAGCTGCAAGAGAAGAACACTCTCGTTAGAGGCGTCCACAAACAGAGGGCTCAGGGCAGGGAGACGAATTTAAAAGTTGCCGAACTATCTTTAAAAGTTACTTACAGATATTGACTGCACCGGCACCTTCTCCGGAGAGCCTGTTAGGGAGAAAAATGAGCCGGTAAGAATTCAAGGGGAACCCTTGGAAGGGTTTGTTCAAGGAACAAATCCTTGAACAGGAGCTGGTTGAAAAGAAGGGGGAATTTCCTTGGAATGTTTTCGGTGGAGGTTGGAAAGTTTGTGCGAAAGGCTGCCGTCTTCCCAAATAGCTCGGATTTATGGGCAATGCCTTGCCTTTAAACGGGTTTCAGGTCTTCTGAATGGGGGAAGCCTAAACCTGACAAAAGGGTCTGCGACTGCTTTGCGCCTCTGGAAATTGGGATATCAAATTGCCCCCACCTGCACTCCTCTCCCTCCAGCAGCTTCCTGTAGGTCGCGATCTCGATGTCCAGGGCCAGCTTGACGTTCATCAGCTCCTGGTACTCGCGGAGCTGCCGGGCCAGGTCCGTCTTGGCCTTCTGCAGGGCTGTCTCCAGCTCGGCCAGTTTGGCTTTGGCGTCCTTGAGGGCCATCTCCCCGCGCTGCTCGGCGTCCGCAATGGCTGTCTGCAAACTGGCGCACTGTGGAGGGAAAACAGTGGTTGTGTTCCTTATCTGGAGCAAAGACCAGTGCTTTGGACCCTGAGGTGAAGATGCCCGATCTGCACGCAGAAGACTTTGGGTTAACATCTATCGGTGTGATCTTAAGTCATTGAATCGATCCATGTTCTGGGCCAGGTCACAACCTGGGTTTGATCTAACTCCGCACTTCTTTACGTCTCCTCAGGTTTACTAATATTGTGTTAAGTTACTCTTAGTGATGTTATTGCGCTGAGATAAATGCTGTCGTATTCATTCCTGACCCAGCAGAACTCGCTGAGATGCATTTGCTTATATTCCCTGGAGCTGGGTGGACCGCCAAGCGGTCAGACCGCAGCGAGAGCGAAGTCTTACGTGTTTACGCTGCCCTTTACCTGTTTCTTCACGCTGTCGATTTCGGACCGCAGCCGCTGGACGTGGCGGTTGAGCTCGGAGATCTCCTGCTTGGTGGTACGGAGGTCGTCCCCGTGCCTGCCTGCCGTAGCCTGCAGCTCTTCGTACTGTCACAGAGAGAGGAACAATCAGCCAAGGGCAAATCCGTCAGTTTTGGAGCCGAGCAGAACGTGGGTATGTGGGTGTTTGCGCTCAGAAGTGTAAGTTCTCAATCCTAAATTAGTGCTTCCAAACTTTATAGGATTATTAAATCTGAAGGCACCCTGTGTTATAAAATCCCTTGGACCCACCTCCCCGTGGGGATTTGCGGGAGGGAGTGTGGTTTTCCCGTTGCAGAAGCCCTCCCGGGCACTCACCCTGCTCTGGTACCAGGACTCGGCCTCGGCGCGGCTGCGGTTGGCGATGTCCTCGTACTGCGCTTTCACCTCGGCGATGATGCTGTCCATGTCCAGGCTGCGGTTGTTGTCCATGGTCAGGATGACGGAGGTGTCGGAGATCTGGGTCTGCATCTGGGACAGTTCCTGCAAAAGCAGCGGGTATTGCGGTGAGTCGCTCGAGACGCGAATGCTGCTCGGAGGGAGGGAACCCCCCGGGTTAGAGGGTCGATCTGGGTGGACAAAGTGATTTTTCCAAGACGGTTTCAGGCAGGGTTAAGACAGCCGGTGAAATGGAAAAAACGTTGAATTATTTAGTGCGACAGACTGGAAAATAATCAGTCCTGAGCCTCCGAAGCGGGAAAGGAAGGCAAGGACTTTGGAAACTGGGAGAAGGATGTAAATGCTGGTGCTTACGGCTTCATAGAGGGCTCTGAGGAAATCGATCTCCTCCAAAAGGGAGTCCAGCCTGGCTTGCAGCTCTGTCTTGTTCATGTAGGCAGCATCCACCTCCTAGAAGAGGAAACGCGTCACAAAGATGAAGCGGTTTTTGGAGAAGCAGAGGAGAACGCGTTCCTTGCTACGCTGGTGCAGGGCCCGGAGGCACAGCGCGCCGGCACCCACCTTCTTCAGGATCACGAATTCGTTCTCGACAGCTGTGTGCTTGTTGATCTCCTCTTCGTATCTGCGGGATGGCAAAGGAGTGTTGGTCTAGGTTTGTACAAAACTTATTTCATATTTTCAGGCCCAGACTCTTATTTTTATATTTTTTTTGTATGTACAGTTTTGTCCCTTCATCTCTCAGCCCTCTAATTTTCTGCCTGTGGCTTTCAATCACAGGGAACTGAACATGTCTCACATTAAACTTGGCCCTTACTCAGAAGATTACATGAGCAAAAAGACCTTCCTTGTTTGATTGCACAAATGCAACGGAGAGCCGCAGTCCGTCGCAGCCCGCCTCGCTCTCCGGGCAGACTGCGGATGGATAGACTCACTTGTTCTTGAAGTCCTCGGCAAGGCTCTGCACTTTGTTCAGCTCCCCTCCCAGGTTCTCCTTGTCGGTCAGCAAGCTGTTCAGCTGCCTCCTCAGGTTGTTGATGTAGGTCTCGAAGAGGGGCTCGATGTCGTTTCTGACGGTTTTGTTCCCCTGTTCTTGCAGAAGGGCCCACTTGGTCTCCAGGACCTTGTTTTGTTGTTCAAGGAATCGGACCTGGGTAGAGAAAGGAGATGTTTCCGAAACAGGGATTTTAGGATGGTTTTCCTAAGAGAGGCGAGGTGCAGTCCTGCAAGAGTTCACGTGCTGAAACGTGGGAGCTCTCAGCCCCCGGGGAGGAGCCGACAGCTCATGCAGGTGAGCAACCATTGCACATCTGATGTTAACATTACAGAACCCCAGACTGGTGAGGGTTGGAAGGGCCCTCTGGAGCTCCCCCAGTGCCACCCCCCGCCAGAGCAGGGGCACCTCCAGCAGTGGCACAGGGCGGCGTCCAGGCGGGTTTGGAATGGCTCCAGAGGGGGAGACTCCCCCACCTCTCTGGGCAGCCTGTGCCAGTGCTCTGCCACCCGCACAGGAGAGAAGGCCCTCCTCAGGTTCAGATGGAACTTCCTATGGTCAAGTTTGTGCCCGTTCCCTCTTGTCCTGTCACTGGGCACCACTGGAAACAGACTGTTCCCATCCCCCTGGCACCCTCCCTTGAAGGATTTATCAGCATTGATAAGATCCCCCCTCAGTCTTCTCCAGACTGAAAAGCCCCAAGTCCCTCAGCCTTTCCTCATCAGAGAGATGCTCCAGTCCCCTCATCATCTCCGTAGCCCTTTGCTGGACACTCTCCAGCAGTTCCCTGTCCTTCTTGAACTTTCCTGCTCTCTTTGCAAACTCTGCTTCCTCACAGCCTGTATCACCATTTTCCCCTGTGGACTGGTCTCATCTCAGCATTAATGTGAGGGATGAACGGTCTCAGCCCGGAACCCCTCAGGGTTTTATTCCCGGGCTGATAGATCTGTTCCCCTGCTGATAGAAATGGCAGTACAAGAGGAGCAAAATTGCTGATAAAGATGTAACGGGCAGTTACTCTTTGTGCTTCCCCACTGAAGAACCCACAGAGCATAACCAAGAAATCTTATGTCTCACCTTGTCAATGAAGGAGGCAAATTTGTTGTTGAGGGTTTGAATCTGATTCTTCTCATCCTTACGGATGCTCTGGATGTTGGGGTCAATCTCCAGGTTGAGAGGTTTCAGAAGGCTCTGGTTGACTGAGACTTCATGGATGCCCCCAGCTGGGACAGCAGGGAATCCAGGGCCCCCCATGCCACCACCAAACCCAAAGGCACCACCAGCTCCACCACCAAACCCACAGGAGATCCCAGTGCCAGCACCAAAACCTGCAGGTCCGTAGAAGCCACCACCCCTTCCAGCCACGGAGATCCTCTTGCATCCACCAAGGCTGTAGAGGCTCCTGCTTCCGAAACCTCCACCAAATCTGCCGTACCCGGCGGTGGTGCCGCAGCTTCCACCTTGGGCTGTAGAACGTGAGCAGAAGCTGATGCTGCTGGCATTTGGGATGAAGGCAGAAGCAGCACTGAAGCCAGTTCTGCTCTGGTTCCTCGCAGCGCACTGGCGAGACATGGCGGCTGATGTGAGCGGGGTGAGAGCGGCAGAAAGAGTAAAGCAGCGAGGAGGTGGCTGAAGGCGGAGGGTGAAGCTGTGCTCCCCCAGGCTGGGACCGGCCCTTTTATACCCTCACGAGCTGGGGATGGGTCTGGCGTGGTGCTCATCTTACTGATTAACTGGGCTCGGCACACCCAGCGGCGACGCGGACGGTGAGTTCACCACGAGCACCTATGAAACACTCGCGAAGTGCAGGAGTTGCATTTTTTTTTTTTGGTGTTGGTCATGATCTGGCTGTCGAAATATCTGAGAAAACACTAAATACCGCCTGCCTCAACTCTTGCTCGCAGCCGTCCCTTTCCCACTCCCTCCTTTCACCTCTGCAGTAGATGGTTCCCCGTGTTGGGCAAGCGCTCGCTCATCTCTGTTTCGTGGATGAATCAATCCCTCTGTTGCGTAAAGGTGCGTTATTTCACGGTGCGGTGGTCTGAGATCTGAGAAATCTGTTTTTGCGGGTCTGTGTTTTCCTGCTGCCGCGGTTTTGAGTAAACCCCAGTGGGGCATCAGCACCTCAGGCCCCAACTTGTCGGAAATTCTGGACTCCTCATGCCCAAACAAGAGTCGTTTAAACCAGAACTGATGCGGAGGGGAGAAAGAGGTGATGGAGGGAAAGCTGCGATGGTGGGGGGACGTTAGTGGAAGTCATGGGCCATCGGATATCAAAAACCGGCTGGGGACTGGGGAGGCCACGTAAAGTGGTTTTAAGAATGGTATTTTCAGACCTTTTCTTTTTCCGAAATGTGCCTATGCTTCATCCTGATTCAGACTGACAGCAGATGATGAAATACCGGAATGTGACCTGGTTGGGAGTTACCGTTGGCTGTGACGACACAAAACCTGAGTTGGCGATTTCTCAGGGCTTCACCTTCGCTGATTTTTTTGGGGCTGTTTCCTGACTCATGGGGTGACCTGGTCTCTACGCGGCGTGAAGCCTCTTCCCAAGCTGCTCTCCCCACCTCCGTTGTTTTTCCCTTCCGATATCTCTTACTCACAAGGAAACTCAGTGCTTGGGATCCGGGCTTTCGACATTGTTCGCAGACAACTCCCTCTACTCTTATTCCCCGTAGCACCCAGGAAAAGCCAAATAGCGCATTTCTGTGGTGAAAGACGCGTGCTGTCCCGACTTGCCCTGTGTGGTGGCACCCTACACATGGGTGCTTACCCCAGAGCAGGCAAGATGCTTGAAAGGTGCTCCCGGTGTCTTGCCTGGATTCCCGGGGATGGGAGATGCTTCTCTCGGACCCTGCAGCCCTTTGGGTTTGCCGGGACACCTCTCTCTTGTGGATGCCGGTGCCCAAACTGGGTACCCACTCATCAGCAGAGGGAGCAGCCCACCTGCAGAGCGTGGCCGGGAAGTCGTAGCTTTCCCCAGCCCGTGAAAAGACACGTGTGGGCACCGGGGTATGGAGCAGATGTTCGCAGATCCATCCTTCAAGTGCGCGCGTGTGCTTGCCGTTTCACAGGCGGAGGCCGGGCAGTTGAGTGAGTTTGACCAGAAGGTCCCCGGAGGGTAATTTGCAGATGTCTGTCATCTCTTTTTGCCTTTCAGCCACTCTTTTCTTTTTTTTTCTTTTCTGTTTTCCTCTCTATTCTTCTAATGTTTCCATTACACACCCTGGACCAAAGCTGAAATAACTGTTCTGGGAGTGTTTCAGCTACTGTGTGCTACAACAAGCAGCAGTTTTTAACAGAAAGGAGCTTCTGTGACTAAGCTACTGACTGTCTGTCCTAAAGAACTCCGTAAAAACGTTACGGGGAGCAATTAGCAATCGGTTCTCTCCATGCGTTGCAAATTCAAGCCCCTGAGTGCAAGCACCATTCATTCATTAGGACTAAGGTTTTAATCTGGGCTGTGCTGGAATTAATGAGGGCTGTCCTCTCCCCACTGAAACATAAGCCCCAGGTCATCCCTCATGTGTGCAACTGGTCCAGCAGGACTGGATGCAGAAGGTTACGTACGTGGTGACCAGAGCCTTGCTCTGGAGCAAGGACGGCTGTAGGTGGGTCGTGTGTCCAAAGACACAAACTTTTGCCAGGGTGGTTTTTTTGTATCTTGCTTAAAAAGAGATGCCCTGGGAGAACAAATCCTCTGGCCCCAGCCTTTCCCGGGCTAAACAAAGGGCTTCGCCATCTCTGTGTTATGGCCCAGGTGTTGACGCAACGATGGCACTGTCTGACCTACCTCTCGGCTATATGCGGTATGTCCTCTTTGGTCGGAGAGTGTGTTTGGCCAGCAGTGAGGAAGACTTACTTAAGCTCTTCAGGGTGAGGATATTGCTCCTTCCCAGGGAGCCGCCATGAGTGTTCGGCAGGGAGAGGCGGTGGAGCGGGAGTGGAGAGATGCGGCAGTCCCATAACCAGGCCTGCAAGTCTTTGGGAAGGAGATTTCCTGAGGGATACGGAGAGGAATGTAGGGAGGGGATTCTGCCCCTCTACTCTGCTCTGGGGAGACCCCACCTGGAGTACCACCTCCAGCTCTGGAGCCCCCAACATCGGAAAGACATGGACCTGTTGGAGTGGGGCCAGAGGAGGGCATGGAGATGCTGCGAGGGCTGGAGCCCCTCTGCTGGGAGGACAGGCTGGGAGAGTTGGGGGGGTTCAGCCTGGAGAAGAGAAGGCTCCCGGGAGACCTCAGAGCCCCTTCCAGTGCCTAAAGGGGCTCCAGGAGAGCTGGGGAGGGACTTTTGACAAGGGCATGGAGTGATAGGATGAGGGGTGATGGCTCCAAACTGGAAGAGGGGAGATTTAGGTGAGATATTAGGAAGAAATTGTTGACTGTGCAGGTGGTGAGGCACTGGAACAGGTTGCCCAGAGTTGTTGAGGCCCCATCCCTGGAGGTGTTCAAGGCCAGGTTGGCCGGGGCTTGGAGCAACGTGGGCTGGTGGGAGGTGTCCCTGCCCAGGGCAGGGGTTGGAACTGGATGATCTTCAAGATCCCTTCCAACCCAAACCATTCTATGATTCTATGAATGCGCAGAGTTCAGAGCATCCTAGAAAACTGTGGAAAACTGCTGGTCTCAAAGGAAAATCTGAATTCAGTCTCTCATTCAGGGACTGTCAGTTCCCCACTGTTTGCCCATCTCTTCGAGTATTTTCCTAAGAGCGCTTCTCACTTCTCTACCCGTTGCTTGAACTTACTGCAGCACATGGGGTGAGGGTGGGGACTGTTTTGTAATCACATCTATTTGTTCTACTCATCTTCCAGCCGTGAGATCTGTCGCTTTGTAGCTTTCGGCCGGATGATGCTCTGCTTTTACTTCTCAATTAATTTCTCCCGATTAGTCAGAACCACATCTGAAATTGCGACACCTCCTCTGGTTTTCCCTCCACCTTCTCAAAACAAGATCTTGTCTCCAATGTATTCTAGGAATGAGAAGAAACACTGGATCTTGAAAGCTTTCGCTTTCCAGCAGGTATCCCGTTCTCGGCTATTTTTATAGCTATTGGATGAGCAAAATCTCATTCAACGTAGCACGTGAGCGCACATGGACCAGATCCTCCACCTGCTTATAGTCAAAGGAGAGGGAACGTCAGCCTCACGGATAAACACCTAAACCAGCACGGCCAGTGCTCTGAACGGGGAGAGGGTGCTTTCAACCCGCTCAGGCAGATGTTTGCACCGCTGGCACCTGCGCTTAGGCGAGACGGCTCACACTGAACGGGCTTTTGAGATGGACTGATATACTTGAACGAGCCGGGTGGTTGCTCCGACTCCCCTGGTAATTAGTTCCCTATTGTTCTCGGTTGATGCAGGTACATCACACGCTTGGCACTGCCCTCTGTGCCCGCCGGGAGCCCGGCGCTCGCATGTTGCGTTGGCTGGAAGCTGCGTAGTAAATGAATCTTAGACCTTTTCCCCCGTGCCCGGCTCCTGCCTTGGCGTGCCCCGCGTTTACCTTCCGGGTGTTTTCCTCGCGCGGTGGGGAGAACGCGGAGCTCGGTGGCAAACCTCCCTTTGGTGCCTCCGTGTTTTGGCTGCTAATGGGGGGGATTGAAGAAATGAGAACGAGGAGTGAAAAATCTGCGCCTTTAACTGGGCAGGGCCCTAGGAGCACTGCTCGTTATCTGCATTTGCATTTGCTGTTGCCTGTCTTTTAATTAAAAGGTCCACACAATAGAATAAATTACATATGCATTTTTATTAGACAAACACCAGAAAGTGAAGAGAGACAAAGAGTCACGGGACACGTTTTATATACAAAATCCGGCCAAAAAAATGCTGAGCTGTAACAAGCAAGTTGCAAATTGAAAACGGTTGGACGCGCGTTCAGTGGCAGAGCCCCGCACAACGCGCGCGAGACAACACGGCTGAGAGAGAGTTCCCAAAGTGTGGCTCCTCTGCGACAAGACATAGGGTTTAGGTGGCCCTCGTTCTGTTGACCCCAACTACGCTTTAGTAAAGGACCGGTGTTAAGGGGTTTTCTGGCGAGCGAAGGTGTGTGAAAGGAGACTCTTAGCTTCTGTAACTTCTTCTGGTGGAGGAGGTCGAGACGAACTTCACGCTGGAGCTGCTGCCGCCTCCGAGGGTGGTGCTGCTCACCCCGGGACCGCTTCCGCAGCTGAAGCTGTTCCCCATATTGCAGATTCCCCCTCCCATGCTGAGGTTGCTCCCTCCTCCGTATCCCGTCCCCACAGTCGTTCTGGTCACGGCTGCAAGAAGGAGAAAGAAAAGCTTTCAGTTTCTCTGGGCATTGGCTTCGCGGCGCAGAGGCACACACGGGCTTCAATCGGGTCATTGCGTGTGTTTGAGAGACTTACAGATATTCACCGGGACGCCGTCTCCAGCCAGCCTGTTAGGGGACAGAACACAGCGAGGTCAGAGGATAACAAGTCTTTTGATAGTGGGGGAGGGGGGAGGAAATAGGGTACATTTCCTACAGACCTTTGGGGAGAAAAATAACAATTCGGTGTAATTCAGGGATGCTTCCCACAACATTATTCCCATCAGCTAGGACAACCTTCCACCCCCTCAATGCCCTCTTTAACATTTCCGAAATGTTGAGCATCTCCAGCGCTTGTGTCTCTTTGCTCCTCCAACAGCAGGACCAGAAGGGTTGAGTTTCCCACCCACCTGCACTCCTCTCCCTCCAGCAGCTTCCTGTAGGTCGCGATCTCGATGTCCAGGGCCAGCTTGACGTTCATCAGCTCCTGGTACTCGCGGAGCTGCCGGGCCAGGTCGGCCTTGGCTTGTTGCAGAGCATCCTCCAGCTCGGCCAGTTTGGCTTTGGCGTCTTTGAGGGCCATCTCCCCACGTTCCTCAGCATCCGCGATGGCCGCTTTCAGGTTTGCGCACTGTGGAAGAGAAACCCCCGGTCAAACTCCCTGCACAGGACCTCAACTTGTTCTTTGTCTACCCCAAAATCACAAAGTCTAATCCCAGTACCATCAGCTTCACCAGTTTTAGTGACGGTTCTGGTTTTGAGAGAAAAAGGGTCAAACTGAGCGGAACTTGCCTAGGTTGCCTCAGATGTTTTCCTTCCTCTCCCTTGCGAGTCGGGGGGTAAATTGGTTAAAAATATGGGTTTTGCTGCTTTTTACCTGTTTCTTCACGCTGTCGATTTCGGACCGCAGCCGCTGGACGTGGCGGTTGAGCTCGGAGATCTCCTGCTTGGTGGTACGGAGGTCGTCCCCGTGCCTGCCTGCCGTAGCCTGCAGCTCTTCGTACTGTCACAGAGAGAGGAACAATCAGCCAAGGGCAAATCCATCAGTTTTGGAGTCACGAGGGTGCTAAAAGCATGAGTCCCTCCTCGAGCCCAGACTAGCTGCTGTGCAAGGTGGAATATTTGAGAAGGCTTTCTTGGAAGAGCCTTGGAAGACTTTATCTGTTCAAGACAAGACATGAAGATAACGGCATGGAAACCCGCGGTTTCTTCACCTTGGTTTGGTACCAGGACTCTGCTTCAGCCCGGCTTCTGTTGGCGATGTCCTCGTACTGCGCTTTGACCTCGGAGATGATGCTGTCCAGGTCCAGGTTTCGGTTGTTGTCCATGGTGAGGACGACGGAGGTGTCGGAGATCTGGGTCTGCATCTGAGACAGCTCCTGCGAAGTGCACAGGGGATCGGGTGAGCTCATTTGCCCAAGCAATGCCTTTTCATCCTCAGATGAGCGCGCAGACCTGGGAGAGGCTGCAGATTGTTATCTAAACGGCTCAGACGGTTGGTGTAACTCTAAAGAGGTGAAGGATTTAGCATCTCCCGGGGGAAGAAATTACAGACGTTTGGTGGGAGGGAGGGAGGGAAGCTCTTAACGGAGGGCTGAAGTGTCTTTGGGAGGTGGTTGTACTCACTGCTTCGTAGAGGGCTCTCAGGAAATTAATCTCTTCAGTCAGCGCATCTACCTTGGCTTGTAGTTCCACCTTGTTCATATAGGAAGCATCTACATCCTGGAGGATGAGAAATTTAGGTAATGTGTTTTAAACCCTTATTAGCGAGTCAGGAACAGGCGTATCTCTGCAGTAACAGTCCAGAGAAGAAACTGTAAAAAAAAGCTTTTGGAACATGAATGGATGGATTTGCGAATGAATAGGAGACTTGAGCTCTACAAATAATTGTCCGGTGGCATTCTGTAATTTGCTCTCACCTTCTTGAGTGTCACAAATTCGTTCTCTGCAACCGTACGCCTGTTGATTTCATCTTCATACCTAATGGAGGGAGGCAGAAGGAGCATTTGTTTAGGCAAGTAACAGACGGAGGTGATTTTAGTTTGCTGGAATGAACTTCCTTAAGAGCATTTTGCATACAATGTTCTTTTCTCCTACAGAGCATCTGAATAAGAGACCATGAGCATGTTCCTAGGCTAAACTAGTTAAAACAAGTACATAAAAAAAAAATGTTAAAGAATCTATTCATTTTTTTTCCTATTTCTGGCCATTAGTCATTCCTTCTTACGCAAATTAAGCACGCTGTCCTGAAACGTTCAGACCTACCGTGTAATTTCTTTTTTTTTCCCCCCTCAGTAGGTAATTTAGTTAATAAGTCTTTGATCGTATTCTAAATTATTCCCGAAATGTTTGTGTATTTGGATCTGTTACTCCGTTACCGTTTATCCTGAGAAAACGTCACGACTTTCACTGTCGGGCATTCCTGTGTCCCGGACTCTCCTGGATCCCCCAGTTGGCTTACGGGATGTTGACTGGAGAAGGGTACCTTACCTAGGTAAGTAGGCGGCTAGCTCTGCTTCTACTTACTTCTTCTTGAAATCCTCAACCATGTACTGCGTGTTGACGAGCTCTCCTTCCAGCCTCCCCTTGTCGCTCAGCAAACTGTTCAGCTGCATCCGGAGGTTGTTGATGTAAGTCTCAAAAAGCGGCTCCAAGTTGTTCCTAACTGTTTTCATCCCCTGCTCCTGAAGCAGGCTCCACTTGGTTTCCAGCACTTTGTTTTGTTGCTCGAGGAATCGGACCTGCAAGCAGAAATACCCTCAAGATGTTTTTGAAAGAACAGAGGTTCTGGAGAGCTTTCCTTGCTGATGGGGGAATCTCGGTCCCAGCTGGGGTGGGGAAGTGCTCTTCCCAGCCGGTTTTCACAGCCAAATTCTCGTCTGGTAGACGAAGGAATTTGCTGTGTGGCTGCAGGGACCCTGCTTAGTGTTGCAGACGAACTCGGGAATGATTACTGATTTTCCTGCACCACGCTTCCCCTTCACTGCTCTGCTAAATCAAGACAAGGTGCGTTTTGTGTGAAGAGTGCATGCAAAAATCAGATAAGAGCAAAACGGGCTTTGCACTCTTACGGAGAAAACAGTAGTAAAGTGCCGTTTCGCCTTCCCTTCGGTATAGCTCCCCACCCCCCAAAATCTCCAAAATAATGGAGCATTTTCCTTGTAGCCAAAGAGGAGCTGCTCAACCAGACCAGAAATCAAGCAGATGCTCTTGTACCTCTAATACAATTAACAAGGAAATGAAGTGGGCAGACGGCGTCGGATCGGATTTTGCTATTTTGGACTAACAGTCCAAACACGCCGGTCCTGTTGCAGTGATAACTTTAAATGCCTTTGAGGAAATTCGAGCAATGAGAAGCCCACTCTTCTCCCTAGTGCCAATTCATGTCATTCCTTTCTTGGTCATTTTAGATGGGTTGCTTGCATCTCACTTGCACTGTCTAAAAAACTGTTATCGAGGCTCCTATAATGCTCAGTGGAGAGAGCCCAACATCTCGAGAAGGATGGGATTGTCTTCTAAAGCTTTCTTTCTCCACTGCCTATGAGATGTCAAGCAGCAAATGAAGAAGACCTCAAATACTGGATGATTAATTCATAGCAACCACTATGTAGCAGGTACTGTTCCCTGGGGTTTCTGGGGACTGGGCATCTTCCAGTCTCATTCCTCACTTCTATTCCTTCTTCACCAGCTTACGCCCTCATAAAACAGCTAAGAAAAGAGTCCCCCTCAAAAAAAAATCAGGACAAGATATTTAGGGAAGCTCATGTCTCACCTTGTCGATGAAGGAGGCAAATTTGTTGTTGAGGGTCTTGATTTGTTCCTTCTCCTCCTTTCGGATCCTTTGGATGCTGGGGTCAATCTCCAGGTTAAGAGGTTTCAGAAGGCTCTGGTTGACGGAGACTTCGTGGATGCCCCCAGCTGGGAATCCACCCATGCCACCACCAAACGCGCCATATCCGTAGCCAAGGTTAGCTGGCATGCCAAAGCCACCACCGTACACGCTACCAGCGCCACCACCAAAACCTGCAGATCCATAGAAGCCACCACCCCTTCCAGCCACAGAGATCCTCTTGCATCCACCAACATTGTAGAGGCTTTTGCTTCCAAAGCCACCACCAACCCTAGCAAACCCGCTGCCGGCGTTGCAGCTTCCGACCCGGGTGACGGAGCGCGAACTGAAGCTGGTGCGGCAGGTGGTTGGGACGGCGGCCGAAGCAGCGCTGAAGCCGCTTCTTCCCCTCTGAATCCTCACGGTGGACTGGCGAGACATTGCTGCCTTTTGGGTTGGGATGGATGCTACAGCAAGAATAAAGGAGCAAAGGTGCTGGCCTGGAGCGAGGAGTAGGAGGGAAAGGAGAAAGGTGAACCTGTGCTCTCCACGGGCTCAGGAGAGCCCTTTTATGCATTTATGAGACTGGGATGGGTTTGATGAGGTGGATCATCTTTCTTGATTAATTAAGCTTGGCATGTCCAACAGCATTCTGGAGAGTGAACTCACTCCGCACACACGCCCTTCTGAAATAATATAGCCGGGTTCTGAGCAACAGTGGTATTGTTTGGGAATAACTGTCGCCTTCTGCCGTCTTTGTAGACGGCCGGGCTCTTCGCCATATCAAAGCGTTGGAAAGGCGCAGTGAGTCACCGTGGGCACGGGGAGGAAAACACCGCTCCAATTGCCCGTCACTCAACGCCTCCCTCGCTCGAAAACTTCATCCCTCGGGATTGCTTTGGCCCCTTTGCCGGTCGCACGCCCGGGGTTCAAGGTGTCACGGTCCCCCGTGCGTCAGGGGAAGGGCTCTGGGTCGGGCAGAGCGGTGTTTTACGGCCGACCCTGCAGGAAATCCTTCTGCCCCGGGGTTTTTTGACAGGTACCGCACGGTCCCCTCTGCCCCCTCGGTGTACCCGCACAAGTAGGTTGTGTCCACCCCCATAAAGGGCTCAGCTCCCCGAGCTGGTCCCTTCTGAAAATCCTCCGTCTCGCAAACTTATTCTTCTATCATTTAAAAAAAAAAAGTAATACAGGAATGAAAATGAAATGTTTTGCTGAGGTCCTCTGTTCACGTGTGGGTTTTGACAGCTGCCACTGAGCTCTATCACAGATAGCGGTTCCTCAGCTCTGGAGGTTCGAACTTCGATGTTTCAGTGGGATGGAAACAAACGAACCAAAAAAAAAAAGTAAAAAAAAAGAGGAGGAAAGATTGTGGGAATGGGAACTGCTTTGAATCCGCTGCCTCTATGGAAATGGAGTGCTCCGGGGCTGTTCCCAACTCGCAGTTTATAAACACGACGTCGTTTCCCGACGATTTAATGGGCTCTTTCAGCACTGCCGGGCTGACGGTGTGATCCCGCCCGCCTGAATCCAGCGGGGAAGGGACTCCCCCTGCCCAGACCCACAGCCATCCGGACGCAGTGAGACAGCCCGGACCTGACGCTGCCCTTCGCTTTGCGTTCAGCACTGCGGGCGGATTGAGTTAACGAGTCAAAAAGGAAAAAAAACATGAAAAATAATTCACTTTGAGGGACGGCGAGTGTTTCTGGCCCTCACCGCCTTTTGGGTTGTTCAGGAAAAGGCGATTCATACATCATTTATTGATACAAGAGGGTCAACTTGCAAATGCATCCTCCCCCCCCCCAAAGAGTTTCCTCTCGTGTTGTCTGCGAGCGCGAGCGGCTGCTGACTGCGGTGATAACGTACTACGGAGGAATCGCCACGGCGGAGGGGCGTTACGCTGCCGTCTGCCCCTGTCTTGCGAGGCGGCCGTGGAAGGGGACCTCCCCGAGATACCCTCTTGTCCCCGTCGGTTCCTCGGCTGCTTTCTTGCAGGTGGATTGCGTTTGCGATTGGATTTTTAAATGAAGGGGGAAATAAGTAGTGATCGTTGGTTTATTTTGGTGTTTACTACAAGACTGAGCTTTCAGTGTAAGGAAGAGCTTAACCTTTCCATTTTTGCCCATGGGGCCGTCTCATTGGGACGGACCGTCTGCACATCTGCACCTATAGGAACTGGAAGTAAATGGATTGCAACCAACATCTCCGCATCCGAGAGGCAGCGGATTATGGGTCAGCCTTAAGGTTTTGCCCGCCAGTTGACTGATGTCATGGCTGGAATGCGTCAGATTGATTTTTTTCCCCCCAACATAGCCTGCCTGGTTCGTATAGATGCAAGTCCCAGAGGGCCAGGAAGGCAGATGCAAGTTGCCAGTCGTCTTAAACGCCGGTGGCTCCTTTGGGAATCGCTCTCTGGGGTGCTGTCCGTCTCGGAAAGCTTTTCTGTATTCCTGCGACATCAGTGGCGGTCCCCACCAACCGGCGGAGTCCCCCACCCCGAGGCAGGTGGCCGGAGAGGCCCCTGGAGGTGGCTTTCCACCCTCACCACCGCGCCGTGGGCAGAGCAGACGGCTGAGTCGGGGTGTGCGGGGTTAGCCGGGCTGAACCCCCCCTCGGTTACCAACAGCGTGATGCGTCAGTACTTTCCTTTTTCCCCTCAGGCTCCTTTTACATATGAAACTTGTCTTTTTTGGCTAAAGAATACGCCAACTGCGTTGGAGTCCGTGGTTAATAATAGTAATAATACAGCTCCTCCAACCAAGTAAAAAAGAAATTAATTTTTTTTCCATTTCACATTTGCGCTAGGGTGGAGGTGATGCGGTTGTCACTCATCTGGAAGGAATTCGAGAGGTAATTACAAAAGGCAGAGCTGTGAGCGCGAGGAGCTGTAGCTACAGGTTTTGGGGTATGGGGTGATGGCACGGGGGGGCCCCCACCCTGCTCTGTTGATGAAACACGGGGTTTCCAGGTAGCTCCTGGGGGGAGTGTCTCCCGTGCACCCTGCAGCTCCGGGCATGTAATGAATTTGCTGCTCCGATGCCGATAGCTTGCTCCGATACGGACTTTTCCTCCTCCGCCGGCAGATAACGCTTGCGCTCACTCAAGCTGCTCCGTAGTTTTTCCTCCCTAATCAAACAAAGGGAGCTGTGTTTGGGCAGGTCCCGCCGGGTGAGAGCCCCCCTTGGCGTGGCAGAGGCCGTCTGCGAGGTTGAGGAGGCTCCAAAGCCTTTTTTGTTCCCTTCCCCTCCTCATTTCCTCCTCCCGGGCTGAGCGGAGGGGACAGGCGGCGGCGGCGGGTGCGAGTCCCACGCCAAGAGGCAGGACATCCCTTTACACCATGCTGTGAACCCGGGAGTAAGGTTTTGGCTGAGTTTGGTTCTGGCGTCGTGCTGCTACCACGGTAATAACTCTCCTTTGAGAGTAGGAAGGAGAGTTGTGACTCCGTCAGGGCGACAGAGGCAACTCCAGCCCCGTTAGTGAGAAATTTGAAGCATTTTTCTGTCTACACAACCAACGGACGGGGGATACCTCCGAGAGCTGTTCCTCACCTCCTCCTCTCCACCTCTCTGCACCGCTGCTCCATCCCAGCGTCCGCCGTGGAAGCCTTTGTCTGACGATGGAGGTCCTTCCTCAGACAAGGTGGAAATTTTTAGAAGCGCCTCTTGTGTGTTTTGTTTGCAGAAATACGTATATTTGTAAAATAAGAGCGTGTCTCACTAACTTGGGTTGGTTCACCTGTGCTACCTAATCTCAGTTTAATTATCAGTAAAGTCAAGGCTGTAATTTAGTTTAATTGCTTAAATTAAAGCCTTTGGGTTAAACTTGGGCTGCTAACCTAAATTCAAACCCTACTCATTTTGACCGTAATTTACTATTTCATCCCAAGTTAATGAAGTCCTGCCGGTCACCCCGAGCTTTTTCCACGGGGGACCACGTGACCTGCGGCGTCCCAGTGCTGCGGGGACGGGGACCTCCGAGAAGACCTCCCGAGCGGGAGGCCGGTGTCCGTGAATCTCATTTCCCGAAGGGATGAATTAGGATGAGCTCCTCAGCAGCTTTCCCATAGGTGGTGCCCCGCGATGGGTGTTGCAGTCCTTTGAGCCTGTTCCCAGCGGTATCTGGAGGCCAGTCAGCTCTAACTACTAGATGACTTTGAAGTGTAGGTGTGACCTGCTTTCTCCAGATAATTGTTTTCTGGGCTAGCACAGAGACACCGATGCAGCCCAGGGTTTGGGAATAACTTCACCTTCATTATTGTTGTTGCCAGATGCCGCGTACAGAGCGGGGACGTCTCCTTTCCCCCCATGGCTTGGTGCGTCTTGAAGGACCTTCTGACCTTAGGTGGGTATTGGCTGATAGTTCCTTTGTCCTGCTCTTTGTGCAGCACTGGTGGTGGTACCCAAAGAAACCTAAATATCCCATAGGGCCTTGCGGTGCTCTCCGAGCCTGTCTGTACGCCCTGCGTGGGGCTGCCACCTCCACCGAGCTCCACGTGGAAAGCAAGACCTCTCAACACTGATGGTTGTCGCGGCAGTATTATGGCATCTCCTCCTTTCTCATGGCCCCAGGGTACGTCTCTTCTCCTGATAAGGCAAACCGAGCCCTGGGAGCAGTGCTGCTGGAAAGTCCCGTTGTTTCGGATCAGCTCTGTGCCCCCGGCTCCGTCCGGCATCGAGCGCTGCTCCTGGTTCAGAATTCCCTCGCACAGAGCCGTAGCGCTTGCGTAAAGCTGAATTCCTCCCCGCTAAAATAAAACTGGATCCGCACAACACCGTTCTCGGAGCCGGTAAGATAAAACAAGGATTATTCGCGTGTCCTGGAAAGTGCGTCCACTCGCAGCGCACCACTTTTTATGGGGTCTCACGCTCATTTGCCGTGCAGCGCGGTACCGCACCGCAGGTGAGCCCGGAGGTCCCCGCTCCTGTCCCGTGGCGCTTACACCGCCTGCGGCCGAGCTCCGACTGCTCAGCGGGATATTGCTGCCCGGTTTAGACAGCGGCGCTCGGACGGAACGCGCCTCGCGGATGGTACTGGGAATATTCCGCTGCTGGTTTTGCTGCGTCCTGCGTTACCTTCCCTGCAGCCATTTCGTGCCTTGTTTCGTTCGCAGGCTGCGTAAACCATTTGCAAATCAAAACAAAATAATTTTCTTCGATGAAAATTGCGCTTTTGAGTCAAAAAGCTGCAAAGTTTCGTTGGGGGAATGTTAAGGGGAGATGTTGCAGCATTCCAGAGACAGTATCGTTCCCATAGGAAATATTGAAATGAAATGTTGGTTTTAAAAGAATATTTGACCTCATGTTTAAGTTGTTGGCTAAAATTACTTGTCAAGTTTGACTTGAATATGTGAGTTTTCCAGGTCTTCAAATAGGAGGTGGTAACTAGAAGATGGCTTTTTGCATCTGCTGTCTGCTTCTGCAGAGAAGAGGTACCACCGTGTGCTCTTCAAACGCTTCCCGGTAGATATCAGGAGGAAATTGTTGGCTGTGAGGGTGGTGAGCCCCTGGCGCAGGTTGCCCCGAGAAGCTGTGGCTGCCCCATCCCTGGAGGTATTCAAGGCCAGGTTGGATGGGGCTTGGAGCAACCTGGGCTGGTGGAAGGTGTCCCTGCCCAGGGCAGGGGGGTGGGACTGGATGGTCTTCAAGGTCCCTTCCCACCCAAACCATTCTATGATTCTATGAAAAAGAAAAGGGACTGATAGCTGCTCAGTGCTTTTTTTTCCTTGGTAGCATCCTCACCCTCAAGACGGCAGGAGAAGGACCCGAGAGGAGCCTGTGGCACCAACCAACGGGGGCTCAGAGACATCAGGTATGGCGGGGACGGGGAGGGCTCAGCAGCGCGGCTCCACCAGGGCTCGTGGTGGCCCTGGCGTTGGTGGTGGCCCTGGCGTTGGTGCACAGCAACGTGTTGTGCACACCTCTGTTAAAAAAAAAAAAACAGAACCAACTTATATTTGATGTTTTCAACAACAAAATATTGTTAATGTTCACAACAAAATCTGGTTTAGCAAGAGTAGCCCAGCTGGGATGCTCTGCCTGTTACAAATGCCTCCGCTTCGCGGGCTTCACTCTGCTGCCTCAAAGCAGCGTAAGAAACATGGTCAGGTGCTTGAAAACTGATGCAAACTGTGAAACCCAACCCATTCACCCTTCACAAAACCTCCTCTGGTGCAAACAGGCTGCCCCCATTTTCCAAACCCATCCTTTCCTCGCCCCTTCCCGTGCGCTGGAGGGGGGGACACTGGTGGCTGTGAGCCCCACCATAGGACCATGAGGGCTTCCAGCCCCAGCGGGGTGGCACCATGCCTTTCTCTTGCTCTGGGTCCCCACCTGCTGGAGACACCACGCTGGGTTGTCGGGTGCTTGCACGCCTCTGCGCAGCTTGATGGGTGTGTGGGGTCCCGTTGACTCGGGAGCTCGGAGGTATTTCCCTGCGGCGAGCGCTCCGGCACGCCGTGCACGAGGTGCTTTTGCCGTGCAGACGTGGCTCATGGCCCCGTCTCCTCTACCTCCCTTGGGGTCCCGCCTGGGTGCACCCCCAGTTGGAGTTCGCGGGGGATGAGTGGTGGGTTGGTGGACGCCAACCGGTTTCCTTTGGGGACCAACGACCCCGGTGGGCTGCGGACCCATCCTCAGCTGCTGCCCTCATGCCCCAGCCCCTTTCCTCACCCTTGGCTTGCGTTCCAGCTCCTGCCTTTGGGGCTGGTTCCCACCTCGCACCGTGCTGCCCTACAGCCCCATAGGGTGGACGAGCCAGGGGACACCCGCGGAGCCGCAGGAGGGAGCCTGGGAACAGCGCGGGAGCCTGAACCCCTCTGTCCCGGTAGAGCTTGAACCCTCCCCGGGGGGACCTGGATGGGAATTGGGAGGTCGGGTGCTGCCGGCACCTTGGAAGACCTCAGCTTCATTCAAAATGAAGCCAAAACAGCCCTTCCAGAGGAGCAGCCGGGATATTTAGTGAGCTGTTTGGGCGTGCTAGGGAAGCCCCGGTGTGCAAATGCCGCCCGGGCAGCTCCTGGCCGCGTTGCCCTCTGCCCACCCCTCTTTGCTCCCTCCCGTTGCTCTTTCTGGTCGGGGCGACGTTGGGCTGCTCCGTTCTGCTCCCCGTTCGACGCGGTTCTCGCTGCGTCCTCGCCGGGGTGCGGAGCCCAGAGCTGCCGTGAGATTTCCTCCTGTTGGCACTGTTCAACCAATGGCCGGGCTGAGCCGTGTTCCGCCCGTGCTAACTCACGAATCCCAGCTAAACCTTTGGGAATCACCTTCCTTTTCCCACTCTCCTGCCCTTTCTCGCTCCTGCAGCGACGGGCAGAAAGCACAGCTTTGCCGTTAACTGCCGCGGTGGGATTCATCCAGCTTTGCCCTGAGGCAGCTTTTCCTCCCCGTGCCTCAGTTCTCCGTCCGTCCCACCCTTCTTTCCACCCTCCCCAGCCTGTCCCAGAGCTGCGCCAGAGCCCGAGCCCCAAAAGTGAGGGTTTTATCCTCAAGGCAATGGTGACTTCTCGTGACCAGGGAGTCCCCACTGCAGCTGGGGCACAGCACGCATCCGTACCCGCAGCGGCGGCGAAGAAAAGCCAAAAAGCAGCAGATTTTAAAAATGACAAATGCTCTTTATTGGACCATACGGTACGGTAGGTCTGAGGGTGAAGAGGCTGTAGCCGTGAGGAGGAGGAGTTAGAAATCAGCGTGGCAATTCATACACACAGAAAGCAATAACCTTTCCCACAGGAGCCTGAGAAAACAGAAGGGGCTGGAAAAAAAAATAATCTTTAGTTGCAGACGAAACATTTTTGGAGGTTGTAACACGTGGCAGAAGCTTTTGGAGCGTCTTGGAGCTGTTTTCACTGCTGAGGACCCAGGACTGTGGTGTCACAAGGCTGTCACCCTTGTTTTGGGACGAGTGAGGGGAACGTGCGTGGCCGAGCGCGGCTGTCCCCGTTCAGCAAAGTGCTTCCACTTCGCTTTAAACGTGTGACTCCAGGGGGGGGAAGGAGGGAAGAACGAGGACCGTGCTGAAAGGGCCACCACCAGGGTCCACGACGGCTCTCCAAAGCCCCGTTGATGACCTGTTACAACCTATGCTTTAGCCAAAGGTGCGCCGGATTCTCGCGGTGGGGTCCTGGTCTCCCCCCGCTGCCCCAAAGGTGGAGGGGTGAAGGACGGAGGAAGGAGAGGGTGTAGCGCAGCTATTTACACCATTGATTTCGTAGGGCAGCACTTGCTTTCGCCGTCGTCCGCGCAGGGGGGCCCGGTGCTTTCCATCCTTATCTGATGGTCTTTTTACTAGTGGTGGTCTTGGAAACGATCCTCACGCTGCCTCCCGTGCTGGAGCTGACACCTCGGCTGCTCCCGGAGCTGAAGGTGCTGCCTCCGCCGTAGCTGAGCCCCCCGCCGAACCCTCCGCTCCCGCCGAACCCTCCGCTCCCTCCTCCGAAGCCGCCGCCGCTGCTCATGCTGTAGCTTCCGCCGCCTCCTCCCATGCCGAGACCTCCTCCCATGCCGAGACCTCCTCCCATGCCCAGGCAGCTGCCGCCGCCGCCGCCGTAGCCCATCCCGCTCGAGCTGCTGACCACGGCTGCGGAGAGACACGGCGCACACCCGCTGTAGGGTCCTGACGGCTGCCCCGAGGTGGGGGCACCGGCACCACCACCCCTGCGGCAACGGGGAGCCAGCAGGGGTGGAACGGGGTGGGAAAGATACTTACAGACGCTCACGGCTCCGACTCCCTCTCCGGCGAGCCTGTTGGGAAAGGGGAAAGTAAGTGATAATGTCAAAGCACAGGGAAGATATAACATTAGTCCCTCGGACCATCTAATTAGACTTTTGCGGCCTTTGGTAGGGACTATCCTCTGGTGGGGTATGTCTGCATCTCAAGTGAAAGGTGATATTGTTCATTTTTCTTAGTGCATCTGGTTCCAGGAGCTGGAGAAACTCATCTTTTCCTAGAAAGCTCACAATTTAAAGTATCCCTCATGCTGCCCTTGTTTTACCTCTTGGTGCTCTTTTATATCTTCACAACTTGGTGCTCCAGCCCATTGAGGTGAGCTGTCTCTTGGAGCCCAAGGAGATAGAGTCAGAATTGAGTAGGTTGGAAGGGACCTTTAAGATCATCGAGTCCAACCATCAACCCTACACTGCCAACTCCACCACTAAACCATGTCCCTCAGCACCACGTCTACCCATCTTTTAAATACCTCCAGGGATGGTGACTCCACCATTTCTCTGGGGAGCCTGTTCCAATACTTAACAAGACTTTCAGTGAAGACATTTTTCCTAATATCCAATCTAAACCTCCTCTTGCGATGGCGCCCTGCTCTGAAGAGCAGCATGCAACAGGTCCATGTGCTTGTCCTCACCTGCTCTCCTCTCCCTCCAGCAGCTTCCTGTAGGTCGCGATCTCGATGTCCAGGGCCAGCTTGACGTTCATCAGCTCCTGGTACTCGCGGAGCTGCCGGGCCAGGTCGGCCTTAGCCTTCTGCAGAGCATCTTCCAGCTCGGACAGTTTGGCCTTGGCATCCTTGAGGGCCATCTCCCCGCGCTCCTCCGCCTCCGCGATGGCTGCTTGGAGGTTGGCGCACTAAAAGCGGGAGAAACAGGTAGTTGTTTAACTTGGGCTACCCCAAACTGCTCTCCTGAGTATTGCTATGGTAGTGCAGATACTGGCTGGTGGCTCCCAGCGTGGCACCGAGAGCTCCTGATGGGCTGTTGGGAAGGTGCCACAGGGTGGGCAACTGGGGACCTGCAGCCGTAATCCTGTCCCCCAAGAAAAGGAGAGACATCTACATCTCTCTGCTTTGCTTCCCACCTTTGTTGGAGCGGCTTAGTAGCTCACAACTTTCTTCCCCAGCAAGAAAACAGCTATCACAGCACATCCTTGCGCTGAGGGACCTTCTCTGGTGGGCAGAGACAGAGGTGGCCATGTCCTCTGTAATGCAGGGGAAGGCCTGGCCTTCTGGCACAGCTCAAGTGCCGGGACCCGGCTCCTCGTGCCCTGCCTGGCCACCGTCACCTCCCGCCGTCCCTCCACCGGGCAGCAGCTGCTCTGCAGGAGCATCATCCCCTTACCTGTTTCTTCACGCTCTCGATCTCGTTCCGCAGCCTCTGGACCATCCGGTTGATCTCTGAAATTTCTATCTTGGTGTTGCGCAGGTCGTCACCGTGCCGCCCGGCCGAGACCTGGAGTTCCTCGTACTGATACGCAGAAAGAAGGAGAGCGCTGGTTAGTCACCATGGGGTGAGGGGAAGGGTGAGGGGACTTCAGGGCACAAAGCGCAGCTCTGGATGCAGGTTAAGGGGTGGGGGACAACGATTGTCTGAGCAACCTGCCCGTGGAACAACAGCATTTGCCCTAAGTTATCGATATATGCCAAGAAGGCAGCTACTGCTTTGCGTAGAGCACCTGTGGGTTGTCACCTGTGATTAAGAACCTGGAAGGGAAAGAGGAGTGCTCTGTGTTTAAGGCCAGGTCTGCCCGTGACCTTCTGTGAGCTGAGGGTCAAGGCATTTAAGCATCTTGTCCCTTGGTTTCACCGCAAGGAATATAAGGCTGCTCAAGTGTGGTGGTCCAAAAGCCCCCAGTTGGGGATCTGAGCGCAGGAGCCTATTGCAACGTGCACAGAAGGGTAAATCCATCTCTGGTGTGATGCTGTGATCCTTCCGCTTTTAGTCCTGCCTCCCGTCAGCTCGTGTGATGCCCCATGAGTCACCGAAATCAGGCTGTCATTTTGGTACCCACCTTGTTTTGGTACCAAGCCTCGGCCTCCGCCCGGCTCCGGTTGGCAATCTCCTCGTACTGCGCTTTGACCTCGGCGATGATGCTGTTGAGGTCCAAGTTACGGTTGTTGTCCATGGACAGGACCACGGAGGTGTCGGACACTTGCTGCTGCATCTGGGACAATTCCTGCAGGAGATGCAAAAAAAATTGAGTTAATGGTCTGGTCTCTGGGGTGGCAACCATGTAGACCGGCGGTGGCCTGGGAGCCCTCTCTGCCAAGCCATTTAGGTGTGTTTTCCCCTACTCTGTTTCTATTTGCCCTTTTTCTATCTTACACCTGCATTAGAATGTCAAAAAGGCAGTGACCACCTTCTCTTTTGCTGCTGTACAGCACTGAGCACGGTGGCCGGAGCCCCGGGGCACGGCGGGCTGTACGGCAGGGAGCTGTGGAGGACACCGTTGCGGGGAGGGCTGACAGCTTACCGCTTCGTAGAGAGCTCTCAGGAAGTTGATTTCATCTGCCAGCGCGTCTGCTTTGGCCTGCAGCTCAACCTTGTTCATATAAGCACCATCCACATCCTAAAGAGAAGAAAACCAAAGATTTGTGATGAAACCACAAACCGAAGGGGCTTCAGGGCACCAGTGGGACCATCTCTCTGCTTCCAGGTCTGTTATTCTTTAGGCTTGTTTTTATATTGCTACGGTCAAGGGGTTTTGGTGTTTCTAACGTAATGTTGGACATTTTCCATGAGCCAGAACCAGGTTCTTGGGCAGAAGGCGAAGCTCTGGCTCCCGGGGACGTGACCCGAGGCAGAGTTGAACTGAGGCGCAAGAGGCCAGATGGCTTCCAATGGCAACCAGAGGAGCCATCTCCAGAAAACAGGGCAGCTCCATCGGCTCTGTCGTGGCCTCAGGAAGACCCGGCCCATACCAACTCCCAGATGTACCAACATCGTAGCCTGACCCAACCGCGAGGCTGGAGGACCCCCAGCTCCCGTCGGCTTTGCTGGAACTCGGGGTATGCCAAGGTAATTTCATTGACCTTCCTGTAGCTCCCAGTTCACTCACCTTCTTGAGGACCACGAACTCATTCTCTGCACCAGTGCGCCGGTTGATCTCATCTTCGTATCTGTTAGGATAAACGAGCGAGAGGGGGTTGGTGGAAATGAAGAGCAAAGCCAACATGGGAAGCAGAGATGGGACCGCCCCAGTCCCAAATCATCAGTTGTGGCTCACGGGGTACGTTCCTTACTCCCACCTCTTTACAGTCCAGAGCAGACGCGGAGCAAACGATTACTGACCCTGCTGTGAGTAGTCCCGGCTCAAATTAATGGATTTTAATCACTGCCCTTAAAGCCAAACTCATGCATAAATGTGTGCAGGGTCAGAGCCCGTTTGGGTCGGGAACAGGAATTCTTGGGGACCTTTGCCCAAAGCAAAGTTAAGCAAAAGGTTTTCCATGCGGCTGCGTTGCAGTGCCTACAAATATAGAATAATGTACCTATTTGATATTTGGTATTATAATAACGCTAATGGCTCTGAATAAGCCGCTGCAGCATTTAATTAATAAGTAAATAAATAAATAAAAGTCTGTGATTCTTTAGCCGTGGTTGTGCAAGAGCGGATCATTATGCCTCAGACTATGGTTCTGTGGAACTTTCTATGGCTCTGAGCAACATCCTCTCATCAGATAAACCAGGGCAGGGCTGAGCTAGAAAGCAGACGAAACATGCAGGCTCTTGAGGCGAAGACCCGGATTTTCGAGGCAGGTCCGTGCCAGTCCTCCAAGCGATACTGGCAGAGCCGTCCCCGCAGACGGATCTCCGAGCGGACGCGGGAAGAAGTGAAAATCAGCCGGTGGACTGGGAACCAACCCGAAACCAACTCAAAATTTGGGGGGGGGGGGGGAAGCCTTCTCTTTCCCAGGCAGTAGCTCCAAAATCCAGACAATATCACGTGTCGTTTTTGGCCTGATCAGTATTTCTAAAAGCCTCTAATACATATGGAGACCTGAAATGCACCCACATAGAGCATGCAGGAGCTATGTCAGTCCATCCTTTCAGCTCTAAGGGCCGTCTCACCGTCCCCCCCACAAACACCCCCCCAAAAAAAACCCCATCTCTTCACATGCTCAACTATCTAACATAAACATATTTCGGGCCTCCGGGGTGGTTTTTCTCAAATTTGCATTTGGCCAGATCCGGTTGGATAAGGGAGAGATTGCTCTCGCCAACTAAAAATGATCGGCCTCGCCCAAAAAAAACACCTAAATGTCCCTCGGAGTCCGCAGACGCCGAGTGGCGTGTCCTTAAAAGGATCCATCCCACCTCTGCTGGATGCCTTATCTCAGGGTGGGATTCATTCCCTCCCCCGGGACAGCCTCGTCCGTGCTGAGGGCCGGAGAAAGGAGCTCCAAATGGGCGAGCGGCCCTCTGGGGAGGTTGGGATCTCCTTCGCAAAAAGAGAAACGGGGGGATTTGGGGAGCTGGCAGCCTGCGGCGCTGCTCCGTCCCCTGTTTGCGTGCCCGTTATACTCATCAGTTACGTCTTTTTCTGTCTCCAGGTGTATTAATTTGGGAGACTCGAGGGATCGGGCTGTCACCTCCGTTACACCAGAGTGGCTTCCCACGGGCGCGTGAATTCTGTGCTAAACGCCGACCCTGCACGTAAGGACTCTGACATAACTAGAGAGAATTCCAACACCAAATTTCGCTTTTATACATTCATTTTTGCAAACTGGGAAGGGGAACCCGGTGCGAACACGGGGTGCGCAGCAGCCGGCGCCAACCGCCCGCCCCCGTTTTCCCAATCATCCACGCTACGGAGCGTGATTTCTTACTTGTTCTTGAAGTCTTCCACCATGTCCTGCATGTTCCTCAGTTCCGAGTCCAACCGTCCCCTCTCCCCCATGAGACTGTCGAGCTGCCGCCTGAGGTTGTTGATGTAGGCTTCGAAAAGGGGATCGAGGGACTTTCTGGTGACCGTGTGACCTTGCTCTTGCAGGAGGGTCCACTTGGTCTCCAGCACTTTGTTCTGCTGCTCCAAAAAGCGCACCTGGGGAGAAAGAAAAACAGGCACGTGCTGAAGCCCCGGCGAACAAAGCGCGCACACACACACAAAAAAAAATACGAGCTGCCAAGGAAATGGGAGATCCTTCAACGCAGAAAGAAAAGGTCAAGAGAAGCTGGGAAGGTGTCAGGGGGGAATTATTAGGGTCTTCCTAATTTAGGGCACCGGAGTCTCAACAGTATGCAAAGCAGCTAAGAGGGTTAGTGAGGTTTTTCCAAGAGCTGTTAAGAAGGCCAAACACCCGCGTTCGCAACTTTTGGTGTTTCTCCCCCCCACTAGATGCTCAGCCCACCTTCCTGGTTTAAACTGGTGTCATCCCATTGAGTTGTGTAGAGCTGTGCCATTTTACAACCGGCACAAGGTCCATCCAGCCCACCCCAGGATGGTTTTTCCAGGGAGGAGAAGGAGGATTTACTTTTTCTATCAAATAAGGCACTGAAAAGCTCATCCTTGCAAAGAGGCAACATCAGACGGTTCTTAGTTTTCAGCCAAACCCGCGCTGTGTGTCGTCTGGGATTAGTTCAGGCAAGCCCCTGCATCCAAAGGAGGTTTCTTCCTGGTGCTCTTTCCCGAGGCAACTGTTTTGTTATGCATGGCTCCGTGTTTAAGACCAAATTCTCACCTTGTCGATGAAGGAGGCAAATTTGTTGTTGAGGGTCTTGATCTGCTCCCGCTCCTGTGTTCGCACCTTCTGGATTTCCGGGTCGATATCCAGCTTGAGAGGTGCCAGGAGGCTCTGGTTGACGGTCACTTCGTGGATGCCACCGGGTGGGCAAACAGGGAACCCTGGGCCGCCTCGACCACCGAATCCGGGACCTCCCAGCCCAAATCCACTGCTCATCCCATAGCCACCACCACCACCAGCTCCTCCTAAGCCAAAACCAGCGCCTGCTCCACCACCATAGCCAAGACCAAAGCCAGCTCCTCCACCAAAGCCGTAGCAACCACCAGCTCCGCTCCGGAGACCTCCACCGACTGAGCTGTAGGAAATTCTTTTGCTTCCACCTAGGTTATAGAGACTTCTGCTGCCGAAGCCACCACCAGCTCCAAAGCCTCCTCCGGCTCCGCTTCTTCCTCCTCCAACTCTGGAGACAGAGACGGAGCTAAAACTGCTTCTGGTACCACTGCCACCTCCTACGATAGCAGAGCCTGAGCTAAAGCCCCTCATGCCCCCTCCAGTAGATGATCTGAGAGAGATCCGACTCATGGTGTCTCGTTCAGTTGGAAATTAAGAGAGCAGGAGATGGGGGGGGGGGCGCAGAAAAAAAAAAAAGGCTGGTGAATAAAAGCTGCGCGGCAGGAAAAGAGCAGAGGGCAACGGAGACAGAAACCCCTGTGATGGGAGAGCTTGGGAGCCTCCTCTTTTATCTGCTTGGAAAACTTGGCACGGGAATTCAGAACTTGACGTGCCTTGCAGCAACTTGCCTTGTCAAACACACCTAGGCTACGGCGGGGCGCTGAAAAATGCATTGTTTGCAGGCAAGAAAGTAACGGAGCGAGGGAGCTCCCCCCTCTTACCAAAGCCTGCCGCTCTGAGTCACGAAATTAGAATGGAATGGGACGAGGCGCTGAGGTCTGCGCTCGGGAGCAGGACCCAACACGACTCTCCCGAGACCCTGGGAGCTGCTTTTCCCGCGGCGAGCCAAGGGCTCGCTCCTCGGAGGAAGGCTCCTTGGCGCTGAAGCCTTCCCAAGGGTGAAGTCGAGGGGTTTTACCACGTTGCACAGCAAATGGCGGCGTAAATAGGGGCTTTTCCGAAGCCGTCGGCTCCGGGACGGGACACGCGGGGTCGTGTTGGGGGCTGGGGAAAGCTGGGGCTGAAGGTGGTTTTATTCATCAGCCCTCTTTGGATTCCTGTCGGAGAAGAGATCTAAATGGTCGTGGGCTCGCAGAGATGAGCTGCACGGAAGGTGTCTTGTGGTAGGATTCTCTGGAATCTTACCCCCCCAAAAATGGTCTCCCTCATGGGCGGGGGAAACTGAGAAATTAGTGAGCACGGCTTTCAGAGATGGCAAATGAACCCCTTTTCCCAAATAACTTCAAATTACATTACATGGTACTACGAGACTTATACAATAGGTATTAAAAAGATGCTTGAAATGATTGCTCTTCTTCTGAATCTCCTTGTCAGGCTCAGGGTTCAAAAGCTCCCTGTGAAGTGGTATTTTTATCACCTTTTTCCACCCCCCCATTATTTAACCAGCCGATTCCACGTCATCGCTGGCTCTGAGACGTTCCGCGGAGGGGAATTCGCCCGCTTTCCTCCCAACTCCCTCCCACCCCCTCCATCACTCTGCGGAGATCATTCCGTTGGAAAATTGTTCTAAAATAGACTTTTCCCCCTTGATCTTAGGTGAACCCCCCACCATGGAGCTTCCACCCCCGCGCTGAGGCCGGGTCGTGATTTAGGACGAGGGGAAGGCAGGAGGGCCGGGGACCTCTTCGCTCGCACCCGGGAAGAGCTGGACCCGGGTTACAAGAGAAGATAGCCCCTTCCTCCCACCCAAAATCGATCTGCCCACTGGATTCTGCCCGGCCGCATCCTCGAGCCGCAAGGGCTGCCCGCCTTGGTGGCGTTGTAGGGCAGATAAAACGATGGGGCGAGGCGGGGAGATGAAACCCCAGGCAGCTAAATCAGAAAGGTTCTCGAAATCGTCCACGTAAGCGATAAGTACAGGAACTGGATCCAAAAATGAGCGGCTTAAGGGTATTCCGCTGCGTCTCGTAGCTTGTTTCTGTTGATGCGTTTCCAACCGCCGTCTTCTCTGTCTGGGGACTTGAAAGAACCTGAGCAGAAGGGGGTTTTGGGTTGGTTTTGTATTGGTTTTGTTGTTTTTGGGGTGGTTTTTGGTTTTTCGGGGCGTTTTTTTTTGTTGTTGTTGTGTTTTGTTTTCTCGTTGCAGCGAGAAGCAGCCGGCGCTCCCAACGCTCATCTCCTGCGCCGCGCTCTTCGCCGCTGCTTATTGCCAACGGGGTGAGTCACCGGCACCCGCAGCGCCTCGGGGGAAGAGCCGGGTCGCTCCGTGGACGGGGCTGCTGGGAGGGAGACGGCGGCGGGGCGGTAGCAAGGGGGTGCTCTCTCCTCGGGAGTGGAGACGTGGGAACCTCCCGGCTGCTGGAAACGACCGAGTTCCGCAGGGGAAAACTGCACCCACGCTCGCCCCGTCCAGCGGCGACGAAGCCCCGTGGCAACGCAGAGGCGTTCCCCCCCCCCCCCCCGTAACGCTGCCGGTGTGTGCGAAATAATCAATAAATTCTGTTATGAGCAGGATAAAGGTATGGAAATTTGCTTTCCGAAGGCTGCGGGTGTGAATCGGCACACGTGCGCCGGGTCCCGGGGAGGGACTCTGCCTCCGACTCCCGAAAAGAGCTATGCAAAGTCACACCTGGGAACCAGAGCGCAGGCTGGAAGGGTTTTAATTAAAGCAAAGAGCAAGGATCCGCGTTGAAGGCGCTCGTTACCTCCCCAGCTCTTCTAGGAAAGCCTGTTGCTGCAGACAACGGCAATTAAGCGGAATATTACAAAGGATTTGGAAGAGTAAAGCGAATGATGGTTTAAGCACCAAAACAAGGCCAATTCTTGCAGAATCTCTCAGTCCCACACAGTTGCCTTGCTTGGCTCGTGTCGCCCGCTGTCCTCCCCGGGCGGCTCAGGGCTACGTTTGCCCCCTCGGATGGCATTTTGGGAGGCAGGGATGGCATTTTGGGAGACAGGGATGGCATTTTGGGAAGGCAGGGATGGCATTTTGGGAAGGCAGGGGTGGCATTTTGGGAGACAGGGATGGCATTTTGGGAGGCAGGGATGGCATTTTGGGAGGTAGGGATGGCATTTTGGGAAGGCAGGGATGGCATTTTGGGAGGCAGGGATGGCATTTTGGGAAGGCAGGGATGGCATTTTGGGAAGGCAGGGGCTGCCCAGAGGGTGGGGGGGGAGCGGGGGTGCGCAGCGAAGGGCGGTTTGGGGGAGCTCAGCTGCCCACGAGCATCACTTCAGCGCGCTGTTATTATTCCATTTTTATTTCATTTTTCGTTTTTCAGCGCAGGCTGGCAGAGAGACGTTCGGACTTTTCAGGTTAGTTAAGGTTAGGTCGTCGTTAGCTGTATTAATTCCTCACACCCGCGCGGTGTAATTCGCTGTTCGCCCCGGTGAGTGCAGAAATGGAGGTGACTCAGGGTTTATTTTTAACCTTCCCTCATTTTTGGCCCGTCTGTCCGCGGCATCCTCTGCGGCAGCAGGGGACGAGGGGTTTTCTCCCCGGATTTTGGCCTTTCTGCCCGCGGCTCCTCTGATTTTTTTGGGGCGAGGGGCGGTTGGATGCTCCCGTCTCTCGGTGCGTCTGGGTTTCGGGGCGGTTTTGCCGAAGCGGCGGCGGGAGCGTCTGCAGCGAAGCCGCTGCCCCGGCGTGTATTTACTTGCTCTTTCCCATGCGCTGCGCTGAGTTTTGCGAAGCCGCGATGGCGAGAGGTCAGGGAAGAGCAAAGCCTCTGACTCTTTGAAATGCAATAAGGTGTGAGTGTGTGTCTGAGTTGTTTGGGGTTTTTTTTCCCCCTTTTTGTGTTTTTTTTTATTCTCCTTTCGCAATGACGGTTGACTGAAATACCCTCATGGGTTGGGGAGCAGCTCCGCTCCAGCTCACCGAAACCCATCCTCGATTGAGGTCAACCTGATGAAAATCCTCCCCCGGAGCTCTGTGTGTGCACGGGTTTGCGAAGGCTTTTTAAGAAAGGAAAAATTAAATACTGGGTTTTCTCCCGAGCTAGCAGAGCTGTGCGACGCCCTCCCCTCCGCGGAGGAAGGGCTTTCGGATTAACCCCCATCATGTGTTAAAAAATGAACAGTGATTGATTTATTTTTTATTTTTTTTTGGTCACTTCATGGATAAACCCTCACCCTCCTCCTCCTCCTCCTCCTCCTCCTCTTTTCTCCCATTCTTCAGTTTGGTTCGGGACAACTGATTTCAAGCTTTTCATTACAATTTTTATCAGAATTTTGAAACTTCTCCCCCAAATGAAAGCAAAAGGCCCCTCCAAGCTCGCTCTGCTGGAGGTTGGGAATATTTCAGGCCACTGGTTCTGGTTTAGAATCAAAAGATGTGGGAACAAGTAAATTACAATCCAGTTTTATTGGACACATTCCAGAAAGAGAGAGGAAGGAAAACACAGCGTCGTATCGCTATCATGGAAGTAGAAAAAGCTGCGATTTTCTTTTTTAATGGTACTTTCAGAAAAATAAAATAAAAAAAATGATGTGGTAGAAAGCTCGAGGGGTAAATTCCATCAGAAAGGGAAAAGTAAGATTTTTTGGGCACTCTTTTGCTTTTGGGCTCCTGCTCCCGGTTGCCCCATTTCCCACCTCCTGCGCTGAAACCTGACGGCGCTTTTCGGTTTACCAAATTCGGTCTTTCGGCAGAGAAACCCGCACCGCATGGAGATGCGGGAATACCCCCGGGAGTAGGCATAGCCCTTTCAGGCAGTTTTTTCAGTGGAATTTTCCCTCTCTCAGACTCTCACCGGGACTGCTGCTGCCATGACAGTGGGCGAAGTCAGCGTGACTCGGGCTGTTGGGTGATTTGGGCGTTTTTGAGGCCGTTCCAACAAAACGTAGCGTGGGACAGGACAGCAACCCAATTGAATGGCAAACACCGCTCTGGCTTTTGAAGAACTCTCTGCCTCGGTTATTATTTAGCATTATAAAATCCTATAATTTAGAAAACCAGCCCTTTCCCGTATGCTGTGGATCAGTCCCTGATGGCTCCTCTGACAAAACGCACCCACGAGATGACGTGGAAGGTGCCACCACGGGCAAACCATCATTGACGAAGAGAAAGGACGGGAGTGGGGAGAGTAGTTTGGGCTTCCTTCTAGATAAGCTCATTGCGGGTTGACTCGGCATCCCCGTGGGTGGTGCTTCTCGGGTGGAGGTATCTCAGGGTGCTTTCCTAACATCACGCTCTGACCCGGCTCGTGGGCCTGACTTTGCCCAGCTGCAGTGCTCAGCACATCTGGAAGAAACATGTTTTTTCGCAGCTCGGCTGTGAATGGAGGGGGAAAAAAAAGGGATTTTTTTTTTTTTTTTTCCATCGCACTCGAGTGACTCCGAAGTGACTCCTAACGGGCTCTGTCCTCCTGCGATAAGGGATATTTTAAGAGGGCCCCTCTGCTTGCCAACCGCTGCCTGGGATCTTTTGGCAACCTCCTGGGGTATTTCTACACAGCCGAAAAATAACCCGCGTCTCTGAGAAAGATGAGTCCCTTAACTGGAAGGAGCGAGCTTGGTTCACCCCCGCCGTGAGGACAGAGCAGGCTGAAGGGAAGCCAAGTTCCCAGCCCGTCCCTGGGCTCCCGTGGGCCAGAACTGAGCTAAAACCCTAAATTTTTGCATCTTCCCTGCTATTTCATCTGTGCCGGCTGATGGCCGCAATTACAAACACGCTGCTCAGCCTCATTAAAAGCAAACAAACGAACAAACAAAAAAATAATTCCCCATTCAGAAAATTCGCTTAGGCCCGTGTTTTCTTTTTAATCCTGTTTCGGGTACTTTTGAGGGATCTGGTGGACACGTGCTCCGCTGCTTTTCTTGAACCGTGATCCAAACGCTTAAGAACTACAGTGCGAGGAGCCGGGACAGAGGTGGGTGGAGGGGATGGTGGTGCGCAGGAGCGATGCGGGAGTGATGCGGGAGCGATGGTTTTCGGGGAGGGTCTGGTGGCGGTTTTACTCGGGCTGCGTCGCGTTCTTCAGGCTTTGGCTCTTTATGCTCTTTTTGCTGGAGGAGGTTTTGGAGACGATTTTCACGCCTGGGTTGGTGCCTTTCGCGCTTCCAGAGCTGAAATTCCCTCCGCCGGTGCTCAGGCCGCTGCCGCCACCTGCTCCGTAGCCAAGACCGCCTGCAACGCTGAGACCGCTGCCTCCTCCAAATCCACCTCCGAGACCACCACCACCCCCGAGTCCAAGTCCTCCGCTTCCAAAGCTGTAGCCTCCACCTCCGCCGCCTCCTCCAAGACCAAAACCGCCTCCGCCGCCTCCTCCAAGACCATAACCGCCTCCGCCGCCGCCTCCTCCAAGACCAAAACTGCTTCCGCCGCCTCCTCCGCTGAGGCCGAGTCCACCAAACCCTCCTCCTAACCCAGCTCCACCAGCCATGCCAGAGCTGGAGCTGATGACAGCTGCAAGAGAAAGCAACCAGAGGGTTGGACATCTGCTTGACGATCACCCAGTTCCAGAAAAGGCCGTCAACAGGACCTTGACCCGCAGGACCCGAACCCAACTTCTGTCCCCTGTGCGAGCCGCTAAAGCTGGTGGAGGGCTCTGAATGTCTCGTATTGGGCAAAACCTCCCGTTTCCCAAAGTTCCTCCCAGCCCCTGCTCCCGATGGGCCCAAAGCAAGACAAGCGCTGCGATACTTACAGTAGCTGATGGGGTTGAGTCCCTCTCCGCTCAGCCTGTTGGAGGGCAGAGAAAGGGGAGGTTAGAGCAAAATGAAGGAGACGGGCAGGGGGACCAACTGCTGGCAGGGGCAGAGCGATGGTCGCCGTTATTCCTGCAGAGATTTTGCCCCCACCTGCTCTCCTCTCCTTCCAGGAGCTTCCTGTAGGTCGCGATCTCGATGTCCAGGGCCAGCTTGACGTTCATCAGCTCCTGGTACTCGCGGAGCTGCCGGGCCATGTCAGCTTTGGCTTTCTGCAGAGCATCTTCCAGGTCAATCATCTTTGCCTTGGCGTCTTTGAGGGCCAGCTCTCCGCGCTCCTCGGAGTCTCCGATGGCCGTCTGCAGGGTGGCACACTGCAAGAGGAGGGATCGGGACTTCTAACCGCTGCTTTTCTTTTTGGGTAAGAGTCACCCAAGGGAGAAAACCATTCTGGTTGGGGCGTTAATGAAAAAAAGCTATGACTGAGGTCATTCACCCGTAGCTAACGTTGCTGGAGTTGAAATGCCAGCCTGGCAAGAATGATTTAATACATGTCCCAGCGCGGTACCCTTCTCGGGAGGGAATTCAGTACGTTTAATGAGGGACATCGTACTCTGTGGCTGCTGAAGTCCCCGATCAGCAAAGCAGTGGCAGACAGCAGAACTGCAGTGCTAAAGGACCACAGAACGGGGCTCCACGGGCTCCTCTTGCCGTTCCTACCTGGTTCCTCGTGTTCTCTATCTCTGACCGGATCCTCTGGATCAGCCGGTTGAGCTCAGAGATTTCCCCCTTTGTGTTGCGCAGGTCGTCCCCGTGCTTCCCAGCTGTGGCCTGCAGCTCCTCGAACTGAGGTTTGGAAGGAAGAGTAAAGCGTCTGAGATGTCCAGGTGGACAAGAGGCGGCTCAAACAGCAGTCATTTTCCCCAGAAATGCATCCATGGCATCTATGGGTCTGTTCACCTTGGTTTGGTACCAGGCCTCCGCCTCGGCCCGGCTCCTGTTGGCGATGTCCTCGTACTGAGCTTTGACTTCAGCTATGATGCTGCTGAGGTCCAGGTCCCGGTTGTTGTCCATTGACAGGATGACAGCGGTGTCGGACACTTGTGCGCTGAGCTGAGCCAGCTCCTGCGAGGAAGCACAGAGGATCCCGGTCAGCTGCGCTTACCTTTTCAAATGCCGTGAGTGATGGCAGCCACCATCCAGGGGGTGACAGCAGGACAGAAATCGGGGGAGGAGGGTGTCTGTACCGCGTCGTAGAGGGCTCGGAGGAAACTGAGTTCATCGGTCAGGGCATCCACTTTGGCCTCCAGCTCCACCTTGTTCATGTAAGCAGCATCCACATCCTGGAAAAGAGCAACCATGGGGACATCTGCGGCCCCTGGCACCTCTTCTTCAGCTCAGCCAAGAGCTGGCCAAGCCTGGGGAGGAGGCTGCCCCCGGCGCTGCTGCCTGACTGGAGAAGCTCTGGTGGGCACATTCCCCTGGAAGAGCACCAAGAGGACACCTCTTGGCCAAAAGAAGTGCTGTGTGTAACTTCGTTAGTGGCTAAGGGGGGGGTGCAGCCCGTTTGGCCTTGGTACCGGGGCTTCCCGGCACTAATGACCATCTTTGTTTCTCCATGGTCTGTTTTGCCCACGCAAGCGTGTGTTTGTGTTGTGGGACAGGAGCGGGACAAGAATTTACTTCCATCTTCCAAGCCCCTCCATTCCTTTCCCCCAAACCCACACTCCAGATGACAGCTTTTAAAGGATGAGGACGCAGCTCCAGGAGGTCTCCCATCCTTTAGGACATTCCCAGCCCGTGCAATGGTTAGGGGTAGCTCAGCATCACTAATACCTCCTGTCTCACCCACCTTCTTCAGCACCACAAATTCATTCTCCGCTGCTGTGCGTCGGTTGATTTCCTCTTCGTACCTGCGGGGACAAAGGGAAAGAGGTGCTGGACCATACCTCGGTAAGCAGAAAAGCGGTACGGGGAGGAGGACAAGGTTAGCTGGGCTGGGTACGGGGTTTCTAAATCAACCTCCTGGAAACTGCCCCGCTCAAATTTGTGACATTCCCATTTCTCAAAGGGTTAAAATGACATTTTGACATAATGCAGATGGAAAAAGGAGGGTAAAGCTGATGTAGATGATTTTCCTTTGCTGAAAGCTGGTTTAGATGATTTTCCTCCGCAAGTGTCACCACAGGTTGTGTCCTGGCTGAATCTGCAGTTTCACAGAATCATAGAACGGTTTGGGTTGGAAGGGACCTTAAAGATCAAATCGTTCCAACCCCCCTGCCCTGGGCAGGGACACCTCCCACCAGCCCAGGTTGCTCCAAGCCCCGTCCAACCTGGCCTTGAACACCTCCAGGGATGGGGCAGCCACAGCTTCTCGGGGCAACCTGCGCCAGGGGCTCACCACCCTCAGAGTGAAAATTTTTTTCCTAATATCTATTCTAAATGCCCCCTTTTCCAGTTTGTAGCCATTTCCCCTCATCCTATCACTACATGCTCTTGTAAAAAGTCCCTCTCCAGCTTTCTTGTAGGCGCCCTTCAGATACTGGAAGGCTGCTATAAGGTCTCCCTGGTCGTCTTCTGGTTGGAAGAATGTCAATGGACCACCTTCTGCTGCTGTCGAGGAAGAGAGGGGTTCTGCAGAGAGCGGTACCTCCCAGGAGCGGTGCGTTAGAGGGGGATTAGGTAGGTACTGCGTTGCGGGCCAGAGCACAAACTGGAGATACTTTTTTCCCCTTTCCTGTAGAAAGTTTGGTGGCTGTCTCGGGCTAAACATTTGACTTTCAGAAAGCTAAATTTAAGTGTGGTAACTCCTACTGCCTGATGCTAAGCTGAACCATTTGCATCCCGTTTCACCCCAGGGTGCCTGGATGTGCCACTAACAGGCACTCACTTGTTCTTGAAGTCCTCAACGAGGTCTTGCATGTTCTTCAGCTCCCCGTCCATGCGTCCTCTCTCGTTGAGCAGGTTGGCCAGCTGCCGTTTCAGGTTGTTGATGTAAGCCTCGAAGAGTGGGTCCAGGTTGCTTTTGCCCGAGTTGTTTTTTTGACCCTGGTCCTGCAGGAGGGTCCATTTGGTCTCAAGCACCTTGTTCTGCTGCTCCAGGAAGCGAACCTGAGCATTGGGAAGCAGAAGAGGTTTAGCAGAAGGTACCTGGGAGCGTGCTGGTGGCCACTCATCAGTAACTGGGAGTGATGCGTAGCACAAACCAAGGAAATCCCAAACCACGAGAAACTATTAAGTCCAGCTGTGAATATCCTCCAGATTATCTAGTGCTGAGTGAGTCCATCTGCCCTCAGCGGACAGTTCTCGTTAGAGACAATTTAATTTAGCAAGCCAATGAGCAATCGTTAGAAAATGCGGGTTCAGCTCTTTCATTACTCTCTCTCTTTAACATCCTCTGTTTTTTCTTCCTTTGTAAGAGATATTTATCTTCCTTCATTAAAGGTGAGATCTGAGTACGACAGGTTAAAAGACAGGTACTTAATTGCCTTTCCTTTTGCTCACATACACTGCGTATTTACCCAAGTAAAAGCCGAGGAAGGACTTCAGTTGAGTCACTATAAAAAGGACTTCAGCTGGCAGGCAAGGCAGCAATAAGGACGGACGCGTCTGCTGTGATTCCCCTCAGAGAGCGCTGGGTTAAGCAGCGAGGTCTGGACCTGCAACTGGCGCTCTCCGTTTGAGCTAATATATCTTATTTCTCGGGCGCAAAACCTGGATCTAATCCTTTCCTTACTAGCTTCTAGTCTAGTTTTCTGCCTTGTAACTCTTTAGAAGAATGTTCTTTTTTGATTAATGCAATGAAGACGTGCAGACAGGAAATATGCAATAGGCTATAGATCTATGAAGTCGTAGTTTTGTAGCTACGAGACCGTCTCGCTCCCCCTCTGCCACGGTTCCACGGCAGTTGGTGAAGTCTCACCTTGTCAATGAACGAAGCAAACTTGTTGTTGAGGGTCTTGATTTGCTCCTTCTCATCTTTTCGCACCTGGTGGATGTTTGGATCTATCTCCAGGTTCAGTGGTGCCAAGAGGCTCTGGTTGACGGTCACTTCTTGGATTGTACCGACTCCAGGTGGGCCACCAACAAATCCCGCGCCACCAAAGCCAAGCCCACCAGCACCTCCACCAAAGCCGTACCCACCACCTCCACCACCGAAACCAAGTCCGAGACTGCCACCAACTCCGCCACCACCAAGTCCACAACCACCACCACCTCCACCTCCCAGGCCAGAGCCGCCACCAGCTCCACTCCCAAAAGCAGCTCGGAAGCTACTTCCAACACCGATGGATATCCTCTTGCTACCACCAAGGTTGTAGAGGCTCCTGCTGCCAAAACCGCTGCCGAAACCGCCACCACCTCCTCCGATGAGCCTTCCAAAACCACCTCCACCTCCACCAGACCGCGCCACGGACATCGAACTAAAGCCGGCCCTGTTGCCGCTCGGAATAATGGCCGAGGCCGTGCTGTAGGATCTGCCTCCACCTCCCGCTCTCATGCTGGAGGTTTGCCGGTTCATTGCAGAAGGCGGTAACGGCCCGGCACTGGTGAGAAGCGGCAAACTGGGAGAGTGCGGCTCTCTGGAAAAGGGGGTGCGGGATGCCCTTTTTATCCCCCCCGGGGAGCTGGGCTTGGTTGCGTGGAAGTCCAGCGATCAATTTAGTGCCTTCATGGTTTTGACGTGCCAGGCGGCCAGCTGTCTTATTGAAGCTCGTTAAACACTGATTGCGCTCGAACACGCCTATCGGGGCCGGTGCGAATCTGCTCAGCCAGAAGAGTTATCTAACTCCCTGATTTTTTTTTTTTTTGGCAGGGAGAGCTGCACAGCCTCTGTGCGCTTGCAGAGGTGGATTGTTTTATTTCCTAGCTGCGAAGCAAAAGAAAAGAAATTAAAAAGAGTGAAAAAAAAGAGAAATAGCTACCCGGATACCCCTATGCTATTTATAAGGTGTAGTAGATCACTATAGAGCTCAGCGGAGAGTCCTCTGAATTAGCTCGAGTGAAAGGCAGTGAGACTAAAACGGCTAAATCTGAACAAAAATACTTCACGGGGCTTCTCCACCTGAAGGCGGAGTGCGGGGGTGATGTTGATGAAGCCTGACATCTCTCTCGGGGCTCCCGTTCATCCAGCCTGCCTCTTCGTGGCAGAGACCGGCTTTTTGAGCCGACTAGCTCAAACAGGTCCGGATCCATGATTTTCCTATGAGACGCTATATTTAAATGTCACCTTCAATTTGGGCCATTTAGTGTCGGGTATTTAGTCTGTGGCAGGTTTCCCAGGCTTCCTTTCGATTGGCATCTCCAGAGGACAACTCCATCCCGCCCAGAGGTTGCCGTTGCAATGGCTCCAGCCAACCGATCGATGCGTTTTCGTCTTGATCTACAAAGCATTTCAATGAAAGAGGCGGATTTTCTGAAAAACTTTATTTTTTATTTGCATGTTAACATTCAGATGTAATCAGTCTTGAGTTTCTAGCTCTTCACAGCTGTGATTTCTTTTAAAGACCTTTGAACCTCTCCGTTCAAAATGTTGCCAAAAGCAAAGATTTAACCGGCATGAAAAATACTCCCACAAATTCTCCTTATTTTACTTCCTGGAGTCCTTGGGGGGGGGGGGGAAGAGCAAATTCGATAGGGTGTGGTGACATTTTCTGGCGCCTCAGACTTTGTGGAACGGCAGCGTTTAGAGTATTTTATTCTTCATATTTAAGAGCTCCGTGCGTTTTCGGAGCGTGTTGCTGTCCTGGTGGCATTGCCCGTGCTGTGCGCGTGACTGGAGCTTAAACGTATTTACAGGACAGGACTCTACACGCCCTGCAAAATACATTCATGTGCCCCGGTGCTACATAAACCATTAAGTACGAGCTAAAAATCCCACTGGCATCTCTGGAAGAAAAATTAAGCAAGCGCTTCGTGTTCTACCGAATAGAGAAGACCAAATGTCTGATTATCCTCAGAGCAATGCCGCCAGGTAGGCTCAAACTGGGAGAGTTGGGTCACTCGAACAGAATTTCCCATCGTGGTGGGAAATTCCCGGTTGGAGCAGGTTGGCTTGCTTCTCTTTGGAAAACGTTGCTCCGAATCTGCCCGGGATGTCACTTGAAATTCATGAACATCCATAGCCTCGATGATTTGCATGAAATTCAAAGCCCGGGTGCGATGGGAAAGTGAGATTGTCTTCATGCTTTCTTGACCCCAGAAAAGGCAGATTGTCCTGAAGCTGACAAACGGGTTCGGATCAGATATTAGAGCTGAATGAATATAATGGGATTAAAGGTGGGGCTGCCAATGAGAAAGAGGGAATTGTCATTTTCGGCTCCCACACTCTTCTTCCTTCAGCCCACTGTCCACGAGGTATGCGAGCGATGGGGAAGAAACGCACCGTTTCTTTACCGGGCCGCTCCATCGCACGGAGGAGCTGAGGTTTGTGGGCTCCTTACCCAGAGACAGATGTGGTGATTTTGGATCAACTCCACTAGACTTCGTCGCTCTACCAAGGGGCACGTCCAGAGTGACACCGAGCCAGATTTGGCCTCCAAACTGCCCCCAAAAAACCACACTCCTGGCCTTTTTTTTCCTCTCCAAAATAGCCTGAGCTACATGAACGTCTTGAGGCAGGCAGCAGAAAACATGGGTTTTGCAATACTGGGGGGTTGAGAAGAGCAGGGATGATTAAAGGTATTCTCCCAGAAATGAGGAGCTGCTGGGCTGCTTTGGCACCCCGGGGAGCCGGCTGGGTTTTGGTGTTCGGGTGTTGTTTTGCAGGGAGGTGATCAACATGAGTTATGAGCTGTTGGGGCACCGGGAGCTTCTCGTTTGGGTGTTTCTGCTTGTTATTTACATACAAATGAGGTGAAGTCCGAGTCGGATGCGTTGAGACAGAAGAGATGAAGATAACCATTTCGAAAAACATCCTCTTGAGGTGGGTGGGTTTTGCCTTCTCAGCAAGGGCTGATCCATTCGGCTGTCACCACCCCCACCCCACCCCAGCCCAGGCGGCGTTGCTAAGGCATGTCATCCATTAAAAAATAATTTGTGATCTGCTATCTGCTCATCGCTTCCACTGAACCATCTTGCTTTCCATCAGAGAAGCACTGCAGATGCATGGAGCATGGACCCACCATGCTCTGTGCTGGGAGAGAAGCAGAGGCAGATGCTCAACCAGTGGGAACCAGTGGTGGGTTCATCACCGTCACGCCGGCGTGGATAGACCGAGCCCGGCGTGATGGTTCAGCTCATCCTCCGGCGGTGGAGAGGCCGGGGCAGACAAGCTGTGAGTCAGCAGTGAAGTCTAGGAAGCGGAGGGGGACGTCGGGGAATGAATTACGACACCCGCTCCTCGGTGTAGCTCTCATGGGGTGCATGGACCTGCCCACGGGGCAGGCCAGAGCAAAGTTGTCTCGGGGGCTTTCGGCTGCGCCCTGGTGAGCCGTGGGAGAAGATAGGGAGGGCCAGTTGCTTTTCCCGGCATCCAGCTGTGCAGCCAGCTGTGATGAGCACCACCGTGGCAAACCCTTCCCAGCCGCGGTACGGAGACCTTTCGGTGGGTCACCGTCCCTTGGAAAGTGGGGACCCTCGCAGGGACAAGGGAGGGGACAACCTGATCTCACCTAAATCCCAGTCCCCTAAACTGGTGGGAGAGGGTTTTCCCCTCCCCGCAAAGGGTGTTGAGGAGGGGACGCCCGGGCACATCCGACAGCCGCTGCTCTCCGTGCAGGTTCCTCCGTTCTGAGGAAGGTGGGGCGTCTGAGGAAGGAAGAGTTTGGGAAGGTGCACTTTTCTTTTGCTTTCTCTTAAAATTAGCAGACTCTTGTGAGGGGGTTTCAGGGATGGGGTGTGGGATCATCGACTCATAGAATGGTTTAGATTGGAAGGGACCTTGAAGACCATCCAGTTCCAACCCCCCTGCCCTGGGCAGGGACACCTCCCACCAGCCCAGGTTGCTCCAAGCCCCGTCCAACCTGGCCTTGAACACCTCCAGGGATGGGGCAGCCACAGCTTCTCGGGGCAACCTGCGCCAGGGGCTCACCACCCTCACACTCAACAATTTCTTCCTCATATCTCATCTCAATCTCCCCTCTTCCAGTTAGAAGCCATCACCCCTCGTCCTATCACGACATGCCGGTATGATTTTCGTCTAGTTACTACGGGCGCTGGTTCTCACTGGTTTCTTTGACCACGGGCCTGGCTGCTCTTTTGTTCTGCCTCCAGAGATCCCAGACCGCGTGAGAGATCCCGACCGAGCCGCCCGTCCCACCGGCGGTTAAATATCCTACTTTACGCTGCGTTTCCAGACTTCCTCGTGGCCACGCTAATCTCTGGATGGAATAAAGGTATGCAAAAGCGCGGCAGGAAGGAGAAGCAGACAAAGTTGGCAAAAAAAAAATAAATAAAACTTTGTTCAAAACTCCGCTTCTTGCGAGCTCCCAACCCCGCCCGTTGGGAGCGTTGTGTTTGAGAAAACCCCTGTGCTTCTTGTGGTCCCGGGGAGGGAAATGAAACCCGTGAAGCGAAGCGTGAATTATGCGTGGAGTTTATTGAAGGCACAGCTGAAAGTTTGGAGTAAGCGAAGGGTAATCGACTCTGTTCACTTACACATTAAAAGCTTTAAATCCGTCTGCCTGGTACACACACGGGGAGAACAACGCATGCATTTACCTACAGAAATATAAGGTGCTCGTCGGTGTGTAATTAAAATCTGCTCTACCAAGCCTGGTGTGGCAACTTGGACCAATTTGCATAAGCATTACCAACCCTCTCGTAAACAGGAAAAATTGGATTTTCTGGCGTCATTAAAGAAGTGAAATAACAGCCGCAGCCGCAATTAAAAACGTGGTTGCTCTTTCTGAAGTTGGGATGACCGAATTCTTCACCCTTTTGCAATAGCTGCGTTAGGGGAAGCAAATCCCCGCTGGAAAGGGGTCAAGGAGAGAAGGCCGATTTAAGAGCCGAGAGGATGTGTGAAGGACGGGTATGGACTCTGAAATGAAACTCTCACCTGGCGGAGACCGCGGGGGTGAGCTTCCCCCAAGGAGGACGCGCAAGAGGAGGTGGGTTTTGATCATGCAAAGAGTTTTCGGCAGAGCGACTAAGCCTAATTGTGCGGGCACGGGCAGCGCATGGTTGTGTGATCCCTGTAGCTGTCGGAAGGAAGGGGAATACTGTTTTATTGCAGAAATGCTGATTATTTTAAAATACGATGTGTGGTCGCCCCCATCCCTGGACTCTACCGGGTTGTTCTGACCACCCGCACAGCTGTGCTGTACCGGCTCCCGGCGCCGCACACCCCGGCCCCGGGAATGATGACGGCTCCCGGGCTGCACTGCTCCACGCCGGCGCACATCACGTTGCCCAGGTTGCCCACGCCGGTGGCGCACTGCACCCCCTCCGCCCCGGTGAGGACTTCTCGCCCCACGCAGCTGACGGCGCTCCTGGCCCCGAAGCCGCCCCCAACCCTGGGGAGGCAATCGACGCTGCGGGTGCTAAAGCCGGCGCCGCCGACGCCGAAGGAGGAGACCACCCCTAACCCCGCGCCGGCTCCTCCCGTCTTGACGGTGCATTTGCCTCCCATTCCGGATAAGGATCGGCACTCCCCGACGGTGCCACCGCCGCTGACCACAGCTGGGGGAGAAAAACAGGCTCAGTCACTCCCGGAGCAGCTAAAAACCCGGCTTATAAGGAAACTTATAAGCTTAAAAGAGTTGTAAGGTAATCAAGGGAATGCTTCATTAGCTTACCTACGCTCACAGGGTTGCCGGTACATATCCTGTTGAGAAAAGAAACCTCTCAGAGATGTGTTGAGGGAAATATTCCTTCGAACACACGAGCGAACAGAGGTGCTGCCCAGCCATTGCCGCCTTCGGCTTCTCTGTGCACCCAAGCGCGAGGCGCTGGTCCACATTGCCCACCGAAGCACGGCGGGGTTGGACCCCCAAATCCCATAGGCATCATAGCATCCCATCCTCTTTTTGTACCCCAGGCAGGAGGTCTGACTGCAGCGTGCTCGGGGCGCTGTGATCCCGCTGCCCTGGGAGGGTGAGGAGGAAACGGGGACGATGGTCCCCTCTGCGCCCATGGGGGGAGAAAAGGGATGATGGTACCCTCTGCACCCATGGGGAGAGAAAAGGGATGATGCTCCACTCTGCACCCATGGTGGGAGAAAACAGGGACGATACTCCCCTCTCCCTCTACACCCATGGGGAGAGAAAAGGAGTGATGCTCCCCTCTGTGCCTGTGGGGGGAGAAAAGGGACGATGTTCCCCTCCTCACCCATGGTGGGGAGAAAAGGGGTGATGCTCCCCTTTGCACCCATGGGGAGAAAAGGGACAATGCTCCCCTCTGCACCCATGGTGGGAGAAAACGGGGACGATACTCCCCTCTCCCTCTATGTCCATGGGGAGAGAAAAGGGATGATGGTCCCCTCTACGCCCATGGGGAGAGAAAAGGGATGATGATCCCCTCCGCACCCATGGGGAGCTGCCTCCACCCAACGCTTCTCACCGCCTCTCTCTCCTCCCGTTGCGTTTTCCCAGCTATGGCGACAAGGTGCAGCCCGGGATGCTCCTACCTGCTCTCCTCTCCTTCCAGCAGCGTCCTGTAAGTGGCAATCTCAATGTCCAGGGCCAGCTTGACGTTCAGCAGCTCCTGGTAATCTCTCAGCAAGCACGCCATCTTGTCCTTGGCTTGCTGCAGCGCGGTCTGCAGGTCGATCAGCTTCTGCCGCGCGTCTTTGAGGGCGCAGTCGCCCCGTTGCTCGGCGTCGCAGATGGCCGTCTGCAGAGCTGCGATCTGCGGGCAGTAAGGGGCGAGAGGGTGGCCAGTGGTGATGGGAAGAGGCATCTCCACAGGGTTGCTCGTGTCACCCCTTGTTTCTTAGCTGGGAACTACCAGAGAGCCTGGATTTAGGCTGGGCGCGTGATGGCCAAGCCATGGGTGAAGAGTGATGGCCAAGCCATGGGGTGAAGAGGAGGGGACCCATTGGCTGCACCCTGGTAGAAGGACACAGCAAACACCGTTTCTGTTATAGCCAAACCAACTGGCTTCTGCTTATTTGCGAAGTGAGAAGTAAATCTGCTGCTTTGCGTACCGACAGCAGAGGAGAAGGTGCAAACACAGGGCTGGGGGGTCCTCTGCACCTCAGCGGGGTGGGAGCTGGTGAGGACGAAGCCCTTTGCCTCACTCCCCGCTGCCCATGTGGCGTTCAACCCTCCGTCCTACCTGTTTCTTCACGTTATCCGACTCGCACTGCAGCTTCTGGATCATCCGGTTGAGCTCGGCTATCTCGCTCTGGTTGTTTCTCAGGTCGTCGCAGAACTTGCCCCGGCTGCTGTGGAGCTCCTCCAGCTATTGCGCGGGAAGAGGATGACGTTAACGCGCCCGAATCGCCCCTTCCAGGGAAGGTGGCGACTCCGCGGAGCCGCAGTGACGACGGTGCTCCCGGGGAAGCACCCAGACATGACCTCAGCCCAGCCAAGGCGACAGTCCCGGGTAGGTCCCGAGCATTTGCCCTTTGGGAAGGGGATGGTGTTCCCGATGGATGTGCAGAGAGGAGACCTCTCTGAAGCAACACTGTGATCTGCCGTGCGCTGGTTTTACAGAAAATTCTTAAAACACGGTTTTAAGGGTTGTTTAGGTTTGGGGTTTTTTTTTCAGCATGACTTTCTTGAGCAAACTACAGCGCACACACACTGTGGGGTGGGTTTAAGTTGCGTCATGGAGGACAGAAACGGTCCTCCGAGTTGTGTTGGCCAAGGGGTTTCATTGCTGTCTGTGGTGGCGGCGTGAATACTCACTCTGGTTTGGTAGAAAGCCTCCACTTCAGCCTTGCTCTTCTGGGCTATCTCCTCGTAGCAGCACTCAACGCTTTTGATGATGCCCTCCATGTCCAGGTCCCGGCTGTTGTCCATTTGCACGATGACGGAGGTGTCACAGAGCTGGCAGTCCAGCTGAGCTCTCTCCTGCAAGGTCCAGCACGTGTCAGTCCCCTTCCCTCAACCAGCCCGTGCCAGGCCTGCAGGTGCCCCCCAACAAAGTGGGGGTCTGGTGAGAAGGTGGAGGGTTGGGGCAGGTTCTCCCATTAACGCCCAACTAGAGCATGGGGACCTCCAGGCGGGTGACTGGTTTCCAGCAAGAGCTGGCGGCTGGGACCTGTTTCGGTGGCACAATATGGGATTGCTGCATGCAGTTCCCTAAGGAAGGGTGGGGAGTCCTGGTGGAGCAACTGGCTTCCATGCAACTCGGCGTTTCTGGCTGCGTCAGCAGTTTTCGGGGCTGTGAAGCCCTCGGGGGGGGGAGTGCTGTGGGCCCCGATGCCTACAGGCTGCTGGGAGGTGTTTGGGTAGAAAAGGCGCATGTTTTGGTAAGAACTTACTATGTTTTGGATGAAAAGTGTTACTTTCACCAAAATATTTTGACTAATGTAGCTGAAAGAGTGAAGTGCTAAAAATATTTGAGTTTTTGAAGAGTGAAATGTTTCAGTAGTTCCCAGGGATGGTTGGGATGAGAATTCGAGGGGCTTTTCCATGCAGAAGATCCCTCCCTTTGCAGCCAGCGATGTGGGAGACAACCAAGAAGGCCCTTTGCCTTCCCAAAGTGTTGTTATCAAAGAGAGACAGATTTTTGGGCTGTGGTTTCAGGGTTTTCAGAAAAAGTCACCTTTCCCTGCATTTAGCTTTGGTGTAAGAGCTCAGGGGGGCAGTAGATGGGGAGCCGGGAGCTCTTACCTCGGCGTAGATGCACTTCAGGAACTCCAGCTGCTGCCGCAGGAGGCCCACTCTCACCTCCAGCTCCTCCTTGGTCAGGTAGAGACAGTCCACATCCTGGAGAGACACCACGTATTTGGTCAAAAGAGGTGAAGAAACAAGAACTGTGGCAAAGCCCATGTTTTACGTTGGGTTTGGAGGAAACCTCACTATTTCCAGCCTTTAAGACTATCTGGGTTTGCGTTGCGTGTGCTGAGGGGGGTTCTCCAAATTCGTTGGGTCACCTCTGTTTTGGGGCTACCCGATGAGGGGTGGGACGGCGCCACGGTGCCAGGACTCCCCATTTCTCTCCCTGGCCCCACGCCTGGGTTTTGCCCTCGCGCCCGCCACTCTCAGTTGGTCTCCCCAGCGTTGTCCCAAGCGTGACTCACCTTCTTGAGGACCACAAACTCGTTCTCCGCAGCCGTGCGCTTGTTGATCTCATCTTCATATCTGCAAGGAGGAGAGGAGAGGGGTGGGATGCTGAGCCCCGGGGGTCCCGTCCCCACCACCCAAGCGGCCAGCGCAGAACACGGGGAGCGTGATTAAAACCAGAGCCTCGCCCTGGTCGCTTTGTACCTCCTCTTTGATTTTTTGCTTTGTTGCTATTTCTTTCCTCCCCACTGGGCTTTGTTCAGCAGTTTTAAATAGTCCACGCCAGCAGCCGCGGTGGCTGGAGCGAGACGGCAGTAATTCAGGCCAAACCACTAGAAATGCAAAACCGTGTAGCTCAGCTTCAGCTTGGATGGCTTCTTCCAGCCCTGCTGCTCTGCGTGATGTTTTTCTGAAGCACCCGGGACTCTGCTCCCAGCGTTTATGGGGAGACTGTGGCCAAAACGCCCCGAGGGAGGTCAGGAGCTTGAGCAACCTTTGAGATCGGANGTAGCTTAGATTAAAAAACCAATTCCCACATTGCCTCTGGGGAAGAGGGAATGAACCCCAGCGGAGACGCTGTGGATAAAGCGTGGGGTGAAGACAAATAGGCTGAGGCTTTTGTGGGAACGGGTGACACTGGGGACACAAGATTTGGGGCAGCCACAGGCGCAGATGATGTGGGAGATTTGATAGGGCGAACCACGGTGGTGTGCGGGAGCATTAGGGAGAGGAAAAGCGGTTCCCTGTCCCTCTCCCTAAGGAAACGCTGTGGTTGAAGAGCTCTCCCGGTCCATCACCAGCGTCTGAGGTGCAGCAGTGGGACCCCTCTCCCTCTCCCTAAGGAAACACTGTGGTTGAAGAGCTCTCCCGGTCCATCACCAGCGTCTGAGGTGCAGCAGTGGGACCCCTCTCCCTCTCCCTAAGGAAACACTGTGGTTGAAGAGCTCTCCCAGACCATCACCAGCGTCTGAGGTGCAGCAGTGGGACCCCAGTATGGGAAACCAGCCCGGTACCGGTGTGCCCTGCCCTTCTCTGCTCCCTGTGCCCCAGTTCTTGGCCCCATCCAGTGCAATCGCGTTGGCTTCACGCTCAGAAAAGCCCCTCCAGGCCAGCAAACACTCTGCAGCTTCTCTCCCCATGCTACTTACTTGCACTTGTACTCTTGGACCAGGTCCCTGAGGCACCGCTCCTCGTTTTCCAGCCTCTCCCGCTCCCCCAGCACACACTCCAGCTGCTTCCTCAGGTTGCAGATGAAGTTCTCGAAAACGGGCTCCAGGTTTCTCCTGGAAGCTGGGAGGACATACTGCTGCAGCAGCTCCCACTTGGTGGTCAGCACCTTGTTCTGCTGCTCCAGCAGTCGGACCTGGGGAAAGCAAGAGATGCAAGAGTCACGCAGCGCCCCCCGCTTGTCCCAGGCAAAGGTGCTTTGGGTTCCCCCACTTCCAAACGGGAAAAAATAAAGATAAAATCAGAAATGTAAACAGTTAAGGGCTGTGTTCTCAGTGAGAACAGCATCTTCTCTGAGCTAAACCCGGTCCCACCCAGGACTCGGGTCACAGGTTGGACATCTCTCTTTCTTTGCTCTGTGTTGAGGCCAATGGTGGGTTTGACCAAAGCACAGTTCAACCAACCACCACCTCTTCCCCTGCGACAACCGGCCGCGGGAGGATCCACTGCCTCCCCTGATGGGCTGATTACAATCATGAGTCTTTCCCGGCACTCAAAGCTCCATCCAGGATCTCATTTGAATGTATCTAATTTAGTTATCACGCCTTTCACTTCTAGATTAAAGAGCTCTCTAGTGCTTGAGAACCTTTATGGATCATGAATAAGTCATTTTTTCAAATGGGAGGAAGCGGAGCGGCTTCTCCTACGTGGGTTTGGTTTTTCCAGCTGCAGAACAACTCACAAAGAAAATCAAGATCGGGCAGAGCAAAGGTTTCTCTGCCGTTTGAAAAGCCATTTCCTATAACACATCTCTAAACAGTAAGGAAAACCCTTAGGCTTAGCTAAGAACGCAATGATAAATTATATCTGTTTTGGAAATCACCAAATCGTTCCATTCACAGAGTGGAGGGACGGAGAAGTTAGAATCGTTCATCTCATTTTAGCAAGACGTCTGTCTTTCTACATCTCCTTGATGAAGCACACAAACTGCTCTACGTCCGTTGGCGTCTACAGAGCCTTGGGCAACCTGGGCTGGTGGGAGGTGTCCCTGCCCAGGGCTGGGGGGTTGGAGTGAGATGATCTTCAAGGTCCCTTCCAACCCAAACCATTCTACGATTTTATGATTCTATAGAGGTGCGATAGCAACGTCAGATTATACATTTGTAATAGAACATCCTATTTTTTGCCTTTTTACATTTCCGTGTCTCCATCCCTTCTCTCACAGGTTTTGATTTACCGGAGCCGCTCCCGATTTAGCTATTTAGCAGATTGGTGACCGTGGAAAGGTAAAATACCGGTGCGGTTGCCTTGGCGCAAGGCTTAAATCCAAACAGTGGCCAGGTCAGGACCCCCGCGGGCCACCGGAAAGGTTTACGAGACCCCGGTGGCAGGAGGAGACACAGCTACCGGCGCTGTCTCCCTAGAGACCCTCCATCCGTCAGAGCCGCGGGGCAGCCGGACCTCCCGGGGGAGGACGCGGGGTCTCACCTTGTCGATGAAGCAGGCGAACTGGTTGTTGAGGTTCTTGATCTGCTCTTTCTCGTGGGTCCGCACTTGGCACTCCTCGGGGTCGACCCCCACGCAGAGGGGCTTGAGGAGCTCCGGGTGGATGCTGACGCCCCGGATGCCTTCCGATCTCCCTCCGCCCAGGCCGATGCCGATGCCGCCGCCGTAGCCTCCGATGGCCACGCCGTCCCCGAGACCTCTGTAGCTGCCCAGGCCCCCGTAGCCTCCGCAGTTACCGAACCCCACGACGGTGCCCACGCCAAAGCGGCCGCCGCCGTAAGCCACGCCGCAGCGGCCCACGCCGCCCCCGGCGCCGCCGCCGTAGACCCCGCTGCGGCAGCTCCCGCCGAAGGAAATCCTTTGCCCTCTCCCCAGGTCGCAGACGCTCCGGCTGCTGAAGCCACCGATGCCGCATCTCCGTCCCACCGGCTGGCAGACGGAGGCCGAGCTGCTGTTGCCCCTGCCCAGCCCGCAGACGGCGGACGCCGAGGAGAAGCCCCGTCTTCCCAGGAGGGAGCTGGAGGTGTAGCANGGGGGGGAGACGGGGGCGGGGGGGTGAAGCGGGACCGGCAAAGCAGACGAGCGAGAGAGGAGCAGGGAGCGGAAGAAGGAGATCTCCTTTAGCTTCTCCGAGGCAGAGCCCTTCTCCTTATATACATTCCAGGAGGTGCCTGAGATGCAAAAATTTAATTTATCCAACTGGGTTTGGTCTGCCTGGCAGCAAGGAATGGCTTCCAACATTTTAAACCCACAGCAAACACTTCTATCTCATACGAAATAATGTGGAAATTAAAATAAACTGCTTTGCTTGCAAGCTTCAGTTTCAGGACTTATATTTTACTTAATTAATCTGCTTCCTTATTGTGTAATTATAGTTTAGCAGAATAATTCAAGGGGTTTTTATTCATGGCTTGTTTACGGTTCGGTTTCACCACAGCGTTTAATTACGTTTCGGGACCTCCTGCAGAACCTGGTGGCGATGCCGCCCCCTTCCAGGGTCCCTCGCCAGCCCCGGGCCGGCTCTTGAGCAACCACCGGCGGCGACAGGGGAGAAGGGAGGCGAGGCGTAGCCGTCACAGCGCCGCACCGACGCTGTCGGGAACCTCCTCCTCCTTCCCTCTCGCGGGTATGGCCGGGGCTCTTCTCCTGGGCGACTCGGTGGCCGCCGCCTTCGCCGGCTCCCGCGCGGCTACGCGGGGCAGGATGGGGCCGGTGGTTTCCCTATGGACGGGGCGTGAACGGGGCGCGATGGTGGCGAGGACGGATTCGGTCGCGGGGCAGATGTGGGGTTGACATGCGTGGAGTCGAGGTGGTGGGCTCCGTGCGCCCCTTAACAACGCGTGGAACCGGCGATAAGGCATTTCTGGGAAAGAGTCACTGCGGACGGCGATTTATTGCCGAGTGATGTGCCACGGGAAGGTGGTAATTGCGTTTCGCATCTGGGCGTGATGCGAGTGGCGCGCGCGGCGGGTCCGCGCAAACGATAGCCGGAGATGCAACGAAGCAGTGAAGCGAAGTGTTACAAAGAGGTTGAGAAATGTTAGCCGGGGTGAACTTTTTTCCTCGCATTCCTGCGACACGCCTGTTTGACGTTCAATTATTCTAGTAATATCTGCTAATGAGAAGGTACCGCACCGTCTTAATTAAAATTCTTAAAAAGATTTTTGAATTTGCTTGGAAACAAATAAAGCTCCTTTTTTGCCTTGACAAAGGGGTCTAATCACAGAATCACAAGTGACTGCGTACTTTGCCCTAAGAAGTCTCTGCATCTTTGCTGGGGCAAAATTAACTGGTTCTGGGAGGATTCCGAGTCGATGCTGTTGTAAACTTGAAATAGGTTGTCTTGAATTAAAAATAACACAGGGGAATTAGGGTGATTTAGAATATTTGTGGAGTCTCTGCAGGTAAAGACCTTCCTTTTTTTTCTACAGGTCTCATAATGGGCCGAAATGAAGTATAAAATACTATATGGAGTTGTAATCGCGCAGGAGTTCCGCTGGGGCCGCATTGGTCGGAGTACATCAGGACGCACACCTCGCAGTGAGATGTGCTTTCCTTTGTGAGATTGAGATAGTTGGAGAAAGCCGATGAGCTTTTGGGCGCTGCGTCCTTCAGGTCACTCTGCCCGAGGTTATCCAAGCACCGGCACCTCTTGCTAATAGGTGAAAGGGGGAAATATTTTGGAAATGTATTTAATTTTGTGCTGGAGTGTTGGTGCAAGCGTTGCAGAGGACAATTGGGTGTGTGGTCTGCAGCCAAACCTGCAGCGCTGCCTGGGAATGGGACATTCGTGGATGGGCTAAAGCATCACTTCGCCTTGAGGTAGGTCCATACAACATGACTCTCATGAGCTTTTTTGTGTAGATGCAACCATGGGCAAGCTCAAAAGCAGGGAGAAGCCAGGCGGCCAGATTGCTGTGGTCCTGCTTTGTGCAAACCTCAGCCCCACACGCTGGCCTGGGGCAGCCGCGGTGGGGCAGAGACGAGGCATCGTGGATGGTGACCAGGAGCAGCCTCTCTCCAAGCTCTGCCGTCCAGCAGGAGCGGAGAGGGAGACTCCAGCTCCTTTTCATGGCAAGAAAGACGTGGCCCTTCATCCTCGAGGGCAGCCACTTGCCGGTTTTTCCAGCTGTGAGAAATCTGGATCTGATTCGGATCAGGTCGCTGCTGTCTCCCGTATCTCTGCTCGGCCGCCCACCGTAGAGTGCCTCGTGCCCCATGGGTGCTACCAGCACCGTTGGAGGGCTGTAGATCCTCTAAGCCCCCGGTCTTGGTGGAAAGCAGGGAAAATGCCACTTGTGGGACAACCATCCACGTTCCTCCACCGGCTGCGAGCCCTGAGATCCCTTCTCACGGACGGCGTGCTGCCGGGCTGTTTCCCCATGGATTGAAAGCAGCAAACCTGCGCTTCAACCTCTGGCTCCTCCTCGCAGCCCTAAGAAGTGGCTTCTCCCGGGTGCCCAGCCTTGCACATCAGAGGGAGACGGTTCAGGGCAGCGCTTGTGGTTTCCATCTGCTGAGCTTTCGCAAAGCCGGTTCGCAGTCACATGGTGGAAGCCCTGAGCGCCGGTTACATCGACTTCAAAGGAGGAAGCGCTCTGATGTGATTTGGTCTTCTGGAGAGAAGGATTGCGATCGCTTTTATTGAGCACCAGCTCAAGTCAGACGCAAATGTTGTCTTCGTAGAGACCTTCTTCATGCCTCCATGTCCACGTCCCGGCTGACTGCAGTGTTTGAAGAGCTGTAGAGAGGGATTAACCTTCCTCTTCACAAGGAAGAGGCGAAACCGCTGTTTTCAGGCTGACGGGATTCAGCAAAGCTTTAAAGCAGCAGCTTCCACCCAGATTTACCGGGGAAACCCCTGAGGTCCTTGGCTCTACATATTCCTTGAACCGTGGTGGCTTCCATGAGACTTACGCCTTTGAGATTTACATGTACCCAGATGCATTAGGATAAATTAATTCTGCTTAAACACCTTGCTAAATTGGGACCTGTTAAGCCACCCGTGCAGATAGGGAGAGCCTAAGGGGGTTTTCCAACCTCCTGTAGTGACCCCGCCATCCACGTCTGCTTTCTCCCACTGAGAAAACCACTTTTTAAGACCCTGTCCTGAGGAAACGGGGTCGGCAGCGCTTGGCCGCGCTGGTGCTCTCCCTCCTTCCCTCCAGGCTGGGCAGTTTTTGTGGCTCCTTGCGAAAGGGACCGCGAAGTCACCATTAAAATGGCTAATGAGGCCCCTGGGACATCTCCCTCTGGTTTCGCGGGTCCACCCCTCCAAAGGTGGCTGTTCCCGGTCTCTTAACTGCAGCTTGATTCTGCTGCCACATCAAAGCAGATGGTGGATTTGTGGGGACCGGGGTAGAGGTGATGGTCTGGGCTCCTTCCATCGCCACTGGGCACCTTGCTTTCCTCCCAGTGACCTTGCTCCACAGTAGCCGTTCGCCTTCGGCTTGGCCATTTATGCTGCTTTGGGGCAAAAAGATGGACAAGATATCTCCTGAGGTTCCTTCCAGGCCGTTCCTGGAGAACTGGTGGTCACTGCCCATGTGCACCATCTGCGGTGCTGCCGGACAAGACCTTGCCAAAACCTTTACTCTCCTTCCGCAGCCTTTCTGCTGGACAGTAACAAAATGTGGGTGACCAACGTCGGTCACACCACCAGTACTGATGGGAAGATGTTGGGGTATCGTGGCAGGAAGCTAAGCAGAAGAGAGTATCGCTCCCAAAGGTGATGTCTCACGCGAGGAACCTGGAGAGCTACCAACCAGCCAGAGCTGGACGTGTTCCCTGCCTGTGCCCACCGCGATGCCCTGGCCACGCTTGGTGCCCTGGCAGGAGGTCCACGTTCTTCCTTCAGGGCAACTTTGTCATATTCTGGGCAATTCTTTTTTTTTTTTTGGTGTGGTAGAAACCCCGGGCGTTGGGTGCAGAGCTGCCCGCAACTTTCAGGTAGAACTTCTGGGACTCCTGGACGGTCGGCTGCAGGGGCAGGGTGCCAGCGGCAGCACAGGGCAGCTTGGTTGGGGTTTTAAACTCTCCGTTTCAATGGCCTTTTACCGGGTGACCTAAGCCGAGAAACTCTCCTTCGTAGTTCTTATTTACTGTCCTGTTTTGCAAGAGACAAATAGGTTTTGCACCGAACACCGCGGGTGTCCACCCCCTTCCTCCGTGAGGTTCCTTCTTTCGCATAGGAATTTGTAAGGCGCTTTTGCATCATCTGACCGACGTTGCGCTTGGGCTCGGGGCCCGGCGGACTGTTGGGGCTCTGAGTAATGGGGTGGAATTGGTATGGTAGCGCCGTGATGAAAGCGGGACCGAGCGTCGGGGATTGCCGCCGCGGAGGGAGAGCAACCGCCGGCCACGGGCGTGAGGTTTGCGCAGGAGGTGGTTTTCTGGGGAAAGGCGGGAAATTCTTGTAAAAAGCAGCCGTGAGAGCCACGTCGGATTTTTGAGGCTGGAAATACTGCCGTACCACGCCACGGGACAGTTGTCTCTTCTGTGCTCTGCTTCTCTTCTTTATTTTTCACCAGAAAGCGTGTTCCTTCATGCCCGGAGCCGAGCGGGGACTCCCGCGATGCCCTCCAGCAGCTGAGCGAAAGGGGAGCGTGTGGGAGGAGGGAAATTCAGCCGCTGAATTTCAACCGGTTCCCATCGATAGGTCCCTACGTCTGCGTCTGCGCATGAGTACATACAGTAACGACCACGGAAAGCAGCAGATTGCGGTTAATGTAAAAGGGTTAATTTTGAAAACTTATAAAAAGGGGGTTTTGGGGGAAAAAAAAAAAAAAAAGTGGATTTTATTTATTTATGTAATTTATTTATATATTTTATTTATTTATTTATATTTAACACATATTTATGTGCTGTTTATTGGCAGCGGAGCAGAGAGCGCAGCAGCACGATCTCCCTGTGCCGTGCCGAGTAAAACTCATCGCTCTGCAGAGAGGGAGGAGGAGAGGTGCTCAGCAGAGAGCGGACCCTCTCGCTGGCCTTGCAAAAAATGACTCGGCAGGTGAGAGATAACGTGAAAGACTGAAAAACAGTGCTTTTACTTGAATTCAGCTGCCTAAAAACTACTCCCCACGTTGAAGCGAGAGGCCCGGGCTCCATGAATAGGCGATGAGAGAGCGCTCGGTATCATCCAGCCAAAGGTTGTTTTCTAGAGCCACCACCGGCGCAGGAGGACCTGGAGGCGAGGAGTCACGCTTCGCGGGGCCACGGGGGCACGATCCAAGAGCAGAGGTGGGATCTCCGCGCGGCTACCGGCCCCGGCAAAATAAAAGGACAAATACGAACCAGGAGAAATAACAATGCCAATGTGTTTATGAGCACCTATTCATTAAGCTTCCCCGGTGGACACTCAGATTAAGGAGATTACAGAAGGTACAGCTTCTAGAGGACGTGCCTATTATCATAATGAATGGTTGGAGTCACTTTTGTGATTCATTTTGCCACCAACACGCCAAAAAAAAAAAGGGCGATGTGTCACCCCGGAGGTGGCCGGTCGGTGCACCGGCTCCGTATTCCGGTTGTCTCCACGGGGTTAACTGGAGATAAAGAGCATTATTTGTCCTAGAGGAGTTTGCAACCGCCTTCTATTCGTCACGGCCCCGATGCTCGGAAACACCCGCTCGGAAGCTCCCTGAAGCCCCGGAGAGCCGCCGGCTGAAACGTGGGGCACCGCCGTCGCTGTTTCCCCAGCCCAGCAAGCCAACGGGGCTGTCACCTCTACTTCTGCTCTCCGAACTGTGAAGAAACCACACATCCAGGGAGAGAAAGGTGAGCAATGGTGACGATCGCACCTCTGGATGGGTAATCCCTCATCCCACAGCTGCTCTGCCCCAGCTGTGCCCTCCAGCGTGCAAGACCACTGTGCCTTCAGTCACGCTTTGATGTCACTGTGTTTCTGAGGTGGGTTCCTTCACTCCTCGACCTAAATCTTGTGTTTTAGGAAGCTCTTCCTTCCACGGCCAGAGACGTGCCCATTCTGAGTTGGAAATCCCAACTGGGCCACCGTCACCGTCCATCACACCGGCCGTGGGAACCAGCGCTGCAAGAAAACCCAACGCTCCGTGGCGGGGAAAGAAAGCCCAAAACAGCCCAGAGAAACGGAAAAGAGAAAATCTTCCTGGGAAACGCATACGTTTGTCGTAGCCGGGCCGACAGGACGCCCCGGCCGTGCTCTGTTGGAGGACACAAGGAAACGCGTTATTCGGCAAATCTGCAACTTTCGGGAGAAGCCGCACCGAGCGGGATCTCGGGGAATTCGTGATTTTGTTCAACTCTTAACTCTGCCCTCAGGGGATCCCCGAGTGAATCGGGACCCACCTCCTCCTCCGCTCAGCGGGGACGCCGAGGAGATTCGTTTGGGGAACTCCGGTGTCGTTTCTTGAAGCCACATCCACGCCCCGGTGTTCGGCCTTGTTACTCTCTTTGTTCTCTTTATTATGCGGTTGCTTTTTCTCCGTGAATACGCTGTGGGGTAATCCGCCTGCTGGGCGCTGCGTGCGATACCGGGGGCTGTTAAGCACCCGCCTCTCTCGTTCTCCATCCAGAAGTGGCTTGCGTGTGGAAATCTCAGTGACCAAAAAAGGCAGCTTGGTGTTCAAGGCATCCCAATAATTGCACACCCGGCCTTCCAGCTCCTCCTTGGCTTAACCTGTAGAGCATTTCATGGGGATGTTTTTTTTTCTCCCGGGCGTTTTTGCAAACGCCGTCACGGCGCTGCTCAGCGTGGCAAATACCCGTCTGCAGACAGGTTACCTGTCAAAGGACAGATGGGTGGCTTTACTTTCCCTCTAATTACTGAGCACGACAACTGTGGCTTCGTTGTCCTCATTGCAATTAAGGGCTGACAAACACCCCGGGGCACGCTGTCCCCAAAACGTCATACCCCCTTTGAGTGGCTCCTTTCAAGTTACTCCAAGAGCGTATGATAAAGAGAACCGGTCGCTTATGAGATTGCTGCTGGGTTTGGCATAATTACCTGTTGCTCGGCGGAGGTTTAGCACCTCCTTCCCACCCAAACCCTTCGTCACTGTCACGAGCAGAGCGCTGCGGGGCAAGCTCGTGGTCTCCTCTCCCAGCGCCGGAGGTCTCGGGTGCTGAGGGTTCAGACCCTGTTTCTCAGTGACACTGAGTCCTCTCCCCAGAACTGAAAGAGCGCCGTGAAAAGTTAAAGGGTTTTATGCTTTACCCTTCCACCTGCCTGCTTTCTTCACGTGATAACACAGTTCATTTAGTGTCTGTTGTACAAAAATAGCCCATTTCAAGAAAGCTGCCAAAGGTCCTGTTTAATACACCATCCTAGGTCAACATCTGGGCTCCTCCATGGCTGGCAGTTGCTCTTGTGCGGTGGTATTGAGGAGCTGATGGGTCCATCCATCTGTGGTCCAAAGCCCCGACGTCTGCTCCGCTCTGAGCTCTGCTTGGTGCTGGCGCTTCTCACGGTGCCCATCTCCCACCGCTTGTCGGTTTTCACAGCGACGGAGGCGTTGCAAAGGTTGTGCCTAAAGGTTGCAAAAAAAAGCTGCAGTCCGGAGCGATTCCCCCTCATTTGCATCGCTTTTGGGGAAATGCAGAACTAATTGTCTAATGTGAGTCTTCATCCTGCAGCTACAATCTGACCTGGAGTGATTCATCGCTGAGGAATCTACCCAGCCAACTTTCATCCCGAAAAAAGGATAAATCCACCTACTGAAGTGGACGGTGGCCGGCGAGCGTTGGGTAGAGACAGAGGATTCCCCGCGTAGGTAACACCTGAACCCTGAAGAACATCAGTGGGATTTTTGTTCCCATGTGCAACTAGCACATAAGCCCTGTTGGTATGGGGGGTACGTAGATGGTCCAGCTCCGAAACCCAACTCTGTCTACGCTAAACTGGGCTGTGCTAAGGATGAGGGTGTTTCCAGGAAAAAAACACCCAACCAACCCATAACCTGCATTTCCCTGCGGACAGAAAGGGAGGAATTGCTACCTCTTCAAACGCACATCTCAGCAACTCCAGCTCCTGCCCCAACAAACCCGCCCTGCCCCGCGGCTCTGTGGTAGCACGGCCTGCACCGTCCAGTGCCGCGGGAGCCGACGCAGGACCAGACGCCGAACCGTTCACACCCAACTAGCCCATCGGTTTGCATGGCTGCTTTGGGTTTGGGTTCCCTTCGTTTCTTCTGAGCAGCCTTGTGGGTCGTGTTGGCTGTGGGTAGGAGTTTCCTCCAGCCACCTCAATGACTGAAGCCTAGAAAAAGTGGAGGAGGAAAGTTAAATCAGCTGCCCTGGGTTTTGAGGAGACCTCCTGAAAGGGTCTACATCATTGACGTAGAAGAGAAACCTTGAACGCCCCAAAAATGCTTAGTGACAGCCGGGTCAGAATTTACCCAGATGTTTGGTTTGGCCATCAAACAGAAAGGTCCACCATTCACTTTGTTCTAGTGCAGCTGAGTTGAAGCATCCAAAGAAAACTGGAGTTTCCATTAAAATCAGCTTAAAAGAGAAAGATCCAGCATGATCCGATGTTGCTCATACCCAGGGAGGTGGAGAATCCTCCACCCACACGCCGAGCCTGGACCACAAGCCCAGAATATCTTGCTCCTACCCCGATCCACCCCTTTTCGAGTGAGACCTCTGCCTGAAACCTTCCCCCTCCCTCCCGTTAGTAATATCGACCACATCACAAGGAACAACTTGCTTTTGAGTATAACGTGGATTGTGGAGCCGTCTGGCTGCAAGGGATGAGCGTTCACAGGAGGAGCTAATTACCGGCTAATTTCTTACCTGTATTTATCCACAATCTGCTTTGCGGCGGGCTCCTTGGGTTTGCTCCTTGGCTATCGTTTGTTCCCACCTCCTGCGCAAAGCGTCTCTCCTCTTCCTCGGGCGGCAGATGCCGGGCTGAAAATCCAACCTCGGATTTCCCATCTGTGCGACCGCGAGATGCCCCGCTTGGCGTGCTAGGAGCGATAATAACAGAGTAATAATGATAGGAAACGGTGCGTTCGTTAAAGAATAGAAGGCCACGTATCAGGAGGAGAGCACGACCATCGCATTCGGTCCAGCGGTCGGAAAGGGGAAATAAAGCCGCTGCGCTTTCTGGGAGCTGGATGCATAGCTTGAAAATTGGGGGAGGGGGAGGGGGTGAGAAAAAGGCAAATGCTCCCTGATAACGATTCCCTGAGTAATGGTAAAAAATGCCATAAATCTGCATCCGCTTCGTCAGGCCACGAAAACGCAACTTCTGTCCTCCAGGAAACTTTGAGGTATTTCAACCTTTTTTTTTTTTTTTTTTAACACCCAGGGTAAAAAAAAAGCTGAAATTACACAAGTCGATGTTTGGGTTTTTTTAAGTGGGATATTCCAAACCGTATCTTTCTGATGTGGCTGAGGACTTCCCAGTTTGGCTCCGTAAGGAATTCGCCACAGAGCGAAGCAAACGTCCTGCTCCTGCCTTATCAGCAAAGAGGGCAGATTTGCTCCGGCGATTCCTTTGTCTGGGTATTTCCTAGTCCCAGATGATTCAGCCCCAGAGCTGTACCATTGTTGGGACCTTTCGTCTCTGCTGACGCTTTGGCTGGTTTTGCTGCTCGCAGGATGAGCGGGACCAGGATCGCCATCACCATGGTCCATCCCGCGAGCTCCTCTGCTGCCGTGAACGCCGAACCTTCTGTGCTCACCCGGGTCCATGCAGCCTCTGAGATCTTTCAAGCCAAAACTCCGGTAGGTGCTTCCACACCTTGTGCCGCCCTCGCTGCAGCCTGCGTGTGGCCCACCAGTCCACCGCCAAGGTCTCCATGGACTTGCACAGAGACCGAAGAGGGTTCTTGTTCCAGCAGAGCTGTTCATATTTCTCACTGTTGCTACCGATTCGAAGCTGGGCGAGTTTGCTTTTGCCTTTTCTGCTGCTTCTGAGCAAAAAAAGGTTTAGAAGACCCATCGTCCAACGCTAGACCGCAGAAGTCCGGCATCTTTAGCTCATGCCAGGTAGGGAGAGGAGAAGGAGGCAGAGGAGGAAGGGAAAGAGCCCGTCTAGCGGTAGACTTTGAAAATATCCCTTGTGCTGGGCATGGCTGGGTGAGATAAATGTCTTTTGAGCCCGCGTGGTTTTGTTTGGCCAGTGGTAATCGGTATCTGCTTTTGACATGGAAAAACATTATAGTAACTATCACACACGCAGAGAATAATGAGCAAGTGAAAAAGCCTAAATGACAGTCTTGGCTCGGAGAACATTTCCTTGTTTAATGTATTCCACTCGGGTTAATTACCAGCTCAAATATTTACTGCAAAGTGTTTTCTTTCAGCTGATGGCTGCGGCTGTGCTGTCTCTTCTGCCTCGTACCGCAGGGACACGCCGTGGAGATGACTTTCTTGGAGATGATGACTTTCTTGGGGATGACTTTCTTGGAGATGACTTTCTTGGAAGATGACTTTCTCTCTGTTCCAGTAAGAGTCCCGCCTCTTCCCGCGTTCTCACCTTGGTGTATTTAGTGCAGAGAGATGCTTTAGGAGAAGGTGAGTCACCCTTTCTAGTCTATAAATTAAGTTGAGGGTGAGTGGGTCAGTGTGATACAGCTCTTTTTTGAAGATTCATTTATGGCAGAAGCGTTGCACCCCGGACAGGATGGCTGAAGTGGAAAACGCTATTTATAAAGGGTGGTGACATATTTGCAGGAGGTTGCCCGATGCAGGAGTAGAGTCTCCCTTTTCTGCATACTGTTCCTTTTGCAACGCACCCAAGACGTGGTTTTTGGAGGGGGCATCCTCTGAGTTCCCCATCTGTCCCCACAGATGATGGAGAAGACCTGGACCATGCACTTAGTCCAGGTGGTTTTGCTTCTTCCCACTTTCTTCTTTATCTCCTTGACCATGGTAGGCTTTGGCTTGGAGTGCTTCTATTGGTCAGCCAAAACATCAAAACCAAAGCATTTCATTAGAATAAAATTACTGGAATGGTATTTTTAAATTGTTCGTATTCTTTACAAAAAGGGCTGAATGGAAACATTTCTCAATCCTCAAGATGTTTTCTCTGGTTATTTTTAACTGACAGAAAATCCAGTTCCCCGACTTAAAACAACTGTTTGTTTAAGATAATCTCTATTAGAAAGAAGAGCAAAAAAAAAATAGTCAAAACAATCCTCAAGGTTAAAAAAAAAAAAAAGTGGGAAAGAAAAATAGCATTCATTTACCAGGAAATGTTCCTGAGCTTGTAATACACGCTGTAATGAATAGTTTGAAAACCATTTGAGAGGAACCTTTTCCTTTTGCTGCTGTGACAGAATCTGAAGATCTGGCCCACTCAGCTGTAGCCAGAGAGGAAAAACAAATGCCGCCTTCGTTTCCCTCTTCGGTTTGCCAAAATTATAGCTCAGAATATTCGGGTGTTGGCTCAAACATGGGGAGGAGCGGAGCTGCCCTTCTTTTGGAAGAGGTAGTATCATCTTCCTTTCTTCTCTCTATTATTCAGTCCACTAAAAGATAATTATTCTCCCACTGAAATTAGGCAGTCGCCTACTGCTTACTTGGTGGGGATGGGACGAGTCACCCTTGCTAATGTGAGGAGGTTGTTTTAGCCTCCTGTCTGCACTTCACGCCTGAAGCAAGAGAATGAGGCACCGCAACCGACAGCCCAGGCTTGTGTCTTCTCTTATCTGGGGACACCTCGGTGTCCCGACTTTAATGGTGGGGAGGGGAAAGCTCTGGAAGACTCTGGGGCTTGCTGGGCCTTCAGCCCTTCGAGGCTGGGAACGTCATGCAAAGCCCGTTCCTGTTTCGCCGGGCCACGGAGAGGGAGAGCAAGCAAGGGCAGGACCAACTGGGCGAGTCAACCAGCAGCAGCTGGTGAGGACTAACCCCAGGTCCCAAAGCTGTGGCTTTCTCCACCTCGAACAAACCATAGAATCATAGAATGGTTTAGGTTGGAAAGGACCTTGAAGATCATCGAGTTCCAACCCCCCCTGCCCTGGGCAGGGACACCTCCCACCACACCACGTTGCCCAAGGCCACGTCCAGCCTGGCCTTGAACACCTCCAGGGATGGGGCCTCAACAACCTCTCTGGGCAACCTGTGCCAGTGCCTTACCAAAGAATGGTTTATGTTGGAAAGGACCTTGAAGGTCGTCGAGTTCCAACCGTCTTTTTTAGGAACTGCAAAACCCAACGAGAAGTGGCCTCTGAAACAAAGCCAAGCCGAGTCGTTCTGGCTACGGATTGGGAAGGGACGACCATGCCTCCTCGTAGCCACAAGGAAGACCCAAACTTGGAGCCACGGTGGTTCCTGGACAGCCGTCCTGTGCGTGCTTGTGGCCCAGAGTGACGTCTTGAAACTGTGCAGGGAATCGGTGACCTTCAGGCAATTCACTGGAGCTGCCTCACGTCCCAGCAGGGACTCTAAGCACGGGGCTTGCCTTCTTTCCAAACTGCATTTGCAAGTGGTGAATGCATCAAGCTCAGATGCAAAATGACCTGCTGAGGTGGGCTCCGTCTCGTCTAATTGGAGCCACATCAAGGGTAGATAAACTGCTCAAGTGGGTTTCCTCGTTTGAGAGAGGGGCTGGGGTGGAGGACTGTCCACCCCACCTAACCCGAGTCGGACATGCAGATGGTCAAGGTTAGATGAGACGGTTTCTGCTCTTAGCATAGAAATAACATCTCGTGCCCTTCCCCAAAGGTGCTTATCTTCCTCCTTGCGTCAGTCTTTAATATTCACTTTTTTTAGGCTGCAATTAGAGTTTTGCCCCGTGAGAGCGGGGAGATTAGTGGTGCCGTGTGACCTGTAATTCTTCAGGTGCTGGAGACAGGGAGAACTTCACTGTGATAATAGCGTCTGCAAATCCAGCAGATGACAGGCAGGGTGTATTCGTCTGAGGACATGCCGGCGTCTCGCATGGTGATGTCTGCGTTTGCACTAATACCCCTGCCCCGGGCTGCCTGCAGAGCCGGGAGAGATCTAATTGATGGAGTCAGTAGAGTAGAGCAGAGCTTGACGCGTTTCGTGCTAAATTGGGTGCCTCTGTTTGGTCAGATGAATCACCCCATGGAAATCTCGGTTTCTTTCCATGAAATGAGCCCACCAGCTCACGTTTGAGCTCTCCATGGGAGACCGAAACTGAGACAAAGTCGATTCCACCCCGTTATGGCCAAGAGATCTCTTCACTTATCCCCTTTTAAGTCGTGTGGGGTAAATGTCACACTTTGTCAGCTCTGATGCCACCAGAGCAAAGGTTTTCATGTCTGAAATACAATATATGTGCACGATATGGCTCCGGCAGAGCCCAGCCCTGATGAGAAGCCCGTTGAGCCCAGAAGGTCATCATCGGCATCTCTCCTCATTCGACTGCGGTGACGTGGAAGGATCAAAGGAATAGGTTGTTCTGAGGTTGCAGTGGTGAGTCAACCTACAGGTTGGCAAACTCATCACAGAGGACATCTTACAGTGCTCAGAACTGTTTTGGGGGTTCCTGGCAACCTTTGGCATCAGGTGTTAATTGGGCTATAAAATATCTTACAGGTGATGTGACATAAGGAGGTAAATAAAACAGAATAAGCACCATTGGGCTCTACTGGCATCTGGGTCCCACCACGCTCCAAACTGCCTCAAGAGAATCAAAAGATCTGTTTGGTCCTTTCTTCCCCCCGTAGGCTGTGAAAGAACACTTCTTCCCCCATTTTGTAATTTCTTTAAATACCGTCTATGGAAAAAATCAGAGACGAACCGTGTACTTTCAATGCAGTTTATTGAAGGCGGTGAAAAGCTGAGAAGTTGGAGCAGTCAATGAGAGAAGCCCCGTTCGTGTGAGTACAAGGTGTCAACTCAGATTTATGCACCAATAACTTCCCTCGGCATTTCGGGGGTGGGGATGGAGGGGGGTGGGTTGAGCTCTTCTAAAAATCAGCAGGCTTTGAACTAACCGCCCCTAACATGCAGAAGCAAATGAAAGTAAAGTACTACGTGTTCATCCGTGAGCAAATTCCACAAAAAGCCTATGGCTGCAGTGTGACTAGCAGGTGCTTTGAAAGCTGAAATTGCCTTGTTTTAAAATTTAAGCTCAAATTTGCAGCTCAGGGTTTCTCCTTTGACCAAAATAAGAATAAGAATAATAAAAATAAAAAAAAAAAGAATAAAAAATAAGGGGACGTGCTCTTTGCAGCGCCTCCGGGGAAAGTTAAATCATCGCTCTCTTTTCTGAAATGCTTTGGGAGGAGCTGGAAGAAAAAGAGGTGTCTTGTAAGGAAGAACATCGTTAACGAATCTGCTCGTTATGGGAAAAGCCGGAGAGAGACGGCAGCGCAACAACCAAACCCTTAAAGCTGCGATAATCCCGACGGTATAAACTCAGAGAAATACCACTGTGGTGAGCACCTGCTGGAGAAGCATGTTGGGGGTGTCTTTAGGGTTGGGGACTCTGAAAAGGTGACTCGGTGGGGTCTGTATCCGATGCTAACAAACGGGGGAGGGGATAGGCTGGGTGGCGAATGTCGCTACTAGTGGGCAGAGAAGCTATCCTGCGTCATCTCGGTGGTAGGACCTGGGCATTGCTCTGCGAGGTTGCTGGCTGTGCCACCTCCCCAGCCGGCGGCCCTATGGGACGACGCACGGGTCTCTGACAACCCCGTAGTTGCCCACCACGCCGTTGTTGCACCCCACCACTTCAGGGCTGTTGGCGACCACGACGGGAGAGCCCCCCAGCTGCCTGATGACGCAGCCTTGGTTTCCGAAGCTGACCACCCCGCCAGCTTGGCAAGCCCCCATCCTAGCGTTCAAGCCCCCGTTTCCCGTGCTGATGACGGTACGGGCTGGGTACCCCCCGCTCCGGGAACTGAATCCCCCATTTTTGCAGTTGACCCCTCCGGCTTGGCAATAGACCTCTGGGACACACTGCTTGGCCACCGAACTGATGACTCTCTTGGGGTGGATCCCAGCGCTCCGGGAGCTGAATCCTCCGTTCTGGGAGCTGTGTCGTCCGGACCTTCTCCCCAGGGAGCCGTAGCCGCACGCAGCCCCGTTTGCAGCCAGCATCCCGCAGTCGTCGGGGATGTTGTAGCCGCTGCTGACCACAGCTGCAAGACAGCCCACGGGGTTAATTACCGAGAGAGGAAAACTGGAAGACTTTCACAAGGCAAGTTGTTTCACGAGTGGCTGAACCGACCCAACCTGATTTCCTCTAGGTTTGTCCAACGTATCTGAGCCCCCTGCTCCTTCCAACTCCTCCCCCGTGTCCCGGCACATCCCCTCGCAGATCCTCCCCGTTCCCACTTTGCTCCTCTGGCTGGTGGCAAGTTCTTTCCCAGGTCGGTGCGTTGCCTGGTGGGTTCACCAGGACCCGCTCGCTGTTGCCTCCAAGAGTAGAAAAGGGTCATGAATTTGACCTTCCCCCCCTCCATCCAAAGGTTGATAAAGTTGGGTGTTTTTTTTTTAAATTCAGAGGTATTTGAGATTTCTGGAAGTAAACCTTCAACGTCAGCCTGGGCCGAAATGGCAAAGGGGGGCAGAGGCAGAGGGAGATGGGGTAGACAGATACTCCATAAACTGCCTTTCCTAAAGCAAGAAACCCTCATGGCAGTAAATTTTTGGGTTACTTACACACGCTCACCGGGTTCCCCACACATATCCTGTTAGGGGAGAGAGGAGAAATACGCGTTATCCTGTTAACCAGTGGCACGTACATCTAGAAACCTGACGTTACTCATGACTTCCAGCCATACATCCAGCCCACTTAATCCCTTGTTGCAACACGTCTGACTATCCCTAGGACAGGAACTGTTTTTGCTGGCACACGGGTGGCCTGGGTGGCCTCCAGCCATCTCTCCAGCCCCAGTTTCTGTGAGCCTGGGAGGATCCTGGAGCGGCAAAATTCACTTGGGAGCCGGAATCGTTCTGGCCTCTGATATACAGGAGTGAAGGGACAAGGTCTCTGTCACCCACCTGCTCTCTTCACCCTCCAGTAGAGTCTTGTACGTCGCGATCTCGATATCCAGGGCCAGCTTGACGTTCAGCAGCTCCTGGTAATCCCGCAGCATGCAAGCCAGCTCGTCCTTGGCCTTCTGGAGGGCGTTCTGCAGCTCAATGTGCTTCTCCCGGGCATCCTTGAGGGCACAATCCCCGCGCTGCTCAACATCACAAATGGAGGTTTGCAGGCAGGAGACCTGTCAGAGGGGAGGATAACAGTGTAGGTGTCTTCAAGGCTTCGTTTCCTAATTCCTGGATGTTCTGATTTGGGATTAATCAGCTCTTTCAATTGCAAACAGATTAAAAAACCACCATCTTTCCTTCTCTCTATCCACTTTTCAACTATACACAACTTTCCAACTACAGCCTAGAGCAGGTGTAAGTCTACTAAAGGCCAACGCATCATCTTCCCCCATATCTGAGCTGTCCTCCAAGACATTGCCCTTTCTGGAGACGTCGCTTCTGGGCCTCTCCTACCTGCTTCTTCACGTTCTCCAGTTCGCACTGTAGCTTCTGTATCATCCGGGTTAGCTCTGAGATCTCACACTTGTTGCTCTGCAGATCGTCGCAGTACTTGCCTCTCTTATCCTGAAGCTCCTGAAACTGGAACCAAGAAAGAAGACAATGGTCGTTTTTGACCTGCAGCCTGTTAAGCTGCCAGGCGGACGCCCAGGTTCCTTCTTACTCACCCTGGTTTGGTAGAAAGCGTCAACTTCTTCTTTGCTCTTCTGAGCTATTTCTTGGTACCAGCACTCAACATTCTTGATGATGCTTTCCATGTCCAGGTCTCGGTTGTTGTCCATTTTCACGATGACCGAGGTGTCGCATAGCTGGCGATCCACCTGAGCTCGTTCCTACAGGTTGGGGAATGGCTTAGTCAGCTGTTAGCAGTTCTCAGACTTTGTAGGGAAGGAAGGGCTGGAACAAAGAGCCACACTGCTCAGCTGGTGGGTATAACAAGTCAAGAAATGTCCCTGGGGTTGGCTCAGCAGAAAATCCTCCCTGCTGGATGAGTTGCCGCATGTCAGCTGCTGACCTACATGCTGACCTGCAGCAATTCTGTCCACATCAAGGGCAAGGAATTTGAGTGACTTAACCCTTGGTATCCTGTCATCTTCAGCTGCTTTACTGATGTTAATGACAGGGTTACGCTGGGAGCTTCTTTAGCTCTAATCAGACAACTGCAATCCGGAGTAACGAGACAGACGCATCTCTTTTCTCAGGGGTAGAGTTAGGACACAGCCAATTCATACCTGGAGCTGCACTAAGAATGCGTAATCATGGTTGGATTAGATGATCTTAAAGGCCCCTTCCGACCTAGACAATTCTGTGATTCCATGCTAATATTATATCAACCTCGTAGTTCCGTGCTTTCACGTATTCAGGGCTTGGGATGAGAGATGTCCAAGAGGCATCTCGAGATGTAGAAATGTGGAGAACCTGAAGGATGAGACAGCACTACCAGACTCTTGGGATGGACCAGAGACACTCACCTCCTCAAATACACATTTCAACAACTCCAACTGCCTTCTTAACAGATCCACCTTCACCTCCAGCTCTTCCTTGTTCAGAAAGATACAGTCCGCATCCTGAAAGAGAGGAGACACGGTCCAGCCCGATCTCGCCGAAAACACTGGAGAAACTCACGGAAGACAGAGGCAGCGCCAATAAAAGAGAAACATGTTTCAACAAGATTTCAAGAGTGGGAAGGTGTGAGAGGGTGAGTCAAGATGCCCCGGTGTCTCCTGAAGGAAAACAAAACCATGCCAACGTGACTTACAGGGATTAGTTTATTTATTGCTTAGGACGTAGCTACAAACTCAGAATCGACTAATGAGTATTTAAGCGCAATTTTTTAATATTGTTCAAATGATTTCTGCTTTTCTGATGTCCAACCATAAAGGGTGTGAAGAGACGGTCAGAAAACAACCAGCGTCTTAGACACCGGGTATTCCAGCGTGACCTCTCCCACTCTGTCTCCCTTCCACAAGTCCACCCTCCCATTGCGCTTCCAGACGGTGCGTGGGGTAAGACAACTATTGCTGTAGCGCTGATGACGTAAGCTTTGAGGGTACGTTATTTTTAATTTCTACTCTCATTTGCCTCTTCTTCTGACCCTGTGCCTCTTTACAGGCCTCCCTCCTTTTGCTCATTATAAGACTTTCTCCCCGGGCATTTGCTAATAATTTCTAATAATAATAAATAATAATAAAATAATAATTTTGCACTATTCCAGGTAAGCTTTACACCAAATAAACCTCCGGTAGGGGTCGTGATTCATGTCTTTCGAGCTTCTCACCTTTTTGAGTGCCACAAACTCGTTCTCCACAGTTGTGCGCCTGTTGATTTCCTCTTCATATCTGTCGGAAAGGGAGAAGGAAAAGGCTGAGGCAAAGCAATACCATCAGACACAGAGACGTTAACCACCAGGTACAAATAACAACCTTCCCTCGCTCCGAGACTGCCATCAGGCACTGTGAGATCAGTGTCTGGAGACCAAACATTAGACCGTCCCAAGATCAGAAGCTCCTTCACGAGCAACAACATTAACAATGCAAAGAGTTTGCCAGCGAGGCAGAGGAATGTGACATCCCCAAAGGGGATGTGCCACATGTCTGGGAGATGTTGCCTGAGATGAACCAGAGAAGTGGTATGCCAACGGCTAGGGGAGACCTGAAGGTCCTTACTTGCACTTGAACTCCTCCACCAGCTGGCTGGTGGCACATTCTTCGCTGCCCAGTTTTTGCTTCTCACACAGCAAGCAGTCCAGGCGCTTCCGCAGGTCGCAGATGTAATTCTCGAAGTACAGCTCAAGGTTCTTCCCTTTCTTTGGTAGGACGTACTGCTGCAGGAGGCCCCACTTGGTCTCCAGCACTTTGTTCTGCTGCTCCAGGAATCGGACCTGCAGGCCAAAAAATAGCAGTTCTTCAAATAAAGAGATGAAGGAGGGAAGTTGACACCGGGTTTATCTGTCTGCTCTCACTGTGAATCCGCAGGCGTAAGAATAGGATTTTCGGGAAGTGAGAGGCGATACGCCACGATGGTCATAACGTTATCGCCCTTATTTAGAAATCTGAAAGTCACACGTCTAAATTATTCAGAAATCTCAAAGTCACACGTCTAAATTATTCGGAAATCTAAAAGTCACATGTCTAAATCTGCCTTTCTCACCAGTGAATAGAAATAAAGCTCCTCTGGACGGTGCCTCTGATGTATTTTAGGACGAGATTTGAGTCCCCAGAGGGTGGAACCTGTTTGTCTCTGTTTTTTCTACAAAGGGATCCTAAGGTGATGGCTCAGACTTGGCTATCTAACGTTTAGGTGCCTGAATCGAGATTAACCTTCTTTGCCTTCAGGAATGTTTTCGGAACGGTCACTGTATTTAACGACAAAGGGGGGAAAAAGTGTCTAATACAGGAGAGAAAGATGAGCCCGTCGGGGCTGTAACTTCTAGCTGAGCTAGAACAAGGCTGCAGTGAGAAACCCAACCTTGACCTGAAGCCGTCCAGAGAGGAGACACCTGCAAGAAAGTCCAGTGCTACCGCAGCCGCGATACCAACACCAGCAAATACCGGTACGTGGCTGCAATGAGCCCTTCCCCAGTCCTGAAGATCCCAGTCTGAACCAGCATGGCTCTGTGGGAACCTGGACCCTTGCATGGACCCAGCTCAGGGATTCGTGCCGTCAGCTGGACCGGGGGTTTTGGAGGGGGTTTGGTTGTGTTCCATTTTTCTCGAAGAGGTGCAAGCACGGGGCAGGTTTGCACTCACCTTGTCGATGAAGCAGGCAAACTGGGTGTTGAGGGTCTTGATCTGTTCCTTCTCCTGACAGCGTATTTCGTGTTCCAGCGGGTCCACCCCAACGCAGAGGGGCTTCAGAAGCCGCTCGTCGATGCAGATCCCTTGGATGCCATCCGCCTTGCGATCGGGGTAGCCCCTCACGATGCTATATCCCCTGGGGCCACAAAGGCCAACCCTTCCTCCAACGCTACCGTAGCCTACGCCTCCGAAGCCGAACTCTCCAAAACATCCAGTGCCGCAGACCCCGTTGACGTAGGAGATCCTCCTGTTTCCACCGAGGTTGCAGACGCTCCTGCTGCTGTAGGCACCGGCTCCGCATCGGCCGGGTTGGCAGGCAGAGGCGGCGTAGCTTCGACCACAGATCTCCGAAGCTGAACTGAAGCCTCTTCGTCCCAGGACAGATCTCACCGTCGGCGCCTGTCTGCTCATCGTGGCTTATTTGAAGGCGGAATGTGAAAGTTTAGGGGAAGCTCTTCTGCAGGAGAGGAACAGAGATCCCGCTGAAGTGCCACGGTGATGCTACCCCTTATATACATTTGGGAAGCTGGCCTTGATAGGATCAGGACATTAATTTAAAGCGCTTAAGGGTTTGGTTTGCCTGGCAGCAATAAATGCTCCTCAAAATGCAAAACAGCCCAGCAAATACTAACTACTGAGGAAATAAAAAGGAATCTAAAAGTGCTCTGTGTGCAAGTTGGCTTAGAATATATTACGGTTTGAAGTGTTCCCCTAACTTACGCTAATTATAGTTTAGCGAACATTTTTGAAGAAACTCTTTGTGATTTGTTTGCAGTGTGTCGTTTGGGGTTTTGTGTCTCATGGGGTTTTGTGTGTGATGGCATGTTTTGCAGGCTTGCGCTTTGTGGGGGTAATTTCACAATCTCTCCTTTTTTCTCTCACCAGGCTTGGTTTGGGGGGGGAAAAGTAACCAAAAAAAAAAAAAAAAANAGGTCAACAATGGAAAAACACCGTGGAAGTGGTGTTGGGATGGATGGATCATCTCTGTGCCTGAAACACCAGCAAATTCACCGAGTTATGGGTCTGGATTCATATGCGTATTTCAATTTTCTTACTCGCTTTATGTTCTCTGCAGTCGGTGACATTTTCACTTGAGTAATTGTGCAAACTCTTAACCTGAAGTCGATGCGACACAATCCTCGGCCATTGCTGTATTGGAGCTTCTACCAAGCTGGATGGCAGAGACCTTTTTGTTTCATCTTCTGGTAGTCTCTACAGGGAACAAAAAAAGGAACAGTAGCACATTTCAGCCTGGTGAGATCCACCCCATGCAAGAAGCGACAGCTAAAAGTTGGGTGGCTCTGCCAGACACGTCCTTGACACTTGATGGAGGGCCACCTCCAAGAGAAACAGCCCCTGGGCCCGTGCTTAGGGGAACCGCGGTGATTCACCCTCCGCAGGCGCTGGTCTTTCTCCATCAACAGGAGAAGACTTAATGAGTAGATTAGACTGGACACCAGGCATGGCTTTGACTCACATTGGCGAGATGATTCTCTCTCCTAATCACTAGCCCAAGGAGGTGAGACAGTCAACCTATCTGCCAACCATCTCGGGGCCTTCTCCAAACCGACGTTTGGAAAGTCAAAACAATAGGGCTCTTTCAGCCCTTTGAGAGTAAATTGTTTGGGAGAAAAATAGACATTGTAGTGCCAACAACTAAATGCCCTCGGTCCTTCCTAACTGAAGGGGAGCAGCGCTTGGAGAAGTCTCTGTGTCACACACAACACGACGGTATTTGGAGACACCCGACAGCTGTGTTCCCTCATCCTCGTTAACCCCCTCCGAAAACAGTTTCCGGGAGTCAGGATCAGGCAGCGCAAATCGTAAAAACAGTGCTAAACCTCCTTAAAACATGAAACCTTCTCATACCAAGTTCTTAAAAAGAAGACGTGCGCACCGAAACCATAGGACGTGACTGCAGCACCGAGATTCACAAGGCTATTAATTGGACGTGTAATTGTGAGTTTGAGGGGCCGGTGGTATAAATTAGTTGCGTAAACTGATACTTTTGCCCTGTACAAACAGGATAATTCGACGTATTTATAGCATGACTTTCAGATTACAGCTTTGTTGATAGCATTTGAGGCTCACGGTTCGTACTTGGTTGCCGGCACAATTGGCAATATCAGCCGAAACAAATATTAGAGACTTCAAGCTAAGGCTTCCCAGATCCTTTAAGCTCCAAACAAAGACGTATCTGCAGCGAAAGGCATATTTGAATCCAACGACGAGTACAAAAGGCAATTGTTATGAGCTGTCTATAGGAAAGCTGCATCCCGGACCAGAAGCCAGACTGAAGGCTGGTGTGCCACCGCTGCTTTTCTGCACCCCATAATACGCGTCGGCTGTGTGGGAGACACCCGGGACGTCGCAGAGGCTGCAATTAAACGTCTGTGAACCAGCTGGGCTGCAGCAGCCCCAGTTCCAAAACGCCTCGCCACAGCCACTTGGCTTCCTGATAGGTAAGAGAATTTTGGGCACAAGTTGCCCAATATTGGGTAAAATTTCTGTGTGAGCCGAGTCCCTGTTGTCGCCCCTGAATCCCGGTGGGAAGGTGCCTGTGCAGAAGGGTCCCTTCATGTCTTTTAGGTCTTTCCGAGGAACAATGAGTGTTTGGCCTCAAGACCTCAAGAATTGACAGTTTGTTATTGTGAGTATGGGCACGGGCAATGGGGGAGGACTCTGAGGCCAAAGTTGCGCCTTTTTGACTCAAAAAAAAAAAGAGGGGAAGGACTGAGGAAGCAAAAAAGGAAAACATTGTGATGAGGGGTTGGATGAGTCATTTTGACAACTTGCAATCTCTCCCTTTGTCAGCATTCTTCTCCCTCAATGTGCTGCCGAAAATGGAATTCATTATAAGAACATGTGAAGTTCACTAATTTGTTTGTTGCCTCTGGAGCTGAATCCGAACTAGCTCTTAAAATATGTTTTATGTGATAGTCTCAAAGAGCCGTGCTCCGTCTCTGTAATTATCCGCAGCCATAGAAAACTCATTGCATTCAGACAGGACAATGGCAATAACCCGCCCGGGCTAACACCATTTGATAGATGTGACATTGGGGCGCAACGTGTGTTTTTCTACACGCGGTTTCTTGGACTGTGTAGACTCTTGTCCATGTTGTTCATGAGATGTTAAAGAATTGATTCGATCAGCGCAGCCTGGCTCCCTTGGATCCCAAAGCCAAAGTTGTGCGAGGGAATTCAGTCCGGTAATGTATTTTTTCCTCTCATTAGCCTACATCTGCGCTATGTTAGAAGTCGAGGCTGGGATTTTCAAAGGATGTTCCTCATAAAATTCATCAAACACTGGGCCTGGGTGCACCTTCCTCCCTGCCTCAGCCATCAAACTAGCCCTGTATTCTAATTTCCTCTTTGAGACTCCCTCTGTGGCTAATGGAAAGAGATAGGCATCTCCAGACGGTGACTCATCGCATCCTAAAATAGGCAGCTAAGGCGGGTGGGAGGAATCCACCTCTGGAGGGACTCACCTCTCTTCTCATTGACTACCAGAGGCAGTCTAGACAACCAGACAGCTCGACCAGGCGCCCCACTTCTGGACGGTTAAAGTTTGGGTGAAATTAGTCCCACCCTTTGGGCGCCAAATTTCTTTAGCGCCTTTGAAGTCTTAATGAGAGTGCGCAACATCACACGCTCTCCAGATTCGCCGGGGCTCCTGATGCGTGCGTGCGTCCTATCTCCATGCAGCGATTAGCGCCGGTAACGCTGAGGCTTGCAACAAAGCAAAGGATCGTTTTGATCTTTTTCATGTTGGTGTCTTCCTCCCGCAGGATTGCGGGGTGGAAATGAATGTGGGATGTATGGGAATGCGGGGCCCTGAGTGGGATGGCATCACACTGCCTGTGAAAGCACAAAGATTAGAAAAGGAGGAAAAAAAACAACATTGCAGCTGTTATTAGGTTACAGCAGCTTCTTTACAAATCTACAGGAGCCCTTATCCCTTCCAGCTGAGGCCGTTTTCTTGGGCAGAAGAGGTTCTCTGAGCCGTAGAAGGAAGGAATTGCCCACGGAAGGTGGGTCGGGTCCTCCTGGGAAGCGCCTTCGGGCGGCAGGAGATAAGCTCGTCCTTTTGTTATGCAAAAGCCCTGGTGCCCGGGCCCACCTTTGACTCGGTTCCCGCAGCTTTGTGATGTGCTGCTGAATTTCCGAGGGGACCCCCGGGCTGACTCCTGAAGTGCTGATGTTCCGAGAGGTCATCACAGGCTTAAAGTAAAGCACTTGCCTAAATTAGCTTATCAGATCTTGAAGTGGTGACCTGGGGGGGAGTTTGGAGGTGAGAAAGCAGCCCTAATTCTGTGTCATTTCCCTGACAGACTCTTCTCTTGCATAAAAAGTGACAGGATCGTCTGTTTTCAATGGGAACACCATAACCTTTATGAGATGCTTAAACCCCTCTTCATGAATATTTACGGCTGCCCGATTGTTCTTTTCTTGTCGGATCTTTCTTGTGGTTTTCTTCATTAGAGATTGTGCCTGGTTTCTTCTTTGATTGGGAAATAACTTCCGATCACATGAGAATTGTGGGGGGAGCGGAAGCTCTCCCAGTTCTGAGTCGCAATAACTGCTTCGGGTAGGAAAGACCTTCCCTCCGGATTCCCCCTTTTGTAGAACTCCTATCTGTCCAACTCGCCCCTGTATGGCTCGTTTCTTTGTTCTGCTCCTTTGCTTTCATCAGTTTAATCGCAAAACACTTCAGTCCTTTGTGGTTGATTCATGCTACTAATTTGTTGGCTTCGTTTTTTTTTTTTTTTAATCTGCTCAAATGTACAATAAAATATCTCCCTTTGATCTGTTTTGAAATCCTAAACTGGTACTTGTAGGATTTCTAAAATGATGCTGAAAAAAGCAACCAAGCACATTCCTGAGTTGTGTTTTATTTTTTCCCTGTAATGACCCTATTGCAGCAGATTTTGAAGAGGTATAAAATGTGTTTTGTGGTCACACCTCTGTGGCAGAGGTGCCATCACCGTGCCAAGGGACCGAGATGGCTTCTCTACGAATCTTGAAACACCCATTGAATGGCGCTGGGTAGGAGCCAAATTTGGCGCAAATCAGCATAAATAAGCTGACTTTCAAAGGCTTCCAGAATTTACACCAACCAAAGCCTGGATCTACAGTGAGACTCTCTGGGCAGCCTTGCCACCTCTGCTTAATTGCTCAGACTCCTAATCAGCAGATGTGTCTTGTCCCGTTTGGGAATTTCCGTGTTCTCGGCAAACACTAAAAAACAAGCGGCAACGCGTTTGTCGTCCGTGCCATTTATTGGGAAAAGAGCAAAAAGTTTAAAGCTCGCGGGTCGTCAAGATCGAAGGCGAGGGTGCTGTAATTTATGCGCGTGTCAGGACACTTAGCGCGGGAGCTAATTACCCTTTGCTGACTGCGGAAGGTGAAATGTGTGTTTGGGAACTGAGATTTCCTTTATGACTTGCCCGCCGAGGGATGACCAAACTGCTCCGAGACAGCCAGCGAAGAGCGTGGCCGCGGTCCTGCCCCTCCGCTCCGTCACCCCGTGCGTCTCGCCACCGCCACTCCGATGACTTGCCTAAAATCACTTCAGACGGACTTTGATGAAACGGTGAGTCCTGGAGAGCTCTTTTCCAGAAACGCTTCCCGGAGCACTCCGGGGAAAGGATTCCCAATTAAATATCACAACTTGTTTCAGAGATAGCAAAGGCTTAATCAGGAAAGAAGAAAAAAGAAACGGCGGCTGGTGGGAAGGAGGAGTTGAGTGATAATAAGATGAGTGCCCCAACACAACCACCAGCCCTTGAAAGAAACAGCAGAAATCAAAAGGAATGTGTTTAAAGTGTCCCTTTTTTGATGTGAGCCCGGTGGAGTTTCTCTGATGTGGTTTCGCGATGCTGCAACCTGCTCGTCCCCGGTGTGGCTCTTCCTTGTGTGGAAGGTGGAGTTGGGGACATTTTTACCACTGAAAGTGGAGCAGGGTTTTTCATTTTTCTACTTCGGTTGCCCCGACTCTCCCAGCTGAAGTTCAGATCTGGGTGTTCCCGGGGCAGGGAGGTCCGGTGGAAATCCTCACCCCTGCCCAACACGGCCCTTGTGGGTGAGCTGAGTTCCCCAAACCCTTCGTGGCTCTGCAGCTCTCTGCAGTCCCACTGCAGAGTCCGCCAGTGCCCGGAGGGGCTGAGCTCTGGCACGAAGGGTCCCCACCTCCGGCCCTAAATTCTTCGCTCCCGAAGATGCCGCTGGGAGCAGCGGGGATGTGCTGCGTGCCTGCGGAGCTGGCAGCGCTCCTGGGGGTGGATCCTCGGTGGCAGGCACCGGCATCTTCGGGTAGGGATGCTCCACCGGCGCGACGGAAGGACTTGCATCTTCTGGCCCGTCTCCCAGACCCACATCCCAGATGGGCTGCGCCGCCAGAGGTGGCGTTGCAAGCGGTGGCGATGGCTGTCGTGGGGAAACACAAGGTGGAGCACTCATGGGGAGGACGCAGCCTTCCTCCTCCCCCTGCAAACCAGGACCAGATTGTTTAATGTTGTAAGGAAAATAAAAAAAGCTTGAGCTTACTTACACACTCTCACGGGGCTCCCGAGGTGTATCCTGAAGGAGAAGAAGGTGGCAAGGTTAGCCATCGCGTCCAGCCCCAAGGACTGAAGACTGCCCACGCGTGGTCGTGGCGGTACCCACCTGCTCTCTTCACCCTCCAGTAGAGTCTTGTACGTCGCGATCTCGATATCCAGGGCCAGCTTGACGTTCAGCAGCTCCTGGTAATCCCGCAGCATGCAAGCCAGCTCGTCCTTGGCCTTCTGGAGGGCGTTCTGCAGCTCAATGTGCTTCTCCCGGGCATCCTTGAGGGCACAGTCCCCGCGCCGCTCAGTGTCACAAACTGACGCTTGCAGAGAGGACACCTGCCAGGGGAGACACAAGAAGTCCTTACTTTCCCTGCCCTCTTTCTTTGCCATACTCACCTTTGAAAGGGAAATCCTCTCTTCTTTTGAGAGGCCCAAATTGGGAAGTATTGGGGTTGTTTTTAGGGAAGCTGAATGTTTCCAAAATCAGCTCTCAGTTCTGAAGTACTACAGAAAGTCTGGACATGTCCCTGCGCTGCCAGACCAGTTCAGGTCTTGTTTCGAGGATACCAATACTTTCTTCTAATTGGAACTAATAATTAAGGTTTTCCATTACTTCCCGTTATAAACTATATAATGAATTAGATGGTCTGAAAATTATACCAGTTTCTATGGCTGCTGAATTACCGGTGAGTCATAATTCTACCCTACTTATTGGATGCTTTGAACCTGTGTCAGAAGCATTGTCTCCTGCCAGAATTCTTGCTGGAGCAATTTTAGCAATTTTCCGAGTGGCTGTAGCTAATCCAACGACCTAATTTGGTGCAATTAGTTCTTTGCAATAATCAAAACGATCCAACAGAGCATAGGCCAGCAGATAATCCTTCTCCCCTGTTCAGCCCTGGTAAGATCTCCTCCAGCCCAATGGAGACAGTGTGAGTGTTCTTTGCTAAAGATGAAAGAAATGCCACAGAGATGTAGAAAACACGACCTGGGACCTCACAAGTGGGATCTAGTGAGTAAATAAGATCCATCATACCTGCTTCTTCGCATTTTCAAGGTCGCACTGCCTTCTCTGGATCACAAAACTCAGCTCTTCCATCTCTTGCTGGTGGGACTTCAGTTCCTTGCAATGTCTCCCCTTTGCCCCCTCAAGCTCTTGGAACTGATAGTAAGAAAAAAGAGGGCTCTAAATTAATTCTTGTCGCGTACACAATATAGGAGCCTTGCTTCTCCTTCCAGAGTGAATTCAACCAGGTTTAGAGAAGTCCTCACGGCTTTGCAGCTCCCGAGACTTCCAGCAGCAAGCAGAGCTTTTTCCTCCTGTAGCTTTCGCTGTTCAACCACAACCTCCCCCTTCCCCGCGTGTCCCATTGCGCTGGGTCAGTCCTGGGGTTGTTCTCCTGACTTTGAGACTCAAAGAGTTTTGCAGAGTGGAAAATTAGGTTCAGGAGTTACATAGTGAAGACAGAAGGGAAACAAAACTCCACCTGTGCACTGGTGCTTTTGACAGTGAGAGAACGGAGGGTACGCCGCTGGACACCACAACCTACCCTGGTCCTGTACAAGGCATCCAACTCTGCTTTGCTCTTCCGAGCCGTGTCCTCATACCAGCACGCAACGCTCCGGAGGACGCCCTCCATGTCCAGGCCTCGGCTGTTGTCCATCCTCACGACGACAGAGGTGTCGCGGGGACTTCTCTCCAGCTCAGCGATCTCCTAGAAGCCACGTGCAGTGGCAGTAAGCGGTCGGTATGTTGCTGTCGCCGGAGTTCTTATCTCACGCTCCGGTGGCAGTAACACCACCATGGAGGGTTTGGCCCGAGATTGAGACCAGGTTTGGTCACGCATGCAACTTGAGGGTTTGGGGTTTTTTGAGATCTCAAAGTCTTCCTTGTCTGGGATTCCCATTGCCTCCCAAAGAGAGCCCGAGGGATCGGTTTAATCAGGCCCGAATCACTGTAGACAAGGAGCGGATGGTGGGAATAGCCGCCATCAAGCAAGGTTGGGACAGGGGCATCCGTACCTGAGCAGAAACACATTTCAGGAACTCTGTCTCCTGCTTTAGGGTTTCTACCTTTGCTTCCAGCTCTGCCTTGGCCAGATAGACGCAGTCCGCATCCTAAAAGAGTTTCCAGGCGTTTAGAAGTCAAAACGGTCCCTACACGGAGACCTAAAGCAGTTTCGTTATATGTTTAGAGTAAGAAAGTTTCTTTAGGAAATGTAATTGGCACACTCAGATACTCCCTGAGCAGCAACAGCTGAGGGGTCCCAAAAGCCTACACAACATCGCTGAGTTCTTGCTTGAAAAACACCACGATTTGGGCATTAGGAGGAGGCAGGTGTCAGTTTAGAGTGAAATACGCTTTCTGCGCTGAAGGGCAGAGGGTTCGCGCTCTCCGGCAACGCCCCGTGGCGCGTTCTTCTGCATCCATACGTGCCCAATGACTTACAACATTCCCAAGGCCAGACCCTTGCCTTGCAAGGAGCAGACGGGAGGGAAGCCCTCGGGTCTCTGCACCCAACCCTTCCGTTCATGCCGTTCCTTACCTTCTTCAGCAGCGCAAACTCGTCCTCGGCCGCTCTGCGCCTGTTCCCTTCCTGCTCGTATCTGTTGGGGAAGAGGAGAGGAGAGCTGCTGGGTCATTCTGAGGCTGGAGACCTGGTCTGCGGTACTTCGGGGTCAGGGTGCTTTTGGATCTCAGAGAGAAGTCTAATTATGTGGGCAAAAATAAAAGTCCAGTTAGAGAAGCTGTGTGAGCTCGCTGCCCTGCGGACGGTTTCTGCTCACTCACTTGCACCTGAACTCCTCAACGAGCTTGTCCGTGTCGTTCAGCTCAGGCTCCATCTGCCCCTTCCCGCGCAGCAATGAGTCCAGCCGCCTCCGCAGGCCGCAAATGAGGTTGTCGAAGACACGGCTGATGTTCCCGGGGGATGGCAGGACCCGCTTTTGGAGTAGGTCCCATTTGGTGGCCAGCGCCCTGTTCTGCTGCTCCAGATGGCGGACCTGCATCCAGAAAGCAAAGCCCTAGACAGCGCAGCCTCTGTGACAGCTGCAGAAACCACAGAGTATTTAAATAGATCTGCATATCAGTTGGCTGATAGTGGACACCATCACTTATCGATAGGAGACAATGCAACCTTACAAGGTCCAACTACACAGGGAGAAATCAGAAGCTCAGTAAGATACTTTGGAGGAAGAGCTCCCTTCCACCAGTAAGAAAAACAGACGCAGCTTATCAACAGCAGAAGGACATGGACCTGGTGGAGCGGGGCCAGAGGAGGCCCTGGAGATGCTGCGAGGGCTGGAGCCCCTCTGCTGGGAGGACAGGCTGGGAGAGTTGGGGGGGCTCAGCCTGGAGAAGAGAAGGCTCCGGGGAGACCTCAGAGCCCCTTCCAGTGCCTAAAGGGGCTCCAGGAGAGCTGGGGAGGGACTCTGGATCAGGGAGGGGAGCGATGGGACGAGGGGGAACAGCTTCAAACTGGAAGAGGGGAGATTTAGATTAGATATTTGGAAGAAATTCCTGACTGTGAGGGTGGTGGGACAGTGGTCCAGGTTGCCCCGAGAAGCTGTGGCTGCCCCATCCCTGGAGGTGTTCAAGGCCAGGTTGGACGGGGCTTGGAGCACCCTGGGCTGGTGGGACTGGATGGTCTTCGAGGTCCCTTCTAACCCAAACCATTCTGTGATTCTATGATCAAAGCACGTAAACCAGATTAAACTAACATTATCATCTAGACCTGCACCTGCAGCCCGTGGTACCGGGGTCACGCCTGCTAAAACGAGCACAAGGCTCATGTAATAGGGTGAGAGAAAGAGAGGAGTCAAAGACCGGAGCACAAAAAGGTTTCCTTCACACTTCGCAGCTCATCCTTCCTTGAAGTCTCGTCTCAGCTCTCACCTGGTCGATCAAAGAGGCAAACTGGTTGTTGAGGCTCCTCATCTGCTCTCTCTCCTGCTTTCGGACGTGCTGGATTTCGGGGTCGACCTTCACGTCAAGAGGCTCCAGCAGGCTCTCGTTGACGTGCACTGCGCGAATACCTTCGCTTTCGCAGCTCCCGCCGTGGAAGCCAAACCCGTGACTCCCACCTTCACCGTTGGCATGGAGGCCCCTGCACCCCCAGCCCCCCCAGGCCCCTCGTGCGAAGCTTCGGCCGGAAGAAACCCATCTACACCCGTCTGTGTTTTGGAGGCTGTGGCTGCTGTGGCTCCAGGCTCCATAACCTCTTCCAAGTAGCGCGGCAGAGGACAAAGCGCTGCTCCGGCAGCGGCTCGTGCCGTTCACAGCAGAAGATGATGAGAAGAACTTTCTCCCGTGAAACGACCTTCCAGCGGACAGCTGCTGGCTCATGCCGGCCGACGTGATGGAGGGGAGGACGCTGGAGGACCACAGAGCATTCAGCTCCAAAAAGGGGCCTCTCTGCTCCGACACCCCTGAGCGCCGCCTTTATACGCATCTCAGAAGCGGGGCTTGGTCCACGCGGGTGAATAATTGGGGGTTTTTCTTGGGGTTTGCCTTGCCTGGCAGCAATTTGCAGGTTTGAATATGCAAAACAGCGCATAACACTGAACATTTGTGAAATCCTTTGGAATTTTGCTGTTTTTCAGTCGCTTGGTTTGCATACTCAGCTTGGAGGATCCCACGGGCTGGGTTTTGTGAGGATTCTTCTTCTGTTTGAGTTTGTCCACCTTCCTTACATTAATCACAGTTTCGCAAGTGGCCTGAAGAGTATCTCGCGCTGTCAGGGACACACTGTGGAGGAATGTTGTGTTGAACAGCAAATTGTAAGTGATTTTTGCCGTATCTGTTCTGTCCGTAGTCGCTCCCTTCACGAAGGACGGTGTGAGGCACAGCTCACCGTTGGAAGCTGGGAACCACAGAGCGGAGCAGACACGCGAACTTCCTTGCTGTGGTACAAGAAGGTGAAATACTTTTTTATAAATAACCCTCCACACACCATCCCCAGTTAAAGACCGTAACTGATGGGGCAGGACTCATCTCCTCTAACATTTGATGCTAGGTCTGCTACGAGACAGAAGTGTCTGAGCTATTGCTCTCCAGAGAGTCTTTCGCTTATTTGTTGAGTCCAAGAAAGTCTAAAATCATACAATCATGGAATGGTTTGGGTTGGAAGGGACCTTAAAGCTCATCTAGTTCCACCCCCTCGCCCTGGGCAGGGACACCTCCCATCAGCCCAGGTTGCTCCAAGCCCCGTCCAACCTGGCCTTGAACACCTCCAGGGATGGGGCAGCCACAGCTTCTCGGGGCAACCTGGACCAGTGTCCCACCACCCTCACAGTCAGGAATTTCTTCCAAATATCTAATCTAAATCTCCTCTCTTCCAGTTTGAAGCCGTTCCCCCTCACCCCATCACTCCCCTCCCTGATCCAGAGTCCCTCCCCAGCTCTCCTGGAGCCCCTTTAGGCACTGGAAGGGGCTCTGAGGTCTCCCCGGAGCCTTCTCTTCTCCAGGCTGAACCCCCCCACCTCTCCCAGCCTGTCCTCCCAGCAGAGGGGCTCCAGCCCTCGCAGCAGCTCAGACTCAGATGCCCAAATTTAGAGGAATAAGTTAGCGTAGCTGTGTCTTCTCGTTAAGTTCTTGGCTTTGATCGTGTAGGACACATCAAAAAATGAGACCCGCGTGGAGAAGACAATAAATAGCTTAGGAAGTAGGAAGTTTGGCCACAAGGCTGTTAACTGGATGGTTGCTAATTATTTAATTGGAGACAGTGGTAAACTGGGTCTTGGTGGGCAGACTGCGACTGCAGCAGCCACCCGTATCCTGCAAAAGTGCCTTCTTAACGCGGTGCTGCGTGGCTCCTCTCTGTTACTATCCTGTACATCGGAGCGCCTAATTAAAACCCCTGGGATACCTCAAGGCAAATAGGAAAGATTTATTGGAGCTGTTTGACAGATGGGGAAGAAGAGGTTGATAAGTTTAATATATTTGCCGAGAGCCTCACAGTCCCTCCGAGGTGGAGCCACGGTTACATCCCCGTCCGCGTGGCTTCTGGCCAAAGGCTCTCTTTCAAACCAGAAAGGCGAAGGGTTTTCATTTCAGGTGATTTGAAAGAAATGGGGTTCCCCTGCTATTACGCCATAGCAATCCTGAACTTTTTCAGCAGGCTCAAACCTTGGTCAGTGTTTTTTTGGGCGATTAAACATTTAAGCATTTCAGACTCCCAAGAAACGGGACGGTATTTCACTCGTTTCTTTCCTTGGTTTTGCAGGGATTTTTTTTTTTTAAATATATATATTTTTTTCACCCCCCTGGGCTGATTGGAGGGCTCTGTCACCACCTTGCGCAAGAAGGCCGATGGCAAACAAAACCGGTTACCAGAGCCCTCGCTGGTATTCTGTCTCCAAGAGCGGCTGATGCCAAGGGTTTCCTTGTACCTCATTATTTGCAAATGTTCTGTGCTGGAACAGCTTGCCCTCAGCCCGGCGAGAGAGATAATTGATGGTGTGAAGTAGCTGGAAAGACAACTAGCTTAATTGCAGGTTCTTGACAGCACTATCAATTACACCTACGCGCAGAAGAGCAGGAATGATTGAAGTCCTGGGTGTCTCACTTGGCTGCTTAAATACAGGCAGAGTCCGTGGCAATCCCAGCTGGAAGAGCAGGGTTGGAGCCCAGGAGGAGGGCGCTTGGCCTGGAGCTCCTCTGACTCCGTCTTCGTTGTGTGCTTCCACTTTGTCTCTCTTTGGTCTTCCACTGGATCCCCTTGCTGCGCCTGCACGGCCTCGGGGACGAGGTGCCACGATGCCGGGTGGGCCTCCTGCACCTTCTGAGCAGGGATGGGTGACCTCACGGCGAACCTGGTGCTAGCAAGGAGAGTTTGGTTCCTTTCAAGCAAGAAAGCGACGGCTCAGAGCTTCTGTTTCCTTGCTGGGGTTAGAGCCTACAGGGTCATGGTTGGTTTCACAAGTTTCCTCCCATAGATACACTTTGATAACCAAAACTCCTGAACTCGGGTTTTCACGCCCCCAGACGTAGCGAAAAGTTCATCCACCTGGATCAGCCTCACCTCTGAGTCTAAACGTCCCCTGATGACCCTGAGTCCCCAAAAGGCAGATGGTGGCACCTGACGCAACCCTTGGGCTGTTCTCAACTGCCCGGCTCGGGACCACAAGGTCAGCTCTGCCTTCCTCTCATCCCACCCAACTTGCAGCAGGAGACAAAGTTTTTGTGTGTCATTCAACGGCAGAGAGTCTCCAAGTTTAAAATGCACCACATCTTCTCCTCTTGCTTCCATCTAGTTGATGGAACTCGGTGTATTCAGGTCAGAGCAGTTGTGCTTGCTGCAGGTCCCTTTCGGGAGGTGGAGGGTTGTATGTGTATGTGGGCACCAGGTGAGTAGCTCCCAGGGTAATCACAGCTCATTCGTTTACTTCTAATCGCCAGGAATTTTGGAAGGAGGCCCAGCAGTGAAGATAGGAGGCCCACAATTTTCATGGCGCTACAATGGAGCCCTGACTAATTTCACAGGGTTTTGCCAAGGTAAATCAGGAGGGAACGTGTTGTTCTGGCCACATCTGTACAGCGAAGAGGGCTCAAGCCCAAAACTCCATCAATCAGAGAGAGAGAGTGGGAGAGCCGGCGCGAAGACCCGTTCTACACCGCTGTGGTACAACTGTTTTCTCCCACTAGGTGGTGGTATCTAATGCATCTTCAGCCTCCCCGTCCACACGGGCTCTTGGTTGGGATCTTGGTGGTGACTTGAGCCTGTTCACACCTCGTTCAACGCTCAGAAACCGCTCAGGATACCACTAGCAAGAGCTGGCTCACAGCTGTAGAGGGCAATATTTAGAAGCCAGGACAGTTCAGGACCAACAAGGTCCTCAGTCCTTGTGAGACAGTGAGGTTTCACGTGGATTTGTACACTGAGGTCAGCTATGAGCCTGGATGTTCTGTCAAGTACGCGTGCCTCCAGTAACGCACCTCGGGCAGAAAAACAACACAGGGAGAGTTACCACCAGCTTTAAGGACACCTGACCTGCTGTCCTCTTCTTCACCACCTCGGTGTCTTCCCCTCGTACCTGATGCCCTGTTCATCACATCGGTGCTCTCGGAGGCTCAGGCTGTGCCTGGGCACAGGGTGTCAGTAGACACCTTCTCTCAGTGCTGCATCCTGAGCATGTTTACAGGCTTGCGATGACTGATAACACGTGTCCCAAGACATTAACTGGCATTAATCAGAAGGTCCCGTCTTATGATCGTCTTCTTCTCATGACTTCAGCTCAGCCCCTGAACCTCAAAAATCAAAATGTCTCTGGGCACAGCCGTAGGCCGTCTGTCTTGTGGCATTTTCCATCAAAAAATGCATGGGCAACGTCTAGTTGACATAAGCAACTTAGTGTTGCGTCAACAAGAAATCAGCAGTGGACATGTCCCCGTGCTCCCCGCGTTGACATTGCACCTCTTTTAGCCACTCTCCACACTTCACATGTGTTGTGGTGGTGGAAAGCAAATCATCTGCTTGATCGTCCCGGCTCAAATCTGTACGGTCCAAAGACCTGAAACTCACCCTCGGCCTTAACAGAGCCAAATACACGAGCTCCTGACAGGTGCTAGCAGGAGAGCGGCCACACAACTGCTGAAGGAAAGGAACAGCAAATAATGAAACATTTTAAAGATATTATATTTTCAGACAACTGAAATCCTGGGCCAGATTTTTCACTCCTGCTTAAAAAGGGATAGTTTTATATGGAAGGAGGCACCAGAACGCTCATCTCCAGAAACTGGAGATATGATTATAGCTTAGCTGACAAGCAGAACAGGTTTTGATAGACCTTCCAAACCATTCCTTCACTAAATTAGCCCGGCACTTCAGGCTATGTACCGCCGGGGCGTAAACAGTACTTAAAAGAACTTAGTGGAAATGCTGATCGGGGCCCTCGTACGAGTTGGGGGTTCGCAATCTCCTTTCTAAGCTGCTCTCCAGGCTCCTCTTATATTCGGCTGAAACAGATGGTTCGTCTGATCTCCAGCGGGTGATTCATCCCGTACTAAGGTAGAGGCACAAATTAAGTCTTTTGAATTGCCTCCAGAAGCGCCTGTTTCTCCCCGTTGACTCTCCCTTCCTCCTTTTCAACCTTTCACTCTACAAAACTGATCAGTAAAAAAACCCGCAGACCCAACCACAGTGTTGATATTATTACTTTATTTCTTCTGCTGAGAGATGAGAAGCTCCAGGCACCCTGTCGGCATAAATAATTTCACAGTGAAACTAAAGCCCAACAATACGTGGTCGTGTGCAGAATTACCGTTCACAGCTTCTGCTTTTTATTGTGAGGGGGAGGAGGCTTTTTCTTGCTTGAAGACTCTCACCAAATCTCTTAGATGAAAAATGGGGATGTTATGGTGCAGCTTATTTATCTCTTGGATCCTGAAGAACTGAACTGTTTCAGTGAGTGATGCAGAAGCAACCATTAATCATAGAATCACAGAGCGGTTTGGGCTGGGAGGGACCTTGAAGATCATCCAGTCCCATCCCCTGCCCCGGGCAGGGCCACCTCCCACCAGCCCAGGTTGCTCCAAGCCCCGTCCAACCTGGCCTTGAACACCTCCAGGGATGGGGCAGCCACAGCTTCTCGGGGCAACCTATGCCAGGGGCTCACCACCCTCACAGTCAGGAATTTCTTCCTCAGATCTCACCTCAATCTCCCCTCTTCCAGTTTGAAGCCAT